>OX451387.1:14237311-14384035 GCA_949629135.1 Eremobia ochroleuca
GAAAGGATTCCATATTTAGTTTAGTAATGTTAATCAAAAGTGTTACGTAAATATCCATAATGTGTGCAATGAGTACACGCTTAGTAACCCGAAGCGATTGATCCATGTAAGGTTATTACTTCGGTTCGGATGTGCAGGGTTATGGGTCGGGGCGGGAATCCCTAAGCCTGATCCCCCGGACTGGGCTCCTCAATATCATTGAATTCCCAATGTTATTAGAGATATCTGTGTAGCTATATGTATAGCATGTGTTTGTTTTCACACACATAATGTGTATATTCCTCACAAAGCGGATAAAGCCATGTAGTTAAGTGTAAGTACCCTATAATGGTCACATTAGGTGGATACGTTATTATCAGTAACCAAAAATAAAAGAGTACCAAAATATTTAAATGCTAAAGTCGTAAAACAGCAAGGAGTCTCCGTAAAAATGCTTACCCGCGTAGAAAGTTAAAGCGATCAGAGAAATTTAAATCCACTACATTAAATTCTGGTCCCCTACGTAAATGGGGAGCTAACCAACCGAATCGGGACGTATGTTGACGATTTAGGTTTCCCATATAAACGGAGACTTTTAAAACAAGTCGGGTATTATATTGTTTAGATTCACGTCCTCATGTTTAGGCTGGGTTAATAAGGACAAAAATGCATTGCCGGCGTCGATATTTTCGAGGGGTTATGTTGGCCGTGAATCATAAACTGGGTATTTTTATTTGCTCATTTTATTCGCGATACACTGTCCATAAATGCACATTGATTGCAGATCGCTAAAGTTGATTGAGTCTATTAACGATATTGATGTTTCATTTGTGATTGAATGTCTGATTGACTATATTGTATCATATTACTAGCGGCTATTACAGCTCGTGTTACTTAAATATAAATAATACTTCAAAGATCACAATGTAAAAATAATTAGGCACTGCAGCAGACGTATGTACGAAGAACATGAACATACACTAAGAGAAGTTAATTCCACAAAACTTGGAAGTTAAGTTTGAAATGTCAATGTTTTTTATTCTCTTTTCCTTTTATAACAGCTGGAAAACGGCAAGCGGAAAATGAATGGAAATCTGGAAAAGGATCTAACAATATGGGAACTATTCTCGCTGCAAAACTTTTAAATTCCCCGTTCGGATATTGCAAAGCGAATAGCGTTCTGTTTGTTCCGCTTCTTGAAATTTTAATGAGACGAAGTCGAGCGTTGGAAATAACTTCTTATCTTCCTCGGCAGGTATTTCACAAGTACATAATTAACAAGTTGCAATCGGCTTTACAGTTTTCTCATTGTTTATTCAATGATTCGGGTATTGGAAAATAACGAACTGCGATGCTGTAGGTCCTCAAGTTATAAAACAGACTCGCTTTAAATTTTAATATTTGGGAAAGTTATAGTTTCTCGTTTGCAAAATATTTTCTTGTGGAAAGGTTACAGTGGGTACAGTATGTTTGCTTCATTCAAACAATATGTAGTTTTGTATTATTTGATTCGGTTTCTACTTTACAGTTATATTTAACGTATAAACTATAATATATGTACATGCGTGATTTATAATATGCCTAGACTTTGACTTGAACATTATTTAGGTAGGGTGGCACTAGAATGTTATTCACGTAGGTATGTATACCTTACTGTCGTGTGCTATGTGTACCAAGGTCCTAAATATTAGGTCTTTACCTATGAAATTGCCGTTCTGCAGTACTGGCCATTTCAAATCAAAATATTTTTTGTTTGGCTAAGAATTCTAATTTCAAATTAATTTTATTTTAAAAACATGGAATTTTGTTTCCAAAAGTAGTCATTTGTTTATTGATTAGTGTTACATTTTCATCGCATTTTAACCTTTTTCGTCATCATGGATACGTTAAAAATTCGAGTAATTATGGAATATGAGTACCGTCGTGGCAGCAACGCGGCACAAGCGGCACGCAACATCAACGACGTTTACGGAGCTAACACTACAAACCAACGCACCACCTGTTATTGGTTTGCTCGCTTCCGTTCTGGAAATTTCGACCTGCAAAATGAACCTCGCGGTCGTCCGAAGACTTTGGTCGACAGTGACGAATTAAAGGCGATTGTGGAAGCTGATGATACACAATCTACGGCTGAATTAGCAGCAGCTTTCGACGTTAGCGTCAAAACAATATTGGTCCATTTGCGCCAAAATTGGCAAGGTAAAAAAGCTTGACAAATGGGTGCCCCACGAACTCAATGATCGCCAGCGCGAAGTACGCGTCGAGACGTGCCTTGCACTGCTCAACAGACACACAAATAAAGGAATTTTGAACCGCATTGTTACCTGCGATGAAAAATGGATTCTGTTTGATAACCGGAAGCGGTCAGCAAGTTGGTTGGATCCTGGTTCAGCACCTAAACAATGCCCTAAACGAAAACTTACCCCTAGAAAAGTGATGGTCACTGTTTGGTGGTCTAGCGCCGGTGTGATTCATCACAGCTTCTTACCAAACGGGGTGAGCATTACTGCAGATGTGTACTTTGAAGAACTGAACACAATGATGGAGAAGCTGGCACATCTCCAACCAGCATTGGTCAATCGCTCGTCTCCGCTGCTCCTGCACGACAACGCGCGACCTCATACTGCGCAGCAGACGGTCTCCAAGTTGCTAGAACTGGGGTTGGAAGCTCTCCGTCAGCCGCCCTACTCACCAGACCTTGCGCCTACAGACTACTACTTTTTCCAGAATTTGGATAACTTTTTGGCGGGAAAAAAATTCAATACCCGAGAGGCAGTACAAAATGCCTTTGACGAATTTGTTGCCTCGTTGCCTCTCGTCCAGCTGATTTCTTTAAGAAGGGCATCAATAAACTGCCACTGCGTTGGCAAAGATGCATTGATTGCATGGGTGATTACTTCGATTAATACAAATAAAAAATATATGAAAAAAATTCGTTTAAATTTTTTCATACAAAACGGCAATTTCATAGGTAAAGACCTATTACATACAACATCATAAAGTACCTATACATTTCATGTATTATTTTATTTCTGCGTGTAAGGTTCACATGTGTTTCAAGGAAACTATAAGAGTAACGAGTCTAAACTTTGACAAGGGTAAGCCTCCAGGCAGGGACATACAGATCCTCGCTCCGTTATACCGAACAAAATTAATGAAGCGAGACAGTCGATACCGGGGGTCTTTTCAGCTGTATAAAACGAAATATCAGGTAGATATATACGTATCCAAGTAGTTGTTAAGTAGGTAGGTAGGTATTCTCGGTTGCAACTACGTAGTTACAGCTACGTGTTCAGAATAAACGGTGAAAAATATACAGTGTGTCCGGACATGGACTAGCGATATTCTAAATACTTAAATATAAGCTATTTTAAAGTACAATTACACTATAGGCTTAGGTCCAATATACTTCCCCGCTATGTGGCAGCCATTTTGTTTTTTTTGTTGAAGTATGCTCTATGCGAGTACAAAAAAAATCATATATCTCAAAGTTTTAGTCATACTGAGATAAAAATAGGCTTATTCGAAAGGCAATAATATTGTCTACCGTCTGCACTACAAAGCAATATGTTCACAATTCCATAACTTTTGAAAAAAAATGTGAAAGTCGAAAAAAAAAACAAAAAATTATGCAATTCAACCAATAATTGTTAATTACTACAAAAACAACCCCGAGAGCTTTTTTATTTTTTATACTAGATCGACAGTTTTTGAGCTAAGCTACAATACAACATAAAATTCACAACTGTATGTCTAATACTTTAAGAGTTATTGTTGTATGAACATAGCGTATGCGCAAGCACAAAAGGCCTTTGTCGGAACCCTAAACAGGAAATCATTAAAAAAACATAACATTCATATTGAATTTTATTTAATGTTTTTTCCAATATTAAATGAAGATTAAAATATCTAAAGCAGTTGCTCAAAGTGGCCACCTCCAGCTTGTAGACACACTACGGCTCTCTGTGCCACCTGGGTTGATGAGCGCCTAATTAAATCCAAATCGGATCTAATTTCTTCGGCGGCTGCCATAATTTTTGCGACGAGTTCTTCCCTGGTATTTGGAACTGTAGCGTATACTTTTTGTTTCATATGACCCCACAAAAAATAATCCAAGGGTGTCAAATCGGGTGAGCGAGGCGGCCACGCTACTACACCACCACGACCGATCCACGGCTGTAGATTATTATTTAAATATTCTCTCACTGCTCGAGAAAAATGCGCGGGTGCACCATCGAGCTGGAACCACATACGCCGACGGTATGATAGAGGTAGGTCCATGAGGCTGTCCGCAAACTGTGTCTGTAAGAATTCTAAAAATCTAGCGCCGTTTAATGTAGGTGGCAATTCCAATGGCCCTATCAGCCTATCGCTGATTATGCCGGCCCACACATTTACTGAGAATTCATGTTGAAATGAGCTTGGGCGCACCGCCCTTGGATTTGCGGAGCACCAGAGATGGTCGTTTCTGTGGTTTGTAATCCCAGCTCTTGTAAATTTGGCTTCATCAGTCCACAGTATTCTTTGTAAAAAATTACGGTTCTGTCTCAAATTTCTATTTATCCACGAACAAAACACAGATCTCGCAGCAAAATCTGGTTCGATCACGTCTTGAACCCGTCGAAAATGATAAGGGTGTAACCCTTCTCTTTTCAAAATTCTCCATACATGCCACTTAGACATTCGAAGTTGCACTGAAATCCGTCTAACGCTTAGTCTAGGATCATTGGTTATTAGTCTAAGCACTTCTTCTTCATCTTCGGGCGATACCAAGCGATTGCGTTCATTAACAGCTCTTTGAATACCTCTTTCCGCTAATCTTGAATGCACGTCGATAAAAGTTTGGCGACTCGGTGTAGGCCTGTTAGGGTACCTTCGTCGATATTCTTGTACAGCCAAATTTGCACTTCCATTGCAAAAGCCATACACAAAGTGTATGTCAGCAATATGTTGCGATGAATATTGACGCTGTGCCATACTTTATCACACTTTTAAATACAAAACACTAACGCAGCACGTAAACAGCACGGACGGTAAGTGAAAGTAGCGATAGCGATCACAACGCAGGGCGAGGGACAACTAAACTAACCCAACTAATAATTTGTCCTTAAAACTGATTTTGTTTCAGGTAGTGGACTAATACGTTCTATCTCGCTTACTCACGGTAGTAACGAACAGTATTTCTCGCCTGCTCTCAGATGGAATACAGTGAATGCCATAAATGACACTCTGGCGGTTAACAAAGACGTTTTGTGCTTGCGCATACGCTATGTTCAAACAACAATAACTCTTAAAGTATTAAACATACAGTTGTGAATTTTATGTTGCATTGTAGCGTAGCTCAAAAACTGTCGATCTAGTATAAAAAATAAAAAAGTTCTCGGGGTTGTTTTTGTAGTAATTAACCATTATTGGTTGAATTGCATAATTTTTTGATTTTTTTTTCGACTTTCACATTTTTTTTCAAAAGTTATGGAATTGTGAACACATTGCTTTGTAATGCAGACGGTAGACAATATTATTGCCTTCCGAATAAGCCTATTTTTATCTCAGTATGACTAAAACTTTGAGATATATGATTTTTTTTGTACTCGCATAGAGCATATTTCAACAAAAAAAACAAAATGGCTGCCACATAGCGGGGAAGTGTATTGGACCCAAGCCTATAGTGTAATAGTACTTTAAAATAGCTTATATTTAAGTATTTAGAATATCGCTAGTCCATGTCCGGACACACTGTATAATAATGTTATGAGGAAAATTCTTTGAGCGTAAACACAGATTTTTGCGTAAAGAAAGGGTTGTACACGGAGAGAAAATTCTTAGAAAAATTACTGTGCTCGTCACTGTAAAGTGAGTGCAAGTGACATCTACAGAAAATTTTCTGAGTGAAATTGGGAAATATTCACTATTTGTCCAAAAAAATTTACTGTACAGAATAAGA
Source organism: Eremobia ochroleuca (assembly GCA_949629135.1). NCBI lineage: Eukaryota > Metazoa > Arthropoda > Insecta > Lepidoptera > Noctuidae > Eremobia > Eremobia ochroleuca. The sequence continues at coordinate 14,243,235 of OX451387.1, forward strand.
ATTTTTTACTGTGCTAGCATGGTAATTTTTCCATTACCACTGAAATGCACTCAGATTATGAGACAGCACAGAAATTTTTCTAAAATTTTTCTCTCCGTGTAGGTGCATTTTTGTTCAGAACATTTTGATATTTTGCACTCGTAGCGCTAGTTCAAAAGACTTTGTAGGTTACGTACTACGTTAACGCTACGACATAGTTACTGCTACGACGGAAACATTTTTTTTTTTTATGTAATGAGGTGATATGATATGAAAAACTCATGTTGTCGGTTACTTGCTACGAAACTTTTACGTTCAACGAAAGTTACGTAAAAACTGCCTCGACCGCCTCGTTGGTATATTAGTCGCAAGCGCTACTGCTATGCAAGAGGTCCTGGTATTGATTCCCGGATCAGGCAAAGTGCTATTAAGTTCCCCACCTGGAATTTCTCAGTAGCAGTGCGGAGTCTGGATTTATGCCCAGTTGATGGCGATAGCCTCGCCCCCTATTACATGGGACTTAAACATATAACTCTCATCATGTCATGTCATCATGTCTATAAGCCAGGGAGACGTTATCTCTCCGAAACTGTTCACCGCTGCACGTCTCGTCGCTGCACGTGTCGTCGTGGATGTCTTCAAGGTTCTGGACTAAAAAGGGGCTGGCATTAACATCAATGGCGAGGACATAACTCATCTTCGGTTTGCCGACGATATCGTAGTCATCGCTGAGACTATGGAGGACCTCAGTACAATGTTCGATGACCTCAGTAGGGCCTCCGAAAGAGTGGGTCTTAAAATGAATATGGACAAAACGAAGGTCATGTCAAATGCCCATGTAACACCTACTCTCAAAAAGATCGGAGACGCAGCACTCGAAGTCGTGGACAATTATGTTTACCTAGGACAAACTATCCAGTTAGGTAGGTCCAACTTCGAGAAAGAGGTCGATCGTCGAATCTGACTCAGCTGGGCAGCGTTCGGGAAGCTACGCAATATCTTTTCGTCCCACATACCGCAGTGTCTCAAGACGAAAGTCTTTGACCAGGGCCATATGTCATCACTGGCAACAGCCAGTGATGACATATGGCCCTGAAACGTGGTCGCTCACAATGGGCCTTATTAGAAGGCTAAAAGTCACCCAAAGGGCAATGGAGAGGGCTATGCTTGAAGCTTCCCTGCGCGATCGAATTAGTAATGAAGAGGTCCGCAGGAGAACCAAGGTACCGACATAGCCCGAAGAATTACCAAACTTAAGTGGCAGTGGGCAGAGCACATTGCTCGCAGAACAGATCGCCGATGGGAGTGAAAGGTTCTTTAGTGGCAATCGCGTACCCGAAGACGTAGCGTTGGAAGGCCTCAAACAAGGTGGATCGTTGGATGCGAGAAGCACAGGACCGGTCCAAGTGGAGGTGCTTGGGGGAGGCTTATGTCCAGAATGATGAAACGTGATGCACCTTTGTCTAACCCTTCGGGATTAACCCATTCGCTGCGGCGATAAAAATTACGCTTATTAGCCAAAAGTGCGGGGCAGCTTTCGTCGCGAACGCCGATGGGTGTCATCCGCACCTGAATATCAAATCAAAAACGCCGATAGGCGTCCGCCGCAGCGAATGGGTTAAAGGCGCAACGTAGTTAAGTAAATGATCAAATTCAAACAGAAAACTGTACTACAGAAACTCTAAAAGCTGAGTATCGGCTCTCGTGCAACTATTCCAACATAAAAGCATCCAAGAGCCTTACAGCTGATAACAAAGTGAATTCAAGTTGAAATAGGTACACCGAGAGGAAATCCGGTTAGGTTTGAATAGCTTTCAGCGTTCGGCTCGGCGTCTGTTTGTGCAACTTTCGTTATCGACATTTCAAAATGTGGACTTACAGTATTATTTAGTTCTGAAATACAAGTTTGAAACTGAACAGGCAGCCGTATCAGTTTCAGAATTAAAATATTGATAAAATGACATTCGACGGTCGATTCTGTAAATATCTCACCGTGAAATCATTAGTGAAGTGAGCACTTAATAGGTCAATGCCTAACATTACGGAATGACAGAGCTCACTTTCCGCTCACTTCACCTAAGTTTTCACGGTGAGATTGTTACAGAATCGCACTACCGGTTGAGTATCAAACAATCTGCCTAGCCTTTTTCACACTTTAATGAGGTCGGCTTACATTCTAACTGTATGCAACTGAATACTAGTATTTTACATAGAAAGACTGCTTATCTAACCTCCACAGCCCAGGTTCTGTATCAATTTCAGTTAAAAATATCGATAAAACAACTAACGGTACTAGATAAATATAACAAGTTTTCAATCGAAATATTCCAAGTTGTTCGTTGTCGTGGTCATAAAATATCCGATACTATACGTCAGTAAGTTGTAAAATATAATATCCGATACTATACGTCAGTAAGTTGTAAAATATAGTGTCCCTCTTCAATATTTCATTAAAATATGATTTTACTGTTTTCCAGCAACTCATAATGAGGTTGTTACTGCTAATGAAGTTCGGGGCTTTTACGTGTTTATTATCAACATAATGTGTAGGCACATCGGTACCTATGGGTATAGAACACCTCTGTTATCATTAACGCCACCACTAGAATTCGATAAGTACGTACTTCAATGCAGATTATGTGTTTAATTTAATTGTTAAAACAGTTCATTAACTTCGCTGTGAGTTGGAGAGAAGTGTCTGTTTCGCTTATTGAAATGTTTTAAAAAATTCACTCGATTTAATGTTGATAAACGGTAAGGAAAAGTTCTTATGAATAGTAAATAGTACACACTCATAATCGACACTTATAATTCAAGAATTGCTACATAAATAAGTGAATTCAAATAATATACTTACTCATATTATACTCGTAGTAGTCTCCGAAAAAATGTAAGCACACTGTTTACGACCCCAACAAAAACATACGGGGAACACATTCAAATAAAACAAAACAGCATTCATCATTTGAGCGAAAATAATGATGAGATGAACGAGAGAATAATGAGAGAGCTGCTCGGCTCATAGATAATGAGAACGTAGGAGACTGTTCCTTTCAGGAGATCCGTCATCATTAGCGAGAGGCTTCGGGCGCTCAGTTTTCATTAAGACGCCAATGTTTTCAAATGACAACAGCCAAAGGACGGCTGTAGGGACGTATTGATGCACCTTACGATTTCTATAGGTACCTACATATAGCGACGTATGTCTATCGGTACGGTACTAATTGTCGTGGAAGAAAGCGGCGCGTTCACAACGATGCCTGATTACAATTTTATCTCCCCCTGCCTCGTATACCTACATGGTGTGGCGCGCACTGTGTTTTCCCTCAGGTTTAATCCACGAAGTGTGGCTATTTAGATCTACGGAGTGCCTTTTATAGGTTGTATTTGTTTAAATAGAGTTGAGTTACTAAGGTTAGATACCTACCTAGGTACTTTATAGTAGGGTTGTTTTGTTTACTAATTAAAACGCACTCTGAAAATGATTCAAGAAAACACCGATTTGTGTCTAATGTTAAAAGTTTTAAACGCAAAATCTCAAAACTTACATAGACAGTGGCGAGTGTGGCGACGCCATTCTCTTGGGTAATTATGCGTAACACACTAACAGTACAAATGGGTTTCACTTTGATAGTTCAACAACATTTGCGTTATTTGCGTTGTTGAGCAGACAAATTTTCGAACATATGAAGCAGTGGATTAGCAATTCCTTTAAAATAGTTCTGATTGTAATTGAAAGTATATTACACAATTAGGGTGCTGGTAAAACCATTTCCATGATGTTTTGATAGAACTTGTTCTACTAGAGTCGTATCGTGTTTTCGGGAGCGTTTATTCTCAATCGTCTTACCATACAATGTTCAAATAGGGTACTTAAAATGTGCCAGCGATCTAGAACTGTTGTGTAGGCAACATTAAAAATGTTTCTTCTCAAGTACCAAACAACGCTCCACTTTACGATCTTGAATCTTAAATCGCGTATGAAGAATACATGAAACGGGAACGCTTATAGTCAGCGAATTCGTTTAGTCTGAACAATTCAAAAGTTCTCCCTTACACGGTTTTCCCATTAAATACTTTAATGTGGAATTGTCGGACATAGGTAGGTTACTACCTATTTACATTACTTATATGTTTGTTTACAGCCACTTTCTCTATGATGTCGAATGATGTTAAAATAGTTTTATAGGCGCTGCTTACATGAGTTTGATCCGCTCCAGATTAATTTAATGACTATTTAATGACAAAGTAAATAGGCTCTTATTGTTAATTGGTTATTGTTGTTAATGTAAAGTAAAAGTTAACGTGTTATATATCATGGCTTATAAGTTGGCAAGAGGCCATTACGAAAGGTAAACAAGGGAGGTAACAAGAATGGCTTAATGCCAGACAAGCTGGAGGTTTAAAAACTTGGCACATTACATTTTTCACTGCGGACTTTTAATAAATAAATGAAAGAAATATTTATTTTCATTACACGAGAGTACTTTCAATGGATAGGCAATTGGTTTGGGTGATTGCGTAACATACTTACAATTGTAATGCCCTTCATTTTGACAATCCAACAACATTTATTGCGTTATTTCCATTGTCGTAGGAATTTTTTGACATATGATCATAATTAATTAATTGCATTGGCGAATCTAAAATAAAATGGTCTTTTTCACAATATTCTTTGCGGAGCTTAGTTGGCGGTAAGTCTAAAGAATCGGTATATTGGTATATAATAAAATATATATATGTATATCTATACCTAGGTATAAATTAAACGTAGCATCAAAGAAATATTCTTCAACGACCTCCATCTTTTTTTGTGCTTCCTCAGAACAAAACACTATTATTCTCGTCTGTTCAGTGTCATTTGTATAATCGGCTAATAAATGAAAAACTTTTCCGGGACCTCAACCTCCCAAATATCTTTAAACAATACAATAACGTCATTATTTGGAGCACGGGACCCGTGCACGGGACCCTAGTCCCCGTGCATCAACCACGTGGAGAACCTAGCTGAAGCACGGGTCCGGCGCCGCAATTTACTTCAAAATCCTTTGAATTGTGATAGAAAGTGTGTTTCGCAGCTGGGATGGTGCCTTTAGTGGCGTAAACGTTACTGCTCCTACTAAAGGCTTATTTATTTTTGGCATACGTAAGGGTAGTAGGTAGGTACCTAATGTAGCCTTCGTCGTCACAGACGAAAACCTGAAACCCTTTTTAGGCAGCTTGTTTAGACAGACTGCTGAATAGAATATTTTTTCTGCTGAAAATACAAAAATACGAAACAGGACCCTCTATTTACGTAAAGGAATTTACTTTAGAATAAGAGGTCCTTGATCGTTCAGTTCGCATTCTTTATTTCTCATCCAGCGCAAAAAGACAAACGCCGTTTGTTTAAACGAAAATTAAATATAGCAAATAGCGCACGAAGGGCGCTGAAGTGAGCCGATACAACATTTTTTCCTAAAATAGAATGCAAAATGGATTACTGCATCTCGTTAGCAATAAACTAGGACACTGCGGCATTTGTAACCGCAAAGGCTTGGCTCTGACTGTAATAGATTATCTACAGTTTGCTTAACCTGCCTTCAAGACGTACGGACAATTTTCTCGACACCATTTCCTTCTTTTCCGACTGCTGTATTTCTCACTCCATGTAATTGTGGTACTTACTGTAAGAGGAACACGGGAAAACTGGAAAGTTAAAATGTTGACGTACTTTTTTCTTTTTATCGTAATCTTTATTGCGGGGTAAGGAATTTTAGTCCCCTTTTTAGTTTAGTACGGGGGGATATCACTGAAGTTGAGCTGAAACAAATTTATCGGAGTGAAGTTGCTCATAAGGATTTCTACGATTGGCAGCGTAAAACAAATTATGACTCTTAAACAATTCTGTTTGAAATAATTAAATACATATTAGCAACAGTGATTTAAACACTGCTGGGGCAAATATTAGCCGTCTATCAAGTGTGATTTTTATTATTTTATATAAAGCTAAATGTAGCTGCGGTTTCATCCGCATACGTAACGATCCCGTGGGAATATCGGAATATAAAGTATCCTATGTCCTAATACACCAGGCCACGGTCTACCCGTGTGCCTGATTTCTTCCAAATCCGTTAAGCCGTCATAGCGTTAAACCGTAACAAACAAGCGTACAAAAAATTAAATCTTTTCTCTTTATAATATTACATTTAGATAATTGAGATATTTATTTAAGGATTACCAACGAGATATATTACAATTAAGCATCTTTTACCATTATAGAACTTGTATATTATACATTATCCTGTAATGCACACTCAAACAGAGATAATTGCAGCTTACACTGGATATTATCAACTACACATGCTCTGAATACATAATTAAATTATAAATACATAAAAAAACAATATAAATGCTAATAAGATATTTACATGCTTTTATAAAATATTAAAATTAACTTTTATAAAATACAATAAAACAAAGCAATTAAAAAAAAATGAATTAAAAAGAACACTTAGTTTAAACTTAAACGATTATTTAAATTAAATTAAAAATGATAAATTATTTAATTATTAAAATGATAGATCAAATTAATGTCCTGCAACGGAAAGTGCTTACGATTTCAGCTTTGCGGCATATACCTACCATTGTACAATTTGGTAGCCCTCTTATGGGGGGAGTTGTTTCCAAAGTTGGTTTTGTGCAAATGTTGTCTGAAAACGTTGTAGGTGTGTGATCGTGTTAACTTGGGTGGAACAGTAAAGTAGACATAAGTTATCTAATGTTTATTCTCTTCTATGGAAATGAAAATCAACATTATTTTTCAAACACACACACACACACCCCAACACACCCCAACTCACTCCCAGACGCAAAGATATCTATATTATAGGTACACTAAAACTTGTTCCCGTTTACTCATTCACTACTCTCACGTTTCGCTTCTCACATGTTGACAATCTATACAATGTAAATGGGGGCCTGGAGATCTATAGTACAGGCCTCGGCTTAGTTTAGACTCCAGATCTCCCCCAAATAACAAATTTCTTGTAAAGTTTTCCTGTCAGCTGTGAAATGTATGAACTTGATGTAATTTGTGGAGATAAAATAAACATTATTATTATTATTACATAAAAAACGCCACTGTTTCTCAATATTGCCCTTTCACTTATCAAATTAGGTACTGCGGTATCGACCTCCTTACACGAGTTAAAAATAAACGAACTCTATTCTCCAGCATAAAGACTCCATTGATCCTAAATGAGTGCAATAAAGAGTGATTAATGATCATACTGAATATACCCGTTCTTTCGCAGTATTAAGTAGCTCACCCATCTTGTTATAATTAACACGCACTCGATTCTTTGTTTTTACGTTATTATCGAATATCAGCCGCATTGCGTACTAACTTAACCAAATTATAAGTAGGTAGGTGAGATAAGTATCGTAAACAAAGTTCACTGACGTTACAAGTAAGATTGATTTTGTTTGTGAATGATAGCTGGTTAGCCTAAAATGTAACACAAAATTCGTTACACGAAATTAGACTTTATTTTGCAAACACGATTACGTTTCGAGAAGTAAATAAAATAAAATAAAATAAACGAGAAATAAATTACGTTTCGTTCGTAATAATGAATTTAATTAAGGACTCCGAGAGAGCTACCTATAACGTTTAGGGTGTTAATATCTTTGTATCTGTCCCCACACGTCTTTAAAAGTAGGTCGCAGCAAATTGTTGCTCGTCTCCATAAGAGAATAGAGCTCCCCTTTTATCAGTTGCCGTCAATCCAATCCCTTTGTTCAGGCCAGCCGGGCCTATACGACACCCTGCGTTCAATCTACTTTGATCTTGTTGTATGTACAAAGTATCACACATACCTACAATAAGTCGCGCAAAGTAAAGTAAAGTAGTTACTGTATAAGGCTCGAGCTTGGTACATATTAAACGCCTATAATCCTGACCTATGTTGGATTATGGTGGAGGGGTCAAAGGCTTTGTAAGGTGGAGGTAAACAAAGTAGTGATGAGGCAAAAATGCACTGTAGTAAGGGCTTTGTGTACAGCGAATGAAAAGAAAACAAGTGACTAATGAAGTGGAGGATATCTAATTAGGATGGCGACTAGCGTCGGAGAAAAATAAGACTAAACTCGAACGGTGAATGGTTGATTAAAAATAACGCTATTAGTAAGCGCTGAACGATACACAAGCTTCACTAAGGAGGTTAAGTCGAGTTAAGTAGTAATAATGGGTGTTTTTCTTGATCAGTTAAGCCTATTATGCGATTTAAAAGTAGCTAAAGCAGGTTCTGTTTCACAAAGTCCCCTATTACGTTGTCAAGGCAAACTGTACCGTATTATCTTCTATGTGTAAATATATCGACTCGGTTTGTAATTCTGTGAATTACTCCTAGGTTCTTTTAAGGCTTTTAACCCTGACTCATGCGTAGGGGAAATGCGGTGGCACCCTTTAATGTCATTTCTAAGCAGAGGGACTCGTTCCTACGTGAATATACCCCTTTCAATGTATTAAGTAGAATGGTACTAGCGACATCATTTATTGACGTTGTTGGTATCACTTGTGAGAGGAAAATTGTAGGGATTTCTTGCGATAATTATGTTCTTTTTTATTAAATTTATGCTGTAGACTGTCAAATGAAATATTCTAAACTATCTTTTCTGTAACTAATTTAAGACTGTGTCCTCCCAGGACAACCTACGAGTACCTGCCGCACACGATTTTTTCCCGAAGGCAAAAAATTATGAGGGTCAATTATCGTTTCCCACCTAAGTAATTTGCATCAACATTGGCAAAACGATGTAGCACTTTATCCTTTACGTGGTAACTGCAAATTGTGCCTATTTTGGGAACCTACGCTCGAACCAATGGTTCCTCAATTTTTTGTTAACTGTAAAATTTGACATACAATAAACACCAGTTCTCATCAATTTCCAGACGCGGCGGTCGTAATAGAGGCATGGAAGGAGGCAGTGGCGTCGTGTACCGCGTGGTGGGTCGCACGCGCAGCAAGGCGGACTGCGGGCAGCAGACCGAGCGGCAGCCGCCTGCGCCGCGTCAACAAGACACCACATGGAAGAAGTATACCGACTCGCCGGGAGTCGGGGCTCCGCCGCTGGTAAATACGATAATTTGGAGTTTAGCATGTAATTAAGTCGTGAATTCTACTATCTTCTAATATCTGTTGAGTCTAAGGCTGGGCATCACTTGAAGGATGTATACGGATTTGCCTGTGGATAGGTCCGCAATACCTTACGATGATGCAAATAACTAAAACCTTACCTTATTCAACCTGATTTAGCATAAAGAGAAACAAAACGGAGTACTTGCAAAAAATAATAAGTGGTAACAACCCTCGAGTTATGGGTGGCACCACCTTTATTATAGGACACGTTGACTTTTGGTCTCGTAGTCGTTGCACAGTTCAAGAGACAAAAAAAAAATTCAATATTCATTTATTTTGTGAACACAGGGTACAATGATCATGTCACCATTTACCATCCACAGTGTGACCACTGCATGCCGTACCTATTTTCCTGCTTCTCTGATAGACTTGTGTATTCCGATGTCTCACGTGTTTCTTTCCCCCATTCCAGAACCAACCAGCACAAGCGCCGCCAAGTCCGTCACATGGACGGAAAGGAGAACGTCGAGCTGGTCATCACTCACCGCAGCATCACAAGCGGGAGAAGCTAACTGCGGCTCAGCAGCTCGGCATCGCGCCACATCCACAGGTAAAATGGAAATCTTAAAAAATCATAGTACCTACCTACTTACTTACATGCATAAGTCGCAGCTTTCAGCACAAGCATATTTAGATTAATAGGAAGGATTTCCTTACTAAGCTATTATGCTAGGAGTATGCACATCAATAGTAATAATAATAACTATTTATTTTGCAATAATTAGCCCAGCCGCTCGATTCTGTAAAAATCTCACCGTGAAAACTTAGGTGAAGTGAGCGTGGACTAGCGTTGATATTATATAAAATGATCAATATAATTAGCATAAAAATATCATTAAAATCTCGATTATGATTGTAAATGTATGCTTGGTCAATCCCTAGTATCAGGTGGGATGACAATGACAGCTCACTCCACGCTCACTTCACCTAAGTTTTCACGGTGAGATGGTTACAGAATCACTGCTTAGGGCCGAGAGTCCTAAGCAGTGCGATTCTTATGCAACAGTGCTTTTTTTTTTGTCGCGCGGAGATGCGTTCGATTTGATTCTCAATGCTGGGCTCAACACCGAGAGTTGAAAATCCAGTGCGCGATAAAATCCCGCCGCGTTATTCTTTAGTCCGTGCGAACGTAGATTTACGTTTAAGTATTTGAACTCACAAAAATATAACCTAATACAGTTACCTATAGTTAGGTAACTACTCCAATGAGTTTTACGTGCGTAGGGTTCGAACTCATGACCAGCCAGCACTTTGTTGTCTAATGCTGTAAACAATACAAAATTATCTTTAAGTTTATTCCATGGCTGACCTGATAAGTAGGTACACTGCAGCCCGTTGACGCTCACAGTACCAACCTAACCAAATTGCACGCCATAAGGGGAATAATGCGCATTGTTATCCGAAGTGCTGATAGCCGAATATACAACAGGATGGCAGGAACATCGACGCGCAAACTGTAACCATGAATTCAGTGAGTTTAGATCTGTTTCGGTCAGTTTCATATAAAATTGGAATGCCTTCGCAGTCAAAATGTATGAAACAGCAATAATTAGAAAGACGTTGCTGCCCAGTGCTTATTCCAATAATGTGTTAATAATTCTTGAGTCGCTGCTTTTACGAAACTTTTTTATGCTGGAAAAAACGTCCAACACGAAACTTCATTCTAAGATTTTTTTTAATCAGGCTGAATCTGGATAGGTCAGTTGCTTTCAGACTGGTAAGTCTGTATTTGATCTATGGTTTTATGCCCCCCTCAATCAACTCAGCCTATCGCAGTCCACTGCTGGACATAGGCCTCTCCCAGACTGCGCCACAACACCCTGTCCTCCGCCTTCCGCATCCAGTCTACCCCAGCTACCTTCTTTAGGTCGTCCGTCCATCTAGCTGGGGGGGGGCATCCCACACTACGCTTGCCGATACGCATTCTCCACTCCAGGACTCGTCTGCTCCACCGGCCATCTGCCCTTCGATAGACATGGCCAGCCCACTGCCACTTCAGTTTGCTTACCTACTCTGCAAGCTATGTCGGTAACTCTGGTTCTTTTGAGGATAATTTCATTCCTGATTTTATCCTTCAAAGAGACTCCGAGCATAGCTCGCTTCATAGCCCCCCTAAGTTTTGGTAATCTGACATGACAAATCTATGTTAAAGGGTCTAATGAGTATTTTTATTTTGTATACAGTATGCCGCGTCGAATTCATCTGGTCAACATCCATCTAGAAGTGGAGGATCACAGGTATTACATTTTAATTACAATACTTATCCATTTGAAGGTAATCAATGAACACCCTACAAACTATAGTTTTTTTCTTAGGAAGCCTGTGCCTGCGACTATTCATTTGCATACAAACTTTAACATCTCGTCTGAACTAAGTAGCTAATGGTTAGAGCTTTGGAAATTCTTTTCTAATGCACCTCGACTTCCTACAAAATGTAGTTAGAGAAAAAAATATCTTGAGGTTTAGTTAGGCTGTATATTGTCTGTACATACGGTACATGCCTCTATGATGTAAATCATATAAAATGTTTTAATTTAAAATAAAATATTAGCAGCTCCAGTCACCCAGCGGAGGATCTCGTCCATCTAGCGTGTCAAGTGGAGGAAACGGCAGCACTTGCTCCTCCAGTAAAGCGAAGGTCCCACAGAGCTTCGGCTACGTGAAGAGACAAAATGGCGTCCCTCAACAGCCCGCACCGCAGTCGAATGGACCTCCACAGCATGGTAAACTATATTTAATTTAATTAAGATTGAATAAAATCAGTGGCAATATTTTTGAATTTAGAATCGGAACAAAAAATATATACATTGGTGCCGGTTCCCTTGTTTTTTTTTAAATTTAAGTTCAGTCGTGTTCAGTGCACGTTTTTCTTTCAATTTCATTAAGCAAAGGACAGAAGATAAATATTAGTTTGTTCTGCCTAGCCTTTTCCCAACTATGTTGGGGTCGGCTTCCAGCCTAACCGGATGCAGCTGAGTACCAGTATTTTACATGGAGCGTCTGCCTATCTGACCTCCACAACCCAGCTACTGGGTAATACTAATACGATATCCCTAGGTGACACTGGTTGTCAGACTTTCGGGCTTCTGACCACCCGTAACGACTGTCAAAGATCTACGAATGACAGCCGAGACCAACGGCTTAACGTGCTTTCCGAGGCACGGGGGGGTCTCAGTATGTAAAGATCACCCATCCACAGAACAACCGCGGTAAGCGTAGCTTAACCTGATCGATCGACCTGTGCGGCTGTTATTATTTAGCCACGGGCCCCTCCAAGATAAAGAAAAATATTAGTTTAGTCCTGTCAAATTAGTCAGCGCCTGACGTAAATTGACGTATTTTTATCAGCCATTTTTTTAATCACACGTCTAAACTTGTCTATGGAGTATTTTGACAGGACTAAACTAATATTTATCTTCTGTCCTTTTCTTAATGAAATAGAAAGAAAAAGCTGCATTGTACAGACGCCAGCACATCAAGCTACTACAATCTGTCAGATTTCTTAAATAGATTTTCAACATTATCGCTAAAGCATAAGGTTCAACGTTGATTGGGAAAATCTGACAGTTTCGGGTAGCTTGATGTGCTGGCGTCTGTACATAAATTTATTTAGTTTGTAAACAAGGGAATCGGCGCAATTGTAGACTGTTTTTTACATTAGTTGAAAATAAATACCTAGTACATACTAATTCCATGTTTAAAACGTACACTTCGTTCTGGCTGAATAGAATACCGTGGTCGATATAGAAAAAAAAATTGTTATTGACACTTTGACGGGAACGTTGTAAATCATTTTTTCCGCTCACCCTGAGCGGGAAAAAAATGATTTAAATTTTTTACGCAAAATACTATGATTTATTGAGGTTCTATTAAAATTATAAACTACTGTTTGTGACAATATATTGCCATTAGTTTTACACTATTCATGCATTATATTCCAAAGTATTTGTTTTAGGCGGAAGGACTGCTCAAGTTTCTGCTGTGCCAAGGACGAAAGTCAAAGTATCGGGTGGTACACAAACATGTACACAAGATCTCCAAATTCACAGTAAGATTATATAATTATTTCATACGCACAATATTATTTTCTTCATCGCATGCATGTAGCATTTTAGCATTAAGTAAACCGTACGCGTAGGCTCGACTTTGATTATATAATTATAATCAAAGAGGCTCGAAGACAATTTTGAACACTCCTTACAACTTCGTACCTTATAATGTTGTCTGAAATAGCTCGAATCACTGTTATTTGTATTCATATACTGCTAAAATGTGGCCAGGGTAAAGAATTTATTGGCGTCACTGTAGGTCATCATCTCCCTAGCCTTATCCCAACTGTGTTGGGGTCGGCTTCCAGTCTAACCGCATGCAGCTGAAGACTAGTGTTGCCTATCGATAGTCGACTATCGCTTAACTATCGATAGTCTATCGATAGTCGACTATCGCTTAACTATCGATAGTTGACGTCATATCAATAGTATCGATAGTCTATCGATATTATCGATAAATGATAATGATAAATGATAAATGATTTATTTTCTGTAAGTAGGTTTGTACAAACACTTTTACATGTCAATCATATTTTTTAAACTAGATGAGGTCGGCGTTTCCTATCTGACTACTCTGAGAAGAAAGGCCGAAACAAACTCAGAGGTCACAGTCTCTTTTAAAGTCCAGACATAATCTTGGTCAGATCATGTGAAGACCATGCAGATTGGTGTCTGAAATGGTCTTTTGAGTAAAGAACCACACAGATTGAGCGGACCTGTCCAGTCAGTGCACGCATTTGTCAAAAATTGTGTAGCTCAACTCAGAACTTGAGGAGCCTTACGATTCGACGAACAATACCAATGAAAGGACATTTGGGTAGGCCGCATAAATTACTCAAACTGCCAGACCATGATTAAAACTAACTAAGAAGGAAAAAAGAAAAAAGAAATGACCCACATAGTCTTCACACTCACAATAATAATAATAAAAAATAAGATACTATACAAAGTAAATATCCATGTCATTGTTTATATAAAATTCATCAATGTCAATGTGTATATAAAAATCCGGACATCATCTTTGATCTTTGAGGACCATGTAGATTGGTGTCTGAAGTGGTATTTTGAGGGAAGAACCACACAGATTGAGTGGACCTGTGCAGTCAGTGCACGCATTCGTCAGTAACCGTGCAGCTCAACTCAGAACTTAAGGAGCTCAACAATTCGACGAGCAATACCAAGGACAGAACATTTGTGTAGACCGCATAAACCACTCAAACTGCCAGACCATGATTAAAACGGAAACAATGACCCACATAGTCCTCACATTCACAATAATTAAAATAATATAAGACTTTAAACAGTAAATGTTCATGTCATGTCATAAATAGATATTTATAAAGAAAAAAAATAACAAAAGTGTAAATCAGCAAAATAAAAAATAAACAACATTCACTGTCTAGACCTATTGGAGCAGCTCAATCCCAAGCGTTTTTGTCCTCAATATAGTCTTTTACAGTATAATAGGCTTTCTGGCATAGTTTTAGCTTTATAAAAGATTTGAATTTATTAATGCTTAGTTCTTGAATGTGGCTAGGAAGTTTATTATAAAAACGTATACATTGGCATCTAAACGAGCCACCTATTTTCTTGAGCCTTGTTGTAGGAACAACAAATTTATGTTTGTTCCTAGTATTTATATTATGGATATCACTGTATTTCTTAAACAGATTAATATTTTTATGTGCATACAAAAGATTATCATAAATGTACTGAGAAGGCACAGTCATTATATTAATCTCTTTAAATTTGTCTCTGAGGGAGTGTCTGGGACTTAATTTATAAATGGAACGAATTGCCCTTTTTTGTAAAATATAAATTATCTGAATTTCGGCGGCATTTCCCCACAACAGAATACCGTATGACATCACACTATGAAAATAACTAAAGTAAACTAAACGAGCTGTCTCTAAATCAGTTAAGTCACGAATTTTCCTAACGGCGTATGCTGCAGAGCTAAGCTTTTTTGACAATTTATCTATATGGGGGCCCCATTGAAGCTTGGCATCCAAAGTTATGCCTAAGAATACTGTGGTATTTTCGGGTTTTAACTCTTCACCCTTTATGAGAACACTAGTTTCTACTTGTCTAACATTTGGTATCGTAAACTTAATACATTTGGTTTTTTTTTTGATAGTATGATACAGGGCAATAGTATTGGTATACAAAAATAGTATCGATAGTATCGATACTATCGAAGACCAGCATATGTTTAGGAGCAATACTATCGATAGTATTGATAGTATCGATAGCTCACACTATCGATAGTTTTATAAACGGCGATAGTATTATATACTATCGATAGTATCGATAGTATTACTTAAAAAAAATAGATACTATCGATACTATTGTAGTATTATAATGTAATAGTATCGATACTATCGATACTATTGCTACCAATCAATAGTATTAGTTAATTTGTGATATCGATATTGATATCGATATCACTATCGATATTGTTACTAGTTTTCGAGGTCATCTATCGATAGTGAAACTATCAATAGTTGGGCAACTATACTGAAGACCAGTACTTTAGATGGACCGACTGCCTATCTGACCTCCATAACCCAGATAATGGGTAATACGATACCCCTTGGTAAGACTGGTTGCCAGACTTTCGTGTCTGACGATTCGTAACGACTGCCAAAGTTCCACGAATGACAACCGGGACCAACGGCTCAACGTGATTTCCGAAGCAGGGACAGGTCTTGGTATGTAAAGATGGTCACCCATCCACGGAGCAATTGCGGCAAGCGTAGCTCAACCTGATCGATCGAACCGTGCGGCTGTTATCACTTAGCCACAAGCCCCTCTTATTAGCGTCACTGTAGGTATCCATACCTAATCATTTAGAACTTTCATCTACTATTGCCAGAAGTGTTTTACTGTTGTTGGTCAGTTGGTACCTACCGGACGTATGCATGCTTATCTTAGGAAAAAAATAAACTATGCTTTTCATTATCATACATTCTTCATTTTCACGCCTACGCAGAAAATGGAATCGGTCCGAAATCATTTTCTTTGGGTGGCACAGCAGCGGCTCAGCTCTCGGCTTCGGTGCGGGAGAGGTTGCTGGGGTCACAGTCCCTGCCCAAACCTGGGACACACGAGTTTGCTGCCCTCTTCCATCATCACAGGTAAATATCTTATCTATACAGGGTGTCGGGGACTTCGACGCGCAAATTGTAGCCATAAATTCAGCATTATGATTTTAGACGTACGACCCCTAGCGTAGAAATTTTTTGTTGATTATGAAAAAAAAAAAATCAACGCGGTTTTAATGTATGGAACAGCATTTTTTTTAACAAACAAAATAAACCTACTGAATCCATTGTAACAGGTTGCGCGTCGATGTCCCTGGCCATTCTACATATTTTATTATAACGTTTGATATGAATGTTGTTTTGTGTCTGCACATTGGGGAAAGCTTTATGTAGTGTTTGATAGACGTTTTGCTTTTCAATAAGATGCATGATCGTAATTCAATATTAGGCGTTATGTTTGTGATTATTCATTACTAAACACTAACTGTTTGATTTCTATTAAAAACAGAAAATATTCAATTAGATTAGGTAGGTGCGTAATTACAGACAATGCAAAAAATACCTACCTTAAGTGACTATATCAACCATAGGGTGAAAAAGAGCTGAAGCTGGAATCTACGCATAAATACACGTAAGGATGAGGAGGGATGCGCTGAGGTAGTCCGGGAAATTCAAATTTACTTACGTTTTTTTTGCAATTTGCAGTTCCGTATCAGGTTATATGTTGATTAAAATATGATTCGCGACCGTAACAAATATAGCTTTACAGAATTAAAATCAGCAATATAACTCCATAACTTAGAATTGGCCTCAAATGTCATGATTTCATGAAATATTCATTCAATAGGCCCCATTATTAATATTATCTATTATTAATATTGCCCTATTGTTCATATTATCTATTATTAATATTGCCCTATTGTTCATATTATTTATTATTAATATTGCCCTATTGTTCATATTATCTATTATTCATATTGCCCTATTGTTCATATTATCTATTATTCATATTGCCTATTGTTCATAATACCCTATTGAATAGGGTAATATGAACTTAGAGAGATGCATTGATGGTTTTTATGATTACAGTTCTATAAATAAATATTTGTTACGGCCGCGAATCATATATATCAACATACAACCCGATATTGACCTGCAAATTGCAAAAAAACCTAAGAAAATTTGAAATTCGCGGGCTACCCTGACGCTTTTGCCTATACCTAGAAATATCTGGCCTTGCGTATAAATTACCTCACAGCTGACTTCCAACCTAAAAAAATGAACGGTTTGTACAAGACAATTGTTTCGTTGACATCAGCAATTAAACAGTTTAACTAATATGCGGGATAGTCGATATAAGTGAGAGTGAGATGAATAGATCTCTTGCTCTCTCTTTACGGAGCTAGAAGATGTCTATGATCTTGAAATTACGAATACAGGGCAGAACTGGAGCCTAAATAAAACGGGACAGGTTCTATATGTAAATCCAATTATAATAAGAAAGATGTCCGGCTGAAACGCAACAAATCTATACTTCCATATTAATATTATAAAGTGGTTTTGTGAGTTTGTATGTAGGGGTGACATTTAGGACCACTGGTCCGATTCCGAAAATTCTTACACTTTTCGGGAGATATATTGTCGATCATAGGATATATTTTATGTTAAAACAAGGAATTTCAGGTGGACGAAGTTGCGGGCAGAAGCTAGTAATTACTCGTAATAAGACTGTATGTAAAATTGTATTAGGTACAGATGACATCACATCAAGCTACCCGAAACTTTCAAATTTTCCCAATCAACTTCGAACCTTATGCTTTAGCAATAAAGTTGAAAATCTATTAAAGAAATTTGACAGATTGTAGTAGCATTGTAGTAGCAGTATTTTTAGTGTCTAGTGTATAGACACTAAAAATACCTACTTCAGCCTTCATATATTTTGTAGATTGGTAATTGAGTGCACTTTCCGTACGCAAAATACGCGCATTGACGTGGAGTTGCGGACACCAGCCCGTGTTACCTATTACCTTGAGTGCACTTTATTACAATAACGGTTAATATAGTTAATAATTAGGTACTCCACATTGTTATGTATTTTGGGACATTCAATGAAAGGATATATTATCCAAGAGATAAAACTTACATGCTAACGAATTCCTTGTATTTTTATTAAGTACCTAGGTAGTTTATCAATATTTGACCTATATGCTCCAATAACTCCGTTGATATCAAAATATTTAAATTGGAAAAGCAAACAAGGATTGAGTTAAAATCTGGGAATGTGAAGATAACTTTCATTCGACTGGTTCACGAATCTAAGGAAACTTGTTATGGTACAAAATGACGTGTTCTTTAATTGAACTGTGACTTAATTCGTCTCTGTACTGGCCACACATTATAATTTAGTAAATACACATTGCGAAGAAGAATGTCGTGATGTTCGGACGATGTCCTAACAACTTTTGACGTTCCTTTTTTTTTAAAGTTCAATGACAAAAAATACTGGCCGTTACAATCATGAACGTTGACAAGTAAGCAAATAGTTCTTATCAATAACTGTTAACATCGTGGGAACTTTGAATCAGTGTTAAGTCTATCTCGATTCAAGAGACATGTTCTCTTAAGTTGTTTAAAGTGAACCTCACTTGTATTTTGTTCTTCAGTGATTGAAGTATGTTTATTGAAAAGTAGATGTGACCGTCATTTTCCTTCTTACATTGTGGGTTTCTCGCCAAACGTTTGGCATTAGTTAATACATGCAATGGCTTCCAGGATCGCACCTAGAGGTGGCATAAAGATAAGTGACGGCAGTCTCTCTGATACTCAAACGTATTCTGAAGTTAAGTCTGACTACGGGATCCCGTATGCACCTTGGCTAAGACACAGGTAAATATTATAAATACTAACTTAGTACTTATGTTTTATGTGGTTGGGTTTTTGTTTGTATGGACATGAGTGATGAATCGTAACCAGCTGAATAATTTTGAATGTTATTTTTATGTTATTGTGACAGTTAAGTGTATAAATATTACTGTTTTTGTCATTATCATCAGTATCACCATATTCCCTCATCATTCTTGTATGCTTATTTTTGTGTGTCATTATTTTTCTGTAATTTTTATTGTGTCTTGGGCCTTGGTCCACACAGTTCAAAGACGTACTAAAGACTACTGCCATTTAAAGGGGAGCTAAATATTTATGTTAGCAAAGAAATTGTGCTCTAAATTCTGTTCCGTTAATAATTTTCAAAATAATTATTTGATATTAAATACTATGACACGCAAAACCCTTCTATCATGATCACATGCTTATTTCAGCCCTATTTTCAATGGCCAGTTGTAGGACACTGCAGTGTTTTGTTTGAAGCGATTTTATTTTGTTTTAACTTGAGTTTTAAAAAAGAACATCTCATTTGAGATAAATACAGCTGGCCATTCCGTGCCGTCATCACTCTTCCCCTTTTCAGCAACACATATTCTGCGAGTGGTCGCCTGTCCGAGGGCGAGTCGATGGAGTCGCTCACGTCGCTGCACTCGGCGCAGGCGCACAACCACACCTCCTCCCCTAACTCACACCACCGCAGCTCACTCACACACAATAAGCTCATCATGCACCGAGACGCACAGGGCTCCAGGTTAAACAGGAGCAACAGTATTAGGTGGGTTCCCCATATGTATTGTCTTTGAGAGATTACAAAGCACTTTTTTACGCTCTGGGGTATCAAGTTTTATATATTTTGTATCTAGTTACCTATTATAATTATTTTATGTAATTCTATAAACCCCAGCTTAACATTAAGGCCCACTTGCACAATTGCACCACAAATCTTTAAATATATTTAGTGCTATCTCTAAATATATTTAAATCGTCATTCTATTTCTGCCAATCGTTTGAAAATGACAGACAGAATGATGCTTTAAATACGTTTAGCACTAAATGTATTTAGTGATTTATGGTGTAAGCTGGCCTTAGAACATATAATTTATTAAAAATATGTTTTCTAAGACAATCTGTCTCTACCTACTTGAACAGGACTCTTGACTAGTTTCAATAACAAGTCAATGACCGATATCAATAGTTTTATTTATTTACGATAGTTTAACAATATTTATTGGTGGTTTGTTTACATAACTAATTATAACAAACGGGTCCCAATCGACTATACATCCATATCCAAATATCGGCTTTATGTTCCATTCATAAAATTGAAAATGGGTTGACTAAATTAACACAACGTGCTAAAATTCTAGCTTAATTCTCTCCTTCTCATTTATCATGCTTATGTGTACTTACATACTATTTGTCCCGACTATCCATTAATGCTTACTTTCTTATGTCATGTATTTATATTTGTACGGTGCGTGGTTATTATGACAATGTCTTGACTTCTTGGTTAAATTTTTAGCTACCTCAGAGATAGGACGTTTCCAAGGTATGCCACACGGTTGGAAGTTTGTTCATGTTTTGGCTTCAAGGTGGCACGCTTCATTTAAACAATAAACAATTATGCATGACTTGAACAAGGCACGGCTTCTCTTTGTATACACTTTCTTCATTTACGCCATTGTAAATGCTCATTTAAACATTATTTTTTAAATTTAAATTATCTCACTTAAAGGTGTAAACTAGGTAATTGACTCAGAAGTGCACATACTTCACTTATGCAATGTGCACCTTTGATTTTTTCAGTCATTTATACTAAATAGTTTTCATTAAAATTGTCGTATAATTAATACTTACACAAACCAAAACGCGAAAAAAAAAAATGAAGACCAGACAAAAAAAAAATTATTTTTTTAACAGTGTCTTATAAAATCGCAATTTGAAAGCAATTTATTTTCAACGGGCTTTTGTCTACTGCTAAACATACTGTACTGTGTCATGTTGTATTGTGCGCTAAACGCCAAGGCCTTTCACGATGTACTGAAGTGCTGCGTAGCAAGCTTGGAATGACTGAGATACGATAAGACCCATACTCCTTACGCTATTGGTATTATGCAAATATTTCCCAAAGAGATTGACACAGTCTTAACATTCCAGATCGATGATGACTGTATTCTATCATTTCTGACGATAAGTAGCAGGAATATGGTATTATTCACACCCAACATATTTCACTACCGAGTTAGGAAAGCACTGAAGGTTCACGTTTCAAACTTAGCCCTTATACATTATGGGCGCCGATTGCCATGTTCACAAACTAAACTAAATTTAAGTTCAGTGCAACTTTTTCTTTCTATTTCATTAAATCAAAGGACAGAAGATAAATATTAGTTTAGTCGTGTCAAATTAAGATACTCCATTGACAAGTTTATACGTGATTAAAAAATTGGCTACTAAAAATACGTTAATTTACATCAGGCGCTGACTAATTTGACAGGACTAAACTAATATTTATGTTCTATCCCTTTCATAATGAAATAGAGCGAAAAAGATGCACTGAACTTAAATTTAGTTTAGTTTGTGAACAACAGAATCGGTACCTTTGTCTGTTGTCATCGTACCTCCATTCATTCCTAGCTTGAGAGCACCAAAATTACCAAGCAATGTCAAACACAAAATGTGCTTCATCGTAGATTGTGAAGGGGTTCACTCCAACAAAAACTAAACAAAAACGTTCTTACAGATCAACAAAATCAGAGAAGCTATACCCATCGATGCTGCAAAGATCTTCGGAGAGCGACTACGAGCCGTATTATTGTTTACCAGTGCAGTATGGACCATCTGGACAAGGTAAGATTTAATGTCCATGTACTATGTGTTTTATGATTGACGTACAAAAACATTTTATGGGACATAAAGTGATGTATGTTTCACAATCAATGACCATGACTAATGTTTTTATTGATTCTTTTGTTCCCATCGATTTTACTACTTCTAGTTCTGTTACATCATTCATCACACGAACATTTATGTCAGCTGCCTGACTGTTTTTAATATTGATGGGTCTAGGAATGTTCTTACATATTCACTACTGCACGTGGCTTTGAGCGACGATGCCAATGCGTATCTTGCTCATATTGCACATTCTTGCATAATTAATCTTAAGCAGTGTAAATGTTTACAATTAGTGCGTAAGTCTAGTTGTTGTATTGTCTCATCTACGGACAAATTGCTCTATGGCTTGCGAGGAATGATACAATAGGTATGATAAAAATATTGCTCGCAGCATCTACCTTTGTACTAATTATATCATACCTATTGTAAACTTTATTTGTTGATTTTTCTAGCTATTACTCGGTATCTACAGTTTACTCGTAATTTGGACGACAGAATATTTTTTTTAAAGAATTAGCAGGATTATCCCTGGTTACTCATTTATTTTGATTGTTAAACTTTAATTAACTTACTACAGCTAGACTTAACTGTTTTTATGTCGTAGGTCTGAACTACGGCGTGTCGGAGCCACCGTCGCCATCTCCAAGGTCAGCGCTGAGCCCGACGCACCAGCCCGGCAATGTGATGCACACACCACGGCACTCGCACCATTATCCTAAGAAAAACGATGAAGGTAAGTCAAATTAATGAAAGGCAATTTTTTCTAAATGCTTTTCGAAGTGGATCATCATTTTAATTTTAAGACGTTTACGAAAAAGTGCAGGTCCCTATACCTACTGTAAAAAATATTGAAACTTATCTATCAACCACCAGCGGTTCGATCTACCCTATGAACGCGATCTAATCTGATTTAGGAATTTTCAAGATCGCTATTTTAATTATTTTCTCCTCTAACATCTAACCTAGGCCTACCCAGTAGATCAAGCTTTGAGTTCAAATCTGTGGCTAGAGAAGTGTGTAAAATAAGAAAATCAATGTTGTTTAAAAAAAGGAGTTGAACATAAAAAAGCGGAATCTGAAGGAAGAGTTTAAGAAAAAAAGTGTTTATGCAATAAGTATCTTTCCCCAATACTTTAATCAGACTGTTCTATAAATGGGTACTTTGGTATCGTCCGGTCATTGGTATCATTTATACGAAGCAGATGTCCGCAGCAAGGCATAATGTCGCAACCGCAAACATGTGGCTTGCATCGGAGACAGAATTCGAACATAAAACATTTATTTACGGTAATGTTTGGGAATATTTTCTCTCGCTGATACGACGAGTGGAACATCGACATAGAAGTTAGCTTCTATAGGTAGATATTGGATACTAAAGTCAGTGATAAAACTGTGGATGCAGTTGAATCAATCACAACTAGATCTAAAATGGGACTAATGAACGCCACTGGCCCTAGTGTTAAATGACTTGAGCGTAGTAGATGGCCGCTTTGGCAGCACAATTCATAAAACATTAAATTGAAAGTACCAACAATTCGAAAAAAAGAAGGCCATTTACATCTACATACTACTCTTTGTTCACGTGAACTTTGGCGAACACGGGAACTTTGGGTTTGGTTCGGTTGCGGCGTCAATTAATCTGGGGTTTTTGGAACAACGTTAACATTGGCCACAGTATTAAACCCTTCGGAAATCCCCAGCGGTAGCCCATTTTCCAAGATTCTGACTGATAGATCAGTCTACTCAAAGTAATATAACGTATCAACTTTGTTTATCGTAAATGTCTACCATAATAATTCAGGTGTTAATATTTCCTTTGTTGTCCATAGTGCACGGTTCTACAGCATCGTTGGTGTCGACGGCGTCGTCATTAGCTGCTGGTGCGGGCTCGGAGGAGAGGCAGGCACACGAGGTACCTAATGTAATGTTCAATCATATCATTTTTCTTGCTTTGTCATCTACCTATCCGTAATGAGAAATTCATAGGTATCCATCTTTTGAAGTCTCCATTTACTTGACTTCAAATATTGTCTCCCTTATCTAAATGTTGACATTTATTCTAAATATAACATCCTAGCTTTTTTACCTTGTTAACTAATCGTCCAGTTTTAAGAAAG
Source organism: Eremobia ochroleuca (assembly GCA_949629135.1). Lineage (NCBI taxonomy): Eukaryota > Metazoa > Arthropoda > Insecta > Lepidoptera > Noctuidae > Eremobia > Eremobia ochroleuca. The sequence goes on from OX451387.1 coordinate 14,267,384, forward strand.
TGATGGAAAACTAAATCAATGCAAGCAAGCTTATTATGGCCTACTTTTGTTCAAAAATTAAACCTGACAATTTTCCTTTAGGTCCGGAAATTGAGGAGGGAACTTGCCGATGCTAAAGAAAAAGTACATACGTTGACCACACAACTAACAACTAATGTAAGTACACATTTTCTTACAATTTATTAAGGATTTATTTCATTGGTGTTTTTACAGATGTATAAATCGCATAAGACATTAAAAATACCAAAGATAATAAAAATGTTCAAATTAAAAAAAAAATCGAGATCGTCGGATGAGTTCTTCGAATTGTCATTAAAATGCAATTAAGACGGTAAATTTAATGATCATCGTTGTTATAGGTAGTCGAATTGAACCTACTTACAGAATAGTGAGAACGCTATACCTCTATCTACTGGACACTTTTGTTTCGAACTTGCCCACGCATGGAAGCCCTAATCAATAGGGTAATGTAACATGAGATTGTTTTGTAACTATTCTTTGAATGTCACCTTAAAACAGGCTGTCAGATTGCGTTTGCTACCACACCTACACCATTGTAACATGATATTATCTCCGTAGACAAAATAATGACTAGTCGCCACCTTGTAAAGCTATCTCAGTGATGATATGCTCACTGATGCTTAGCTGCCCTGCTTGTTTTTGTTTAGTCACAATGTAATTCATACCGATCCAATTTTGTAGTCATCATATTTCATAACACTGCGGTTGACTACAGATCTCCCTAGGTACAGATTCGTACTTTCACTCCATGGTCGTATTACCCGTTTCGAAACTTCCGAGTTTTTGTTCCAACCCATCACTTTTTATGGATATAGATAGTTACTTTGATATCGCGTAACTTTTGGATATCTTTGGCGATAACCTACTGTAGCCCTTTAAGACCCATTTCAGAAAGTTGAGATGGAATGTCACAAGTTAGGGGTCAGTAAATAATATCAGAGGTCCGTGCGGCCGTGAGACGCCCGTTTGCCCGTTTCCTCCCATATCGGGCGTTAAGAATGTATGCCAAATGCTAACTGCCACCGCCGCTATCTACTGTAACATACGATGTCCAATTCAAAGACGAATAGTTACATGTCTGTTAAAGCTTAACCTTTGCAGAAATTGAAACATTTTTCCAAATTTTTTAACAAGTTTGAGAGTAGATACGAGATATCTCAAGATGTAAACTTAAGGACCTACTTATATAGTTATGCACTCTTGAAATGTATCGCTTTTCTTTTATATCTTGACCACCACGTGACAAACCGCCTATAAATGCGAGCGAATATGACAAGTGACAACTTTGAACTTGGTGCTACCGATGTAGATCAGATAAAAGACATTCATTACTATTATCTAGTACCTTATAAGATATCATTCCATATTCGATAAGAAATAAAAAGCTGGAGCCATCAAAAAAGAGACAAGTTTGGCTTATCTGCGGGCATTTTCATTTTCGTTCAATTAGATCGATTTACTTTATTATTTACTAGCTAGACGAAATGTGATAGCTCAGCTAAAATGCATGATTTTATAGCCTATAGTACTCAGGAATAATGAAGGTTTCTTATAGTGATTTTTTTTTAGGATTGGTTCATTCGCTCCGAAGACTACCACCTACATACAAACGAACAAATTTTACCTCTTTATAATATTATTCAAGGCTATGCATGCAGAATAAGAGGCAGTCGCAATAGCATCCTGAGGGCTGTGGCGACTGATACCTCCTCCGCCATAATAAGACAATTTGTGCGGAGACTTGTTCCATAGTTTATGGTCTTCGTGTTCATGTCGTCTTTAGTTTTAAGTTACTAACAATAGTATTTTAAGTGCAAATCTGTTTTTACTGTTGACTCACAATTTATGGATCTCATAGTTGTCCGAAATAAAAGGTTTTATTATTATTATTATAGCAGTGCCCAGCGGTTTCACCCGCATAAGTTTCGATCCCATGGGAATATCGGGATAAAAAGAGTTAGTGTGTTGATCCCGGTTATAAGCTATGTGTGTACCAAATTTCATCCAAATCCGTTCAGCCGTTTGAGCGTGAAGAAGTAACAAACATACAAATACACACACACACTCACTCACAAACTTTCGCGTTTATAATATTAGTGTGATATTATACATAGTGGAATGATGGAAAGTCCATCGTTAGTTATCCTAATTGTTAATTAATCAGGACCGTTATTATTATGTAATTGTACCATATCACAAATCACGGAACTGAACAGAATTAGTCCTTTTATTGGGTTGTCAGAGTTGTCACTCACATTATTCACTAATGTGCATTCAATTCTGTAGCTATACATGTTCGAGTATTAAGAAGTGCACTAATTAGCATGACATGTTTATCAGTAAGCTTTATCTATAAAGCTGTCATAATAATCTTGACGATGACAGAAATGTAACTGACATATCAATTAGCTATTGCACTCTCTATTATTTTTATTAACTATAGTTACCAAACTCATCAAATTATTATCGACTACTTCTGTAATAACTGAATTATCTTGGTAGTTTTTTAACGATTTTATTGTTTACAATATCCAGTTAGAATCAATCATATTTTAATTTTTATAAATTACTTTAGTGCTTACTTGAAATTGTTGGCTTTGCACATGCAATGCGATTCCTAAGTAAATTAAAATTTAAAATGCGTCCTGTTATAAAATCGTTGATTATCATAAAAGGCCTTTAATTGAAAACAAGTAAGAACACTCATTTGATTTGAATTCTGTGATTGATTGATTCTTTAAAGAAATCTTGAAGGTACCTATCAATACAAAAGCGAAAGGAGGACGAATAAATGAATTTTCTGGTTGAAGATCAGACATGTAACGGTTATCGGACTCATTAATGTTCCTACATGTGTTCAGTTAATTCGTCTGGACAAAGAAAAAGTAGACTTTTCAATGAGTAGAGTAGATTTTTTGTGTTTCTAATTTACTGGTCACTAAAGCATTGCCGACATGCATAATTCAATACGAAAGACGTCCACCAATGTTCTTGTGCCGCTATTGTTTAGTTTTGTACCAATTGTGTCGTACGAGACTTGGCCACAGTGGATGATGTGGCGTCTCAATGCCATATCATTGACTTTGAATTGTCTACCTATACAAATAAAAAAAATCATTATAACGTCATGAAAGTGTCTTGTGTCATTGAGAACGCTATTTCCTTTAGTGCCTAATTCAGCATCCCAGCAACATTAATGCCTTAGTTATTGACATTAATTACTACACTTTTTATTTGAGCAAATGAGATATTTTCTTGATCGTTTTACATTAGAGTCAAAAGCGCCATAATGTGGATGGTTGCACCCGAGATCTCAATTGTATTCAATGGCGATTTAATTTGATATATCGGTTGTTCTTGCCCTGTTTTGCTTTTACGCACAATTCATAGTTCTCGTGATGTTAACAGTATTTTCTAATTTACCAAACATCGAGTTTTTATTTCCTTTGTAGTTTAATAATTTATAATAATATTTTTATTCACAACGCTTATATTAACGAACGCAACCAGTATACGGTCTAATTATGAAAGACCGGTCAATACTCTTATCAATTTTATATCTTATTAAAAATGCCAAATCCTGGTCGAAACTAGTGTTATTTGCCGGGTGGCGTGTCCCTGTACCTTGTCTTGTCCACCTTCACATTCATAAACATGCTAATAATGTTCGTTTATCATACATATATCCGTTTTCTATTGACTTTACCCAAACTTTGTCGCCTGTTGTTAAAACGAGTTCCAAATGAGTTAACAAACAATTTAATAATGAATTTTAACACTAATGTTTCGAGTGAAAAACAGTAATATTTGTTGGCACGTAGCCATTTTAGTCAAAGAACATCATTATCTTCGTTGAATATAGCTTGCCATATACAGCGGAATTGTTCACTTGAAGGCTAATTTTTCGCAATGAGTTGAAACATTAAAAACTAAAAAATATTTTATGTTCTTCGTTTCGGATTCTAAATACAAAATGTTTTTTTAACATGTCTCCTATTAAGTCTACTTTTCTTAAGTCTATACTGGTATACGTTAAGTTTTCTGTATGATTAATGTGTTTTATTTTATATCTCAAGTCGTTATGTAAGTAGGTATATTTGCCAAACGTTAAATTTATTTGAAAATCTTATTCATTTGTCATCCTTCGAGTCCTCTACTCGACTTCAAAACTTGTTGTTGCTTTGAGTCATTAACAATTGAACACATTCTTTGTAAAACTTCCGGTACTCTTATTTGTGGATTCCTGGATCTTGTATGAAAATTAACGGTTTGTGTATCATGCAGATTAGAGTCCGCTATTGTCATCTGTTTGCTTTTACTAAATTTAAACATGTTTGTGCCGTAGTCGCCGCGCGCGCAGAGACGTTATCAAGTGTAACTCGAGCCCGTGGCCCATAAATCCTCAGAAGTGCCTGCCGCACTTGCGCAACAAGTGCCTCGCGTACTATAGATAATGTGTGCGACCCGCCTTCTTTGCTGGTCTTTTATTTGGTTATCTTAATTCAATTTGTTTAAAAATCTGGTCTAACTTCAAAAAAATTAACAAGAATAAGTTTCGGTAAAATACATTTGCCCTTTAATATTTAAATATTTGTATATTGCTTTCGCCCCTATTGCTTTTATTGACACAATCGACATTTCATTTAACACCATCGTGGCTGTTTCTCCACACCCTAAATATCCCTCGTCCCCATCCTGTCTGTAATCAATAGACCGTGTGTTACTGGTTTGATCAGTGATCCGGGTTCCTTGGGTTCCGTGACTCAGTTAAATTCAATGCAGTCGGTCACAAACACGGTACCATCAGTCAAGCCAGTGTAGACGGAGCCTCGTTAGAGTGCGGTCGCGCGCGTGTTGACTCCACGCGTTTATGCACGTTACTTTTACTACGGACCTTATAAACAAACTGTTGGTTTTTGTTGTGAACTACTGTGTTTTGAGTGAAAAGTGCTACATGTTTAATAGTTTCAGTGCGTTCTCTACGAGTTTTGGTACTTAACTACACTGGAGCATTGTACTTTCAGTCATCTTTTGAACTCCATATGAGCGCAACACGTTTGATTATCGTTTGTTGTTTTGTTACCAAGACATCCGGGTCTAACATTTGTATCAGTTGCCCATATTTGATGGTTCTAATGATGCATCATATTTTAATGCTCATTATTAACATTACATCTTTATTGACATAACAAAAGTCATTGGCGGTTTTCTAATAGGTCTTCACTTGTGTATAAGCCGGTAATCATAAATTAGGTTTCTACTAAAATTACATAGTCAATTACAAACAGCGGGTATTATTAAAACTACTATATCTTGCAGAATATTTTGGTAGGTTTTCGCCTCTACCATGTTACTCCTCTATGGAGCAGAGCAGGTAACTGCGTCCCTTTTTTACACTTGGGCTGCAAGAAAGCTCCTATTGAAAGATCCTGCTTCGCGCAAACAATATCCCTTTGATGATTTTGTTTATGTCCACTATTGTATGTACTTGTCCTTGGGTCCTACTCACAAAGTAACAACAGACGTTACACTATATTGGTCGAGTACAAATTGAGTTGGTTGGCTAATAATTTTAATTGCTGCAACGTTAAACAAACTTTTCTAGTAAAATAAATACTCCATCAACTTGCATGGTTATGTTTCTCTAGAAATAGTTATAAAACCTGTAATGATGGCCATGAAACTTGTCAATTGGAAAGAGTTGCGTATGTCTCGAGACTAACGATAAAAGCTAACATCAAACGTGAGCCGAAATCTGTTTATAAACGATCTGGTTCTATTTGGGGTCAAACGTTTGATATCTATCTCGTTTGATGTGTTTTACGGGGACATTATAACATGCAGTTTTGTAGTGCCGTTGCCGTGTTGACTGCACTCGTGAAATTAAAATAAATATACATGTTTTATCGTTTTGCTGATTATAATTCTGGTGTTTTTGTTGCGACGATAATTAATAACAGCTGCTATGTAGCCGGCAAATTACCGACCATCCTCTGGTTTTCCTGCCTTGACATAAGTAATTGGTTCCTATTCCTGGGCGGCATGATAAAAACTATAGTTACTTACTTCAGTTCTAACTCAGTCAAAATATTGAGCAATGATTCTTATTTTAATCTAACATGTTTAATATAGATAAAACTTTATCTTGCTTATGTCATACAATCGCACCTAAGTACTACAAAAGTTTAAGTACAAAACACATTAAATACTATAAATTATTACTTTATTGGTATTGCACGAGCGAGTGTCTTTGTTCATTACATATATGGAAGGCTCTTAAAGTTTTAAGCTTATGTTGTTGTTTCTGTTTGTTCTTAGACTTTTTACGGGTATAATAAATCAATGTGGTACATAACACGCTGGCTGCGGTGGGCCCGCGACCCTGACGCACATATGTCACCGCAGGACAACGCTTCTCGTCCTATTTACGCAGCTCCGTGGCTGTCGCCTGCAGCATCCCTTTGTAATCTAAACTAATCTATGCAAACATGTCTACCTCATTTACTTTGTGCCAGTTAGTATATCAAACTATAGTGTACTGATAACAAGCAGTATGCTCTACTTCTAAGACTGGCACGGTATTCTCAAAAGACTCTTCCTTTTTACTAGCAATGTTCTAAACGTTTAAAACTAGATTATGTTTATCTTTCGTGTTTAGATAGATACCATTTTAGGTTCTGACTGAGTAGAGACTCTTGGGTTAAATTGTTCGAAGTTTTAGTATTTCTGGACATCTATGGTAGGAAGAAAAAAAAAAACTTAGTAACTATGTACATTATCTATTGTTTGACTTTATAAAATTGACTGATTTTAATAACGAAAATACTTTTGTAGATTACAATAATTGATAACGTAGTCATCAGTAAATATCGACACAAAACAGTTTTATATCTTATCTCCTTGTACTTTTATGTGACTCAAATGATTTGCCAAACACGATACCAATACAACATCTTATTTATTTCTACATTTAAAGACAAGGATGGATCTAATTTGAGTTGCAAATATAGCATTATTTATTCAAATATCCAATACAGAAAGCGGCACTCACTGGTGGTTACAGTTCGCTGTCTTCAATCAGCGAAGCGCCTCCTCGACACTGTCAATTGAGGTTAATTCGTATGGAGACTGGCCAGGGATCTCTTGATAGTGCCCCTACATTATTTATTTGTTCAATAAGCTAAATGGCCTAGTAAATAACCTTCATTTTAACAAACAAATTGTTTTTTTATTACATAGAGACTTTCTTCCCATAACAAGCCTATTTATAGACAAGGAAATGCTATTTGCCTTATCTATAAAGATAGCCATCATTCGCGAGTAGTTGCATATTATGTGTCTTACGAGCACCGATGTTAACATAATCTTTTAATGTGTTATACAGTTTGGGCGCATCGTAACTGAAAATAGTGTTTATAGAACAAAGACAACGAACTCGTAAAATCTACGTAAAATAACATGAACTTGCAGGTGCCTGTGTTTTCAGCCACGGTTTTAGACACATGTCGATAAAACAAAAATACAGGGTCAAATTAAATTAGGCTAGCGAAACTCCGCAGACGTTATGGGTATCGGTATCTAAACACGATAACATAAAAAGAACAAAAACATTATGTATTATTTTGAGGTTTCACGACCGCTGGTTGTGTAGTTGTATGTAGTATGAGTTGAGAAAATCTGTTTTATTTCACACAATTAAAAGCTGATTTTAAACTGATACTTCAAGTGACTACACTAAATGCGGTCGACACAGCACAAAAAAATGATCAAATCATTATTTTTTTGTTTAATTGTGTTTAGCATCGACACCACCGTCTGCTATTGCGATAACTAATTTAATTGCACCCAGTATATTGCAAACGACACTATAAAAATAAAGAAAGTGAATAGAGAGAAATTACGAACCACGTTAATTAATTTATTAATGCCGACTAATCGAAAGTAAGAAATCCGCTGTAATACGTGTCAACAAAGTATATCGGAAATATAAATCTGCTACAGCTTATCGGTAACAGGAAGGAACAAGTTATAAGAAATTTTAATTGTTGGCTATTTAATTAATATCGTCCGCAATGGTTGAAGACGTACCTACTCGCTTAGGTAATCACAGACTACGAGCCACAGGAACAGGAAAGAAATCGTGTTTTTTCAGAGACTCATGTATACCCTATATCCTTTTAAAATGCAGTGTTTATGTCTTTTCCACACGTAACATTTGGTCGCAATAGCTTCTTATCACGCATTTGTTCTTGTTATATTCGATTGTGTTATTTGCCCATTACAAACAGTAGTTATTTTTAAACATTAACACAATTTGCAAGTTGGATCTTTAATCGATTTACTTTATTTGCATTTGCTTACAATAAGCTTACAATAAGCTTTCAAATACGTAACGCAATCTTTAGAAATAATTAGTGTACCGAAATGGAATTGTCAATTTACAAACCGTATTATGTGCTATTTCTTCTTAATTGCTACTACATTGTCATGACTAGTGTAAATTTTGAGCGTTTCTAACTAACATGCTGTTGTAATATCGCACGACAGACTGCGAAATATCTTTTGACCATTTAGAGATAATCAAAACTTGTTCTGAATACCATAAAATATTTAGGTGCTCCCTCACCAGGAGCATTCGCCTGTAATGTAACATTTCAAATTCGATTTTGAGCATTACATTACAATACTACCTCCCTGACTGACGAGCATTCGCGTGTAATGCAACATTAAAGATTGCGGGCGGGGAGTTTTATGAAGGTATTACACATTACAAGGTGCGCGCTGTAATGCTCGATTTTCCTCCCTCACTGATGTAATGCTCGAATCTGTAACGTTACATTACAGGCGAATGCTCCTGGTGAGGGAGCACCTTTATATATCTCAAATACTAATAAACTAACATTTTAAACCGAGTTCAATACTATTAACAACTTAAGTGTTATAATAACCACGACAGGCTAAACGTCTTGAATACATTTGTGATCCCAAAAATACAAAATAATCTTAAACTTGAAATATTCTTTAACGGATTGAGGTTTATAGATGTTAACGAATCGTTTATAAGTTTTGTATGTTCACACTTATGATTTATATTACTAAGTATGAAGGTTTCGATTATTTCACCTCGACAGGGGTTTTATCAATGAATTACGCGTGTTAATACAAAACCCGTTCAGCTCTGGTTGCGTCATTTCCAATGGCCGCCGACCTTGACAGGAAGACTGCTACAATCTTCCAAAAATACGTACCTACTCGTAGTGTGACTTATACGAGATCTTCAATCATCCTTGACTTGTAAAAAATAACGTACGGTTCGATTTTATCAAAACTGGTTTGTGTAAAACTTTTCATAGCCAAGTGTTGTACAACATGAACTACTTCCCTAAGTGGTTTATCCGTTATCCTGTGTATAGAGTTCAATAGCAAGCGCGGAAGGAAGCTCTACAAGACAGGATTGTACCGTATCTAGCCAGGAAGTGCCGTAACAAGCACATCTACTCGAAAGTGGATTAGCTAGGGCTCAAGCTCAAGTTACAATAAACTATAAACATCTTTGTGCTTAAACATACAGCATAATGTAAACATATTTCTGCTTAGAGAACATTTAGCGCAACTTGGTGGTCCTTTGACTCGACAAAAAATTAAGATAATGTTGTCAACGAATGGCCGGTGACCATGAGTCAACTGTATGAGTGCCCCATTCGTTGCTTACCTTAATGACAGTAGTTTTGTTATCAAACCCACAATAATGTAATGTATGATAACATGTTCCAGTCACCTTACAATAATGACAATACACAGCTGCTTTCTACATTGTTATCGCCTCATCGTTTTTGTCTGATTCTCGTCACAGTTGATTAATAACTGTAGTTATCATTAGCATGACAATAGCTGAGAATGGAGGTCGGAGGTCATTCCGGCGCCCTTAAAATCCAGTGCTGCGGCACCTAATGTGATATATATGTAGCTATGTATATAGGCTTACAGGAGAGGCAAACAATGCGCCCAACCCACGCAGTATATTTGCTTGTTACGGCCGTCGTCTGTTAAATTTGCTCTTGTATTATGTACCTACTTGTGCTCGCGGTTGGTAACCATTCGACGTACAGCTGCTCCTATTGGAATATATCGTATACGTTATTTAAAATCAAGTCCGTTACTTTTATTTGAATTTCAGCCAGATATAGCGCCGTTGTTACGTTTAGAAATCACATGTTTATGATAATAAGAACGTTAGAACATAATAATTTATTAGCTCTGTCAATGGAATTTCGGAATCCACAATAAAATAAAACGAGCAGATCTATTCCACGTTCCGGTATAATTTGCTCGTACCTTATTTTGAGTGTAACGTATAACAAAGTAATTTTGAAATGTTGTCACAACCTACTTTGCTGACTAGATGCCTGCATTTTACAATGATAGATAACCGTGTCGGCTTCTTATAGATCCTTGGCCGCGTTTCCAGAGCCTAATTAAAAAAATTACAGATGACTGGGTGATGTCGATGTTCATTCCATTCTTGTAGTTGGATATCGAATGTCTTCCCATCAAGTATGCTCTTATAACGGCTTGCTACTGAGCCATGTGCACGACAGATGCTTCCCGTGAGCCTTCAAACTGTTGCTTTAACGTATCGAATACTAGCGAACCTGCACATATTGTTTTTATTATTGTCTTTTAATTAATTATGATCACACCTATTTATTACTTTAACGTAATATGTTATGCGTAATGTTATTCGGATTGAAGACAAGATATTTTCCTTATTATCTAAAGGAATTACGTAGAGACACTAGCTTGTTTAGAGGTCAAGTCTGGCATAATTATTACTCCAGTCCGTTGAGATCATCACTATTAACATTATTGTCTTTTTGCAAGTGATTTACTGTAAGATTGATGGTATAAATTTTAATGGCTATTGAGCATACGCGCTTAGAATGTGACATTTGAATATTTTTCCATTTAGTCTTAAGAAAAAACAATTTATATTTTTCTAATGGCCAAACAGTTTTATGATCACACCGTGTGATTTTAGTATTTGTTGATTGTTATTACATAAGACCGGATTTTAACACATGATTTCCATAAAAAAAACCTGTTAAACGTACTTTCTACGTAACGTTTTTATATGTATATTCAAGTGTTTAGTTCTGAGAGCTTCCTTAGTTTTCGATATCAATTTATTTACAACATCGCCTGGGGTTATCTTACGTTTCGGAGTTAGTGTCAGTGTCAAGGATAATACTTATACAACTTCCACGTGTATTTTTAGCATCATAATTGTAAGAATAATAGCTTATAAGAATATTCTGGTTGCTCATTTTGTACGTGAAATTGCTTCATATTACTGGTTGATTATCTCACGTAACTATTTGTGTGTCGACCCGAGGGGAATAGTACCTATTCCTAAAAAAGTAATGCTCGAGACAAAATGAGAACTGCTTTATTATTTAGTACACTTACTTGCCACATAATAACTTAAAGAGTGGGTATGGAAGAGTAGCTGACTTCCTTACAAATAAAAAAGCAACATTATGTATTCACGTAAGAACTTTCGTCGACCTTTCCCCTACCGTCTGTTTCTATCTCCAGTCTCCAAAGACAATTGCGTGAAAAATAGTTCGGTTAACGGCCAATTTCCACACAACTCATTAGGGTCATGCATTGCTATGTTTTCTTTGGATGCAATCACGGGTATCCAGTTCGAGTACTGTTAATAATTACAATATTATTGCTTTTGTAAACAATCGATTCTCATGTGTTCTGCCGGGGCGCCAACGAGACTCGCTATAGGAACCGTTAGGGCCATGATCTCATTGCCACACGTGTTCTTCTTACCTTATCTGTGCTGTGTAGTAAGTTGAAGGGAAATTAGTGAATTTGGTTGGTAATTTTAAAAGAAAATAAGATAACACGAATTAAAATGCCATTAGAGGTAGATACTCACATACCTATGTACTTATTTGTTCTGTGAGTAAAGAAGTTGCTAAGGGACGTTAACCTAAGTTTATAAAGAGTTTCTTAGTTAACCATAAAGAACATTAACATAACACTGACTCTATATAGTACTCGGTAACGACACCACTAAATGTTGTTTTTCCACAAACAGCAAACAACATAATATTATACACTAATTGAGAATTCCCGTGTCATGATACACATGTACCTATAGATTAGTGCCGATTCATTCTATGCCAAATCGAGCCGGGTAGTACCGTTATCAATACAAAAATGCCACAATCACGACTATTGTTATGTTGCATAGTACCGAAGTTTATTTACAAACGTCAGTCAACGAGCACTGGGGCAGGGTTATTGAAATGTTACGAAATGACCATGAAATGAAAATAAGTATTGTGCTGAGCGCTGTTACTACGGTGTGGTACGGCCACAGTAAGCAAAGGCTACACACCACAACAAACAGGTCGTTGATACGCGGACGAGAAGCACGCAATGCATTAGAAGGAAAGAGAAAGATATATAAACATTATGTTGTCCTGTTTCCCGGTCTACCTGGCAACGATTCTCAAAATTTTGATAAAGAAAGGATTAGCCCTTTCTTACAGTGTAAGTTACATTGTAGTACGAGGTTAATGAGGTTTACTAATTGCTAAGTGATAACTTAATGAGTCATAAATTGAATTTCTTCTTGAAAATGATAGATAAGCACTTTGTCTATATTTAGACATTATTGTATACCCTAGCAGCAACTTAATACAACATCACACACATACTTGAAAAGTCTTTTTTGCAGCTCGTTTTTGCCCACGTTTCCCCATATACAATAAAAAAAAATGCTGAACTTTGAGAACTTTGTAAAAAAAAACATTGGAAGATGCAAAGCTGCAGGGACGGTTCCCGGTGCTCCCCTCCGTCTGAGACGTTTGCTTGTTCGATTGGCGCCCGCGATCGCCCCCCACATAATTTATGGCTTAACCCGTATAACGACATGACCTATCATTATTTATTTGAACACGGTTTATACAAGTAGCGTAAGACCGGGCTCGACCGGCCTTTTTTGTAAGTTAACAAATACGTAACACTTTGTAATGGGCGGGTAAGATGACGGTAACAAATGGTTTCCGTAGCTTTTAAAGAATCGTTTTATTGTCTGTTACCAAAACAGACCGTTTTATGCAAAATAACATGACAATATCTTCTTACTTTATCTTTCGCAAATCACTGACGTCGTAACGCTTAACAGTGTTTTCAGTTTACTGTAAACGTGCAAACGACTTGGGTGGGTCTTATCGGTAAAATGCAAGAATCAAAAATTATACTTTCTTGATACCGTGACCATTCGTTTTGAATGCGATTTCTACCTTTATTAAGGTGTACAAGGTGGCTCATATATTTTGGGAAATATTACAGATATAATGTCTAGATGGGGCGTTGTTACATTTCAGACCTCGCCATTTAATGACTCAAGCGACAGGGGTATAGTCGGAAAATAAAATGACTTATTGGTAATAATTATTATGGTTTATTGCTACGGAGCCCCAATAATATGTGATTTATTGTTACTAATTACTAGCCAGCTATGGTTGTTGACCACGTCTGCTTACTATGTGTAAGCAATACTCCGTATATAGGCAGCCGGTTACGCTATTGTGTTGTGATGCAGATGAATAATGCAGCACTCGTAACTCTGGCTTTTATGATCTAACTCATCGCCTATAAATCACACACAACACTGTCGGTAATAGATAAATATTTTACTTTGAGGTTTAAGTTCATGGAAACTTGTATACTTACTCGTTAATATTTACTTTCATCATTTCGCTCCACAATTTCATTACATGCCACATATTATATGGTAAATGATACATACACAAGAATAACGTGTTAGGTGAAATTAAATCGGTGCTGCGCAATGCAACTAGCAGCTCCATTACATTTGCATACGAGGAGATGTGTTATACAACTACTCCACAACGCTGTTATAAGAAGCTAAGAACAAAGTAGTTGGAATTTCTAGAATCGTAAAATGAGTAATAACGTAAAACTGTTAAATGATGTAACTGAAGATAAAACGATATTCGCACACTTAAATTCGTAATTACGATTTAGACCTCCCAGAATCTATCGTTCCCTAACATAGGTCATACATAATAGCGAGATAATGTTTTTGAGCTTATTATACTCTCATGAGAAAAACTTCAAATATCACATAAATATAGTTGTATTGAAAGACTATGCCTGCCAACGTATACATTGGATGACTCCATAAATATTTGATATCAAGACAAGAACTCGATCAATATTTTTTGTAGCCGTCTGTATCTTATCAAGTGCGCGAGAGTACGCACGAGTGTATACTATTGAGTTAGAAAGTTGATAGATATCATAAAAGGCATCTTGACTTTATAACTGATAAGTGAGTAGTACAACATGAACAGAAATCGTAAATACCGAATTACACAACGTCTTCTGCTAGTTTGACCAGTCTAATTGCAGTATGGCAGTAGTCATAAGTTCATAACTGTTAGGTAAGCCCTGTGCCACTCGTATTTTTAATATTCAACGTTACTGTAAATCTATGTTGAGTGGAAATCTACAAAGATTTTATTGAGCCGGACGTTGAAGCACTTTAATGGATTCCCAAAAATAAATGCCAGTCATATTTATTTCGGTTTCTTTACGGGTCAAGTGGATTAGATATGACAAGAATAGACTTAACCGAAACACCAGTTACTCTATAACCATTTTTTAAAATATACAGACACGATTAGGCTTACCCTTTAAAGTTTTCCGCCGCCAATGATTTCGATTACATAAATTACAGCTATGAAAGTACCAAGACTCGATAGGTGCCAGTTAGACGTGTATTTTGCAATTTTGCGCTTTCCAGGTAATAAGGAGGAAGAAGTGCAGTACTTACTATATCATCTCGCATTGTGTTGCTGTTTACTTTTGGGTTATTACTAGTGAATATGAACACTTTTAAAATACTATGGAAACAATTAAAATGTATATTGTAGAATCATGAGAAATATACCCGACATGGCAGTGACCACATCACCGACGTATCATGGCTCGCCAATACATGATGGATTTGCTACCATTAGAGCACCTAGAAGCAGGATAAAGATTAGAAATCTAGTTGAACCAAATCAGAGCACCAATCTACCTCATAGACACTCCGAGTACTTCACGTTAAACAGGACATCTAAAAGTAATTTCTTAGATAGCAGCTGTGGAGTTCAATATGTAAACAATGAATCAACAAGCAATACATTTGTTGATAAACCATCGCGACTCAGCTTTACAGAACCTATTTATGCCAAAGTGACTCCACCTCATTCGAAAAGCAGTTCTCCAGTGAAATGTTTAAGCGGCAAACAAGAAACTCATTACGATTCTATAGACACAAAGCCTCGTAGACGTTTAAAAAGCTTGGAGCTATCAACGGAGCAGGACGTTAGTAGCAGCGAAAAAATTGGAATCTCGAACTTGAGTAACGGCGAGCGCCAGTCATATGAACAGCACGTAGCCAACCAGGATGGCGGCGAGCTGCATTCCGTACGCACAGACTTTACTGGTTCCTCCATCGACTGTAGAAGGAGTCACAGCGATCGAGATAATTGCTCGGAATCCTCCTCATACTTCACAGATAACGACAGGCCTATATCAAGTTACAGTGATAATTCCACGATACCTTCTACAGACACGGAGGATGTATTAAAGGATTTACCAAATAAATCAAAATTCCATAGATCTCCACAGAAATATGCTACATTGAATTTACGGAGACCAAAATTTATAGACCTAAAACCTGCTAATATGAAAGAAAACTCATTGTACGGAAGCTTACAACGAAATAGAATAGGTTATCACTCTGAACCAAATACACCGTTGAATGATGAACATGCGGGCCTACATAGTGAGCCTAGTATTCTCACTGAAGTGCAACAGATACCTAGAATGGCGCTGCAAAGTAATAGAAACGGTTTCAAGAGATCTGTAAGCGAAACAAACGGGTTTTCGAAACGACTTAACTATAGGCATTCCTTCAGTGCTGACTTTAGACCACAGAGAAGGCCTCATAAATGTTGCGAGTGTATAACTGGAATTCCAGTGGAAGAAGGTTCTGAACAACCACCATCGCGGCCATCATCAAGGACTTTGGGAACTCTGTATGAATCACAAGATCCAAAAGTTGGGTGCCAAACAATCCTACGATCTAAACCACCAGTGCCGTGGTGGGAATTGGCTCTCAAAAAGTCCCGCTACAAAAGTTGTCCAATTTTAGAAGAGGTAAGTTTTTTAAGTTTTTATTTATTTATTGGTAAACGAATATTGCTACAAATGTAACTCTTTTAATGTTTCTGATCTCATAAAGTTTATCACATTATTTTAAGTGTAACGTTTACAAAGAAATATATTACCCATAGTAATTATTCTGTCTTATGGGAACTCTTACAACATAATAAATGTTTATACAATTGGTTTTTACACTCTTCTCTCAGAGAAAGCAAAACGTAGGAGGTGCGGTTTTTATTCCCTGATGTTTAATGGAATGATATGTTAGACTGCAATGGAAGTACACGCGTATCAAATCGAAACATCAGCTAGGGGAGAATACTAATGAGTGACGTAGCGTGTTCACCTGACATCTCATGGGTAGGGTGTAACGTCCCCTTAAATAGATTACACAGGGAGTGTCATGCCGTGTTTCAATTCAAATTTTAAAAATGACGTCCTTTTCGCCTTTCATTTCCTCAATCAATGCATAAGCTCTATGTAAATCATGACGTAGACACTTTTCTACGACTATAAATGAAATCAAGATAATCACACTTCGATTTGAATCGCTTTCCAATCCGAACTTTCTTAAAGGCTAACACTGTTAACAGGTGTTTGAGATAAAAAATCTCGTTCAGAATCACTGAGAACCTTTTGCCATTATAAATTATAATCGTCCAAAAAAACCTTACCTGACTACCGAGGATTTATCAAAAAAGGTCCTTTTGTATACTGAGTGACGGTCAGGTGCTGACTTAATCGTTCTTCAAACCCCATTCATTGGGTTTATAATAATATCCTTTCCCACGATCCCAAAATAATCTTATCATGTAAGGTCAGATTTTTTAGGATTTCCCTGTAACTTGCGAGATGTAAGTTATACAGGGTGTCCCAGAAGTCGACGTCAAACCGGAATCGGGTGGTTGTTATAACTATTATGACTTGGCTTACTACCCGATTCCGGCTTGACGTCGACTTCTGGGACATCCTACATAAAAGGAGTATAAGAGAAAGACTCGGAAGAAAACTAAGTAAAATATTAACTTATTTTACGTACAATTTTCGTCCGGGTAGCAGTGATTTTAGAACTTAGTTCTCTTCCACTAAACGCAAGAACGAAAGCAAAGCGGTGAAACCTATCAAGATTACTTGGCAATTTCCCCAATACTGCAGTTGTTTGTAGATCCTATTTTGTCTATACAATATTTTAAATTTCTAAGGGAGGGTGACAGGCCTCCAAAGGCAAACTATTGTTATCACTTGAAGGATCACCTTTGAACTTAAGCAATGATTACCATAAACGGTACGCAAACAGTATCTATATATCTACAGTAGCATTTATTTCTAATGATCTTTGAAGTTTTATGTAACTAACACGCCTTCACTTAAAAAAACTTTTACCGCCCATGTCAGGTTGTTAAAAGAGAATTAATTTTGTTTTATCTGTTAGGTACTATAAAAAAGAGACCAAATTAAATTCGTCCGTTAAGCTCGGATTTTAGGGAGAACTAGTTGTGCCCGCGACTTCTTTCGCGTGCGTGCGCGGAACCCCTATTATTTTTCAAAAATAAACTACTCCTTATAACATCAGCTATCTGCCAGTAAAAGTTCTGTCAAATTCGGTCCAGTCGTTTTGGAGATTAGACTGAACAAACAATAGAAAAACAAAAAAAATGCTTGTTTATTATAAGTACCGTATATACCTATAAACTTTGATTTGCATGTAGTAAAAATCTGTTATTTTGATATTACAAACAGACACATGAATTTTATTTGTTTGTATGTATATAGATAAGCAAAATAAAGAGTAACCATTATGTACTTATAGCTTACTTAGATTCTCTAATCATTTTAACCTTTGCTTACTGAAAAACGACAAAAAAGTATGCCCAATACTTGGAAAATCAGTGTAACTGCCAATAAAGTCACGGCATACGCTCCTATTAATATTAACGACCATCAGTTCCAGTGGTTTGTACGTACAGAACCACGTATAAGTACATTGGGATCGAGCGTGAGATAACTATCGTTCCAAACGCCTGCGCGTCGCAACTTCAGATGTACGCGAAGGTGGTGGCTACTGCGACCACGGCACACTTTCCTAACGCAACTGCATCCGCTTATACCATTTCTCTCAGGACTTGTTTTATGAACGTATTGTTTAAAAACTTGCGCTGCTATCTTGAATCCTAGAATTTATGAAGTTACAATTTCTTACTATCAAGCTATAGACAATTACAATCAACGACTGTATCTATTGTAGTCAATACTTCAATAGCAGCAGAACACATTAATCTTTATCTTCCATACGTAGCAACTGTACAAACAAAACCTCCAATAAAGCCTTTTTAATTTTGACGGTGCGGTGGTTCTGTTCGGCCATTCAAATAAATTGACCGCCGACATGCAGCCCAGATATGTCGAAACCGAATAAGGAAGAGTGCACTTGAACAAATATCTCCCCGTCTTGTACCAATCTCTCGTAAAACAAGGCAGTGGGACGTAGAGTGGGCCTTAAATATTAACGGAGGGACGTGCAGATAACACCTACTCGATTTGTATTTATTGTCGGTTGTATTGTCCCCGAGCACATGTTTTCCCAAATTATGTTGTTATGCGATAGAATTATCTCTGCCATGTACCCACGTGTCTTAATTTTGTGGTAAGAGCTATATTTTGGTTCGTTTATGATACAATAAAACCTCTTCGGTTTATATTGTTATTGGGCACCAAAACCTGTTACGAAAGATGTTCCGTATTATTTATTAATCATAAATTCCCATGCGCCTTCCGCTTTTATATTGATATTGCTTCTTGATATTCGCGCGAATTATATCTGTTTGTATGAAATAAGGATTTGGATATGGTACGGACATTATATGTAACGCTACAAAATTCCGTATTTTTAACCAAAATTTAAAACAAACAAACTTTGTTTACGAACAAAGAGCCGGCTTTAATGTAGGGCATATGCAATATGCATTGGTAGGTGTATGTATAATGAAGATGACACTTGTTCTAACTCTATATTTTTTCTAATAATGATCCAGCCATCTGCCTGCAAATTAGAATATTTAACTGTATAAACCTTCTGTAACATTCACCTGCGTCTATAAGAAGATAATTTCAATGTCCATTTGCGAAAGCTCCTGCAAGACCGACGGATGCATTAAATATTTCGCAATAAAAACTCTCGCGGGCACACTCGACATAATTCTTTCCTTACAGAACACTAGCAACTATTTGATCGTGTCATTAAGTTCTTAAAGCGCGGCTGTTTCCGCAGCTGTTGATTAATAATTAGTTTCCACCTGTCTGATGTACGTTTATGGTACCATGATTGAGAAACTTATTGCTTTATTTGAACAAAGGATGTCAACGCATTTGAGCACGTCATTGCAACAAGAATTTCTAGATATTTATCTGGGCTAAAGCGATCGACACTATATCGATTCAAATTTTAATAAGAAGTAGGGTTCCCCAGTTCTTGTATCGTTACCATTTTCGATCTATTGATATCTTCGTGTTTTATACTTTTAAGATTTCAGATATGTAAGCCTCTCCATTTCCACTCCATAATAACAACCTCTAAATAAGTAAGCATCCGTAAAATTAGATGGATGTTTCTATAAATAAGACTTAGCGTGTGCCTTCTAATTAATTCGAACTCTTCGGTAATAGCCGGTAATTTGCAATGATGAATAGGAGTATTAGAAATGATCAGTAAAGGCCCTGATGATCTGAGTTTCACGAACCGTAATTGCAGACGGTAATGCTAACTCGTTATCTTCGGCACGCGTACAAGGTGTCTCGTGCAGAGATCTATCAATAACACTCGGCCATCGTAATTGGCTAAGCAACATGCGTCGGGGCAGGTGTATAGTCCTATTAAAAAGATATAAGGTATTTAAATTGAATTCACTTTTATTCAAGTTAAACGATGGCACGAAAGGAATGAACAAAAGGAAAACTTCTTCGAATTTAATTTCTGAACAAATGAATTTATGCGTTTATCGTCGTAGGTGTGTTTACATTCATACTTTCGTAGAGACCGGGGACGTTACCCCTGTTTTAATTTAACTGAGTGCGTTCCCGGCAACGCAGCAAACAAAGGGTCCCGTGACCAGCTACACCCACGACCACTATTACTCTGTTACCGTCCTCTGAAGCAATTTATTCCGATGAGTCACTTTTACAGTTCATAAAATGTTTATATCCAATATTTACTACGACGTAACTAAGGTAGAATGTGACGTAAGTAATTATTTTGTCGTCAAGGTGGTACATTTAACCGGTTTCTTGTGACTCGAGAGCAATTGGTGTCATTATCGAGCTAAGGATGTCGAGCTGGATACATAATAATCTCACCCTGCAACTAGCCGATGTTATGGAGAGATCTATGTCGGTACTCGGTAGCCGGCTGTGGTCGCCTCTGATTACAAACTAAACTGAATAGAAATTACAGTTATAATGTGGTTCAACTGGCTGGAGGAGGCTATATATAAGGTACCCGTTAATTAACCCTAGGTTTTGTTTACTATTCACAATGTAACGTAAGCAATTAAGTACCGTTATTAGATATAATTGTAATCACAGATTAGGCGTGGATTTCACCATTGCCTATAATTTTCCGTCCAACCTTTACGAAATCCTTTCCGACATTTTTGATATCTTTGGTATTTTATACTGAGTATTTTATAGCGTAGCATAATATTCACAGGATGCCTCAGACTAACTAATATATTTTATCTTGTTGCAGGCTCACGTGGTGTCTGCTTTTGAGCAGAGTCTGTCCAACATGACGTCGCGACTGCAGCAGCTCACCGCGACCGCCGAGAGAAAGGTAATAAACAAGAATTTCCATCGTTAAATCACACATCCTTTAATTTCATTTTATTACTCATTAAAACTTAACTAGTGCTGTTAGATAATTTGAATATCCGTATACAAGATCTGGGAGTTAACGAAACATCGAATTGCCGTACTTAGGCATCATAATGTATGTGAACGCCTCAAGCCACTATAGCCGTTCTGCCGGCACTCCAACCGGTTCGAACGGAAACAAATTACTTTCTTTTAATTATAAGTTTTATTGTTGTTATACTTCGGATGTGGTTTCATACGTTTTGTTTGCTTTAGGACTCTGAGTTAACGGAGTTGCGTCAAACGATCGAGCTGCTGAGGAAGCAATCAATCCAGGCGGGACTTACGACTGCCCACATGCAGTCCATGGGTATCAGAGCGGACGGTGTTAATGTCACCGGGCCGGTAAATATGATCCTCTAACTAACATTAACTAAGCACTACCTGGCTAGATATTTAATAGGAAATAAGCAGCTGTCTCATGCATATTTTTCCGTATTTATAGGAATTCCAAATCAAAAAGTCTTTGAAAATCAAGTATTCTGGTCATATGTTGCTTGTATCGTTCTTAACGATCTATTATCATGTCAAAGCCCCAAAAAAATAAACGATTGTTTGAATATGTGATTACGTTCTAATGTTGCAACGTCTTCATTTGCATTTGTATTCTAATGTTGAAACATTGTACGGTGTCCAATGTCATCTATCAATCAATGTACATTAACTAGGCATGCATTGCAATAAGACCAACATCATTAGCATATAGTCAAACATACGAAAGGCAAAGACTACGTAGAAATACATGTCGCTTTATCAGAATCAGGACGTTCGAGGTCCAATAAGCAGAAACAAATAAGGCAACGATAGCATTTGCATTAAATTGACCGTCAATAGATCCGTCCCTGTTCCACATTCGAGACGAGCCGAGAATAGACAAGTGACATGACTTACTACCTCCTTAATATTAAACTGTAAGTACATGGTGAACTATTCAAATTGATACAAGCATACACAACGATCGTGTTGTGAAACCTAATGATAATTAGAGAGAGTGATAAATATAGCATACAGCTCCTAAATGTAAAAGGTTGCTGCAAATGTTTGGCATTCCATTTATTTACCATAAGTGTTTGCATCAAATATTGCATTAGCTGTTTTTAATAATGTTTTGAAATGTCCGTACCTACACATATTATTATTCATGCATTACATTTATAAATAAATGTAGTATTTGAGCAGGTTTCGTGACACAGCAGACCTATAAAATTTCGTGCGTAGTCAATGCTATTTCTGTCGAAATCTCTAAAGTTCAGGGACGTAAATTAAAGTTTTAAGCGGTATTAACTTAATCAATCTCAAAATTCTTACTTACAAATGAATAAGTAGAATTACAATCGATGAATAGTTGAATATTGACGTGTAGGAGCCAGGCAGTCAAACGCAGTCATCTCCGCAGCGTCTGGCGCAGACGGGCAACGGAGCCATCACGCGGCATCTGTCCACCGACAGCGTGTCCAGCATCAACAGCCTCAGCAGTGGCTCGTCTGCACCTCACGACAAGAAGCACAAGAAGAAGGGATGGGTAAGTTACAAGAAAAGAAAATAATAGAAAATTGTTGTGATTCATTGCCTGTTCCAAATCGGAAATTTTTCAGCCTATAACAAAAAAACATATTTCATATGAGGGTATATTCATTTATTTTAATGGAAAGTATTTTCTGTATGTAAATTCCAGTTTATCTATTCATTAACTTTATCTACAGCAAACTGAATAAACTTAAGTAAATATTAGCCTTCGTTTACCTAATATTGACAATGTAATAAATATGTATAGTGTACAAGTAGCCTACATTGGACATGTTTTATAGTAAACATTGATTTTCTAAGTAAGACGTTGAAGAAATTTTACATAATCAGGACACAAGTGTTTCATTGGAATTTAATATTTTATTTTCGCAATAGAAAATGTATCTTCATAACAAATCGTGTATAGTTAAATTAATGTTACAAAACAATTGACTAGGTATTGATAAACATTCATATGAACATAATAATAGAAAAATACGACTTGAAATATACGCCATATTCATGCGATAGACTCTAGCTTGTTTTAGAGCACGTTTAGTAACAGGCACTGCACCAACATCAAACAAAGTAACCAACTCCTAAGTAAACAAAACACTAACAAAACAATCGTTACACAACAGCTCCGCTCATCCTTCACGAAAGCTTTCTCGCGGAACGCCAAGATTTCAAAGACAGCGAAGCACTCCTCCCTCGGGCAACTGTCATCGCAAGACAGCTCGTCGGGTTCCCATCACTACGACGACCCGCACACGATACGAGAGGGAAGCAACGAGAACAGTCTAGAACATTCGCACGAGACACTCGACGTTAAAGACAAGCCCTGCCCGCCGGCTAAGACGGAAGACCAGACCAAAGGTGAGATATAAGGGAAATTAGTTACTGCAAACAATGGATGGCGAATTAGGTTGGGAGAAAGTTAGGGGTTAAAAGTTAATGTAAGCTGAGGCACATGAGACAATGTAGTAGGTACCTACTAGATGAAATATTGTTCGGAATCTAAGAGATTAATGTAAGTTGGTACTCGTCGCCTTGCATTATAATGCTTCCTTCATTTAATTAGGTAATCAACTCTCTCTCATTGAAGGCAAAATCAGTCTCTAACATCCTCGTATCTGTCTTTAATTATTTATATCGCTAGTAATGCATTAATTAGTGACGATTAAATTGAACTTATGGTTAAATCTTCTAGTTTAAACCAGGTATTCGGGTTTCCTTTTGAAACCACTTCCAAGTTATTAACGCAGTGGCTTATTATATAGCTTTAGAAGCATCGTAACAACATTCCAGTTAGTCAGTTTAACGTTTACATCTTAATTAATAAGAGTTCATTACTGGATGTGGCTGAAGATCTTTATTCTATTTCCAGATAAACCAGATGATTCTGGATTAGTTGATGAGTTGAAGAGGCAATTACGAGAGAAGGATTTGGTGCTAACAGATATCCGATTAGAGGCCCTCAGCTCAGCGCATCAACTTGAAAGCCTTAAGGACACCGTCATCAAAATGAGGGTAAGAATATTTGGAACAATATAATGAAATAGCTTTTTGCATACAACAAGTCCACTTAATATAGCAATAATAGTCGTAAGATTCTTATCATTAATTGTGAAAACACCCCAAGGAATAGTCGGTATCCACTTACTTAATATTAAGTTAGTACAGTAAGTATTCATTAGGGGATCACTAGTAGCCCATTATACAAATTAAACGCGCTATTTGGTACTGATTATAGTCGGTGTCCTACAGAATGTTCATAAACGGCCCCTCGTATATAATTAAATTCTACCTCGCCCGTACCGAGTAGTGAAGCATCAACCATGTTTTTTAAGAACACTTAATACCTACGCAATTTCCGCTTATTTTACGGCACATATTATTATAACTTTTTGCCTCACCTATACAATTTACCACTTAATAAAATTATCTATCCGCAATTTTGTAGATTTTTTAAACGTATACGTTGAAATGTCCTTCTCAAATCAAGGTACACTTCCAGAACGAGATGTTAAACCTCAAACAGAACAACGAGCGGTTACAGCGGCTGGTGACGTCACGGTCGTTGGCTGGTAGTCAGAGCTCGTTGGGTACTGGTGGCTCTGCTGTAGAGGACCCAAGGAGGTTCAGTCTCGCTGACCAGGCTACTATGCATCAGGTGATATAACTCATTAGTTTTATAAAGGATCGCGTATCGTTAATTGTGTGTTAAGGGACAGCTACTCGCATCTATAATCTTAAGAAAGTGACGATATGAAACGTGGAAAACCTAGTGGCATGGGGAAAGCCTGTGCCCAACAGTAATGAACAGTGATAGGCTGAATTAGTTGATGTGGGTTTAGATGTTACCGCAGATAAAAATCTCTGCAAGTGTGGTGCATTCCACCTTTTTAACATGTGGCAATGCAAATCTATCGTCCATTTGGGAAGAAGATTATGGCCACCAAAATGACACAGTTCTCAAATAGAGGTATGTCCGGTGGTATGTACGTGGTGCACCTGTTCATACAATGCCACGTCGCGAGAACATTCCCCAATACCCTCGCTGTGCACCTACCCTTCAAATATTAGTAACGCGTGACGGTTTTACCATACAAAAAATAATCCTAATGACACCAATTTCATCGCTTCCATATTTTCACACGAGTGCACACGCAAATATGTGTCCATGAGAATTTTGTAGAGAGCTGCAGACAGAATTCAGCGTACCGTTTAAAATGAGTAGAAAACGTCAATTTGGTGATTTCTATGCGCTTGTTACACCAACTCACTTGTCATAAAGCGCAAGTAAACCGCGGGTAATAAAACTCGCAAGCGAACGTTGTAGAAAACAACTAATTACGAACAAACGCTTTCAAATTGATAGCTAGAAACAAAGCTTAAAAGTTACGACTTAACAATTTTCTTCCTAAGCAACAACTGTGTTCTCTTCTCAGGCGACGCTAGACATGCACTCGCAACCTCTCGACCTAGACTTCAATTGCATGTCATCGACCCCTAACATGGATTTCTCCAAAAAAGGTTCGCCTAAATCGGGCATGGTCGAGCCCATATACGGCAATAAGGCCGCATGCGAACTAAATGAAAACAGCGAGACGCTATTAGCTGCACTGAATGGCAGCAGTGATTTATTCGCGAATGGAGGCGATCGACTGAGTGGTGACTATGACATAAACACTGTGCTCCCACCGCCGAAGACTCGGGAACTAGCGATAGGCGAGAGCTATTCGGACATCGGTAAGTCTAATTTTAAAACAACGCCTTTTGTTTATTCCAAGCTACAAAAGGATTAATTTAACGACACATTGTGTTTGTTTAACAGGTGTTGCAGACAGCCAAGGAGATACAACCGATGGAAAAAAAATAGCTATAGCCGTATATTTAGGACAACCGGAGACATTCCAAAGATATTTCGAAGAAGTTCAAGACACGCTCACAGAATCTGAATGCAGATTCTACGCTAAACAATCAGCGAGCTCATACAACAATCATTTTGAGAAACAGTCCAGTTTCGACTCGCCGCGACTATCGCAAAACCGCAGCCCTGAAACAGAGACGCAAGACTACACACAAATAAATAAGTCTAACACAAATAGCCTTAAAAGCAATAAATCTACGCACAGTAGTTCGTATAAGAACGTTTATAATAGTGATTCGACAATAAACTGTAACGAATTCACCATAGCTTACACTTATATATCTGGCAAGACAACTTGGCAGAACTTAGATTATATAGTTAGGAAGACTTTTAAAGATTACTTGTCTAGAATAGACTTGGGAACGAATCTCGGTTTGAACACTGATTCGATAACATCGTATCACTTGGGCGAAGCGACGCGAGGCCCTGAAATAGGTTTCCCAGAGCTATTGCCTTGTGGATATATTATTGGAACTGTCAATACGCTGTACATCTGCTTAGAAGGAGTTGGAAGCTTGGCGTTCGATAGTCTTATACCAAAAAATATTGTATATAGGTAAGACTTCTTCCATATTAATGAAATGTTATCCAAAAACATTGCAAGTGTGGTAGCGTCCCTAACTGGCCTTTTTTCTCTCCAGATATGTTTCATTGCTATCGGAACACCGGCGAATAATTCTGTGCGGGCCAAGTGGCACGGGCAAGTCGTATCTAGCTGCAAAACTAGCGGAATTCTACGTACAGAAGACGCAACGTAGAGGCAATCCCGCCGAAGCTGTGGCTACTTTCAAGTAAGTATCCACTTTTTAAAATGTTAAAAGATTCACCTGTGCTTAGTAAAAAACTGTCGGTTGAAAGTGGTTAACGGTTGCTTCGCAAATTATTTAAAAAAAAAAATCCGGTCGGGATGTTAGATATCCAGCCATCCTTAACTTTCACAGTGTATTGAAAGTGAACTTGTTCACACAATAGAATCTGGTCTTGATGCCTATATCCTGATTTTTACCTACTGCACATACCTAAAAGTTATCCCAGACAGAACATACCTAAAAGTTTCTACTTCACCGTTTCTGGCCAAATTATGAAGACTTGTAAATATGTTCTAAATATGTTCTACACTTTTACAACAGAAAAATACCAATATCCATCTTACCTTTTCAGTGTGGACCGCAAATCCTGCAACGAGTTGCGCGCCTACCTGGCCAACATTGCAGAACAGTGTGGCGCAGCAGCGGCCGGTGAAGAGGCTGCCTTACCTTCAGTAGTCATACTCGACAACCTTCAGCATGCTTCCGCGTTGGGAGACGCCTTCGCTGGGCTACTGCCTCCTGACAACAGAAACATGCCTGTTATTATTGGTGAGTACCTCCTAATTTAATCGACGTAAGGATCTCTGTGCTCCAATATCAAGGACTATTTTACCATATTAGCCAAAAAATGCCCATTGCTACATATAGGCCTCTCCCAGACATATTCACTAACCTCACAACCTCCACTCCGACTTCTACTTTCGTTTGCAACCACCGAATTCCTGCACCTTTCAAAATACCAATAGTGAGGGGAACCTACAAACGCTGCGACTGTACAGTTCTGCTAGAAAAAAAAAATCCATTACTGTTGGTATAGTGCTTGTATAGTCTTTGTAACTTTACCGGCAGCCGTATTGGTATGACGGAACGCCTTTTTTGGACCTACGTCAATATAGATGACATAATTGCCTCATTAATAGTGAAACGTTCGTGAGAGCATAGATATGTATGAATAAACTCTGGTAGGTAGACACTCTTTCCTCATACCTTTTCCTTTTAAGGGGACTCTTTGAATGCTTTGTGCGGCATAATATTATGCTTGATTTTGACCTGTATTACCTACTGAATAGTTTTTACATTTGTAATAAGTTTTTACTTAATAGGTAGGCAGATATGTGAAGCAGAGTCGCATTTCGTAGCCGTAGACGCGTAGGCTGAGCAGACCCAAATCAAATTCAGAGAACGCGGGTTCTGTTTTTCGTGTAGCCGGCACGACTGTATTTCAAATCTTGTTGGCCCAAGATGTCGTCGGTCGCATCGCGGAAGTCACTTTGACTGCATGTTTTGGGAAACAGTGGGCAGGATTGGAGGTGTAGCATAGTCTGCGACAACGCACGATGCAAACTGTGGCAGGATACTCTTTCCTTTCCTACTTGCTATCTACCACCAAACGAGCATAGCCCTGCAGGGTGTAACCTTTCATGGTTCACTTGGAAGTCCCTGAACCGTTTCCTGACATTAATGGGAACATGTAACTCCAACCTGGTAAAGTGGGGCTACCTCGACAGAACGGCAGTAGGATGTGGATGTGGAGCTATGTCGCAAATATGTGAGTAATAAGTTGCGTTTTGTTTCAGGAACCATGTCCCAAGCTACGTGCAACACAACTAACCTGCAGCTCCACCACAACTTCAGGTGGCTCCTGACAGCCAATCACATGGAACCTGTCAAAGGATTCTTAGCTAGGTAAGCATACTATCAAACACATCCTGCTAAAACAATCCGATTATCCAAATGCAATCTGAAAGTAACTTCTCTAAAGCACAGGCATTTTTTTGTGAAATTGCTACAATTGTAAAGGTCGGAACTCTTGGCTTTGATGCACCTAACAATGCAATATTGTCCTTAACTTCTATCTGGAGAGGCATAATGTGGAGTTGATTGACTGAGACTGATTTAGTAGTTTGAAAAATGATCACTACCTAATATTCACCGGAGATTTCTCAGGACTCCTTATGTTATGGAATCCTGGGAGTCTTGCTCTGTCTGAAATTAGACCAAGGCAAAAAAATTGGTCTAATAAGGACCATATTACAGCAATTTCTTGGCCTTGATCTAATTTCAACCATCCATTCCCCAGGTACCTCCGTCGCAAGCTATTCACCCTAGAACTGCGACTGGGTCGTCGCGAGCCCGCATTAGCGACCGTACTCGAATGGTTGCCGGGAGTGTGGTCCACGCTCAACGCCTTCTTAGAGGCACACTCGTCGAGTGACGTCACTGTGGGCCCGAGGTTATTCCTCGCGTGTCCTATGGACTTGGAAGCTAGTCAGGTAAGGAAGAAAAATTATAATATTATGTTTCTTTCCTCGATACATCACTTACATACTTAGGCATATTGAAATCTTTGTATAAAATGCCATGATCACCTGATGAGAAGATCTGATTTCTTGATTCAGGTAAAAGGTCTTTAGACTGTGGGTAGAACTTTCGAATGAAAAACCAGTTTTTGTCATTTGCAAGCGCGACGAGCAAGCATGATAGGCATGATAGGTTTGATCCCCCATTTTTGCCCGGTTGGTGGTAATTGGCTCTCCCCTTAAGAGCCATCTTACATTTCGGTACTGAGTGCGCATGTTTTTTTTTTTGTCGTCTGCTTAACCGGGCTTGCCTGTGGATGCCTTAATAAATTAAGGCCTCCAGCCAGGGCGAGCGCGCATCGCCGGCGCAGTGAAATATATAGTACTTTTATTTAATTTATTAAAAAATCAAAGTATATATTTTTTTTAATTGATATTGTTTAAGCAACTATTTGAGACTATTTTGGTTTAAATACTACGTGAAGATGATGTAGAAGTTCGGACACATTCAGACTTGTTTCCAGTAGAAAATTGAATTAGGTCCAGTAGTTTTTTTCTTTATTTATAAGACATATAACAAAAATGCATTCTATTATTACAAAAGTATATAATATTTTTGTAATATGAGAAAAATTGTTGTGATGGATTATATTCAACAGAATCTACAAATTAAAGC
The DNA here is from genome assembly GCA_949629135.1 of Eremobia ochroleuca. Classification (NCBI taxonomy): domain Eukaryota; kingdom Metazoa; phylum Arthropoda; class Insecta; order Lepidoptera; family Noctuidae; genus Eremobia; species Eremobia ochroleuca. The sequence goes on from OX451387.1 coordinate 14,297,300, forward strand.
TCTCAAATCAGCTCTCCATGTGTTTTTGCCTAAACATGCATCAAAAGAAGATGCAGGAGAAGATGAAGAAGCAGGTCTGCTGGAAGAAATTTCTTAAGAAATAAGCAGTACCTTTGTACTCAAATTGTTACTATGTCATATCCATATGTTTTTTACTGTGTGTACATAAATAATAAAATAAATAAATCACTACATACTTAGTATAAAACAAAGTCGCTTCCCTGTTTGTCTGTCCCTATATATGCTTAGATCTTTAAAACTCCGCAACGGATTTTGATGCGGTTTTTTTTAATAGATAGAATGATTCAAGAGGAAGGTTTGATAATATTTAAGTTTGATTCAAGAGATATGTATAATACATGCATAATATAGTAGAGGAACACTGATAATTTTAGAGGTTTCTAATGTGATGTCGTAAATAAACACATTTTTTTGCGCTTACATTGTAAACGCTGGCTGAACTATTCGAGATAGATCAAAATAATGTACTTCAGTATTGTACACCTTAAAAAGCTCTACAAAAAAGTCCGCGATGGTATATGTCTATCTCTTAGGGATAACCCACAATAACCATTTTTTATCCTTAACTTTTTACGAGAAATAATGGCTTATTTAAGAAGCAATTTTAGGCAATACAGCATTAATCCTTATCCAATTAAATACCTTAAAAACATTGTGCATTTCATATAGATCATTATGGCCCTTTAAAGCATGTAATTTAAATGAATATTTTCGAAGATATTACAGATTTAAAATGCGGGCGTTACCGGCCGGGGGAGTCGGCCGGTGGCGCTTGAAACTACCCAACGAATTTTGATGGTTTTTTTTTTAATAGCTATAGTGATTCAAGAGGAAGGGTTATATCTATAATACATGCATAATATATGTAGTAGAGAAACACTGATAATTTTAGAGGTTTGTAATGTGATGTCGTAAATAAACACATTTTTTGCGTTTACATTGCAAACGCTGGCTGAATCCTACGAGATAGATCAAAATAATGTACTACAGTATTGCACACCTTAAAAAGGTCTACAAAAAAATCCACAATGTCTATCTCTTAGGGATAACCCACAATAACGATTTTTTATCCTATACTTTTTACGAGAAATAATGGCTCTAAAATTATCAGTGTTTCTCTACTATATTATGCATGTATTATACATATAAACCTTCCTCTTGAATCACTCTTATCTATAAAAAAAAAAAACCGCATCAAAACCCGTCGCGTAGTTTTCAAGATCTAAGCATACATAGAAACAGACAGACAGCGGGAAGCGATTTTGTTTTATACTATGTAGTGATCAGCATTGCACCCGTGCGAAGCCGGGGCGGGTCGCTAGTAAATAATAAAGAACGATTATTGCTAAATAAATAGATAAATAATAGTAAAATCGCATTATTATTATTGTAGAAGAGAAAACGAACTATCTTTACCAATGAAATAGTATTCAGTTTCAACGAGGAAATCATGCATCTACGCGCATTTTTGTAACATTGGCGCTCTAAGTGTTTGTGGCGCCTTAAGTGTTCCATACACCTCTGCCTACCCTTTTTGGGGAACACAACCATGATATTATGATATAATTTTGTTACCTTTTTCCTCAGGCGTGGTTCGCAGACGTGTGGAACTACAGCATAGTCCCTTACGCGTCAGAAGCAGTACGTGAGGGTATCGCATTGTACGGGAGACGACGACACGCTGCCGTCGACCCGCTGCAGCACATTAAGTCTTCATACCCCTGGAGAGAACCCAATCATTCACATGTGAGTACTATGAACAGTCTTTACATATCAAGTGTTTCAAATGAGTTTTGTTAGCTACTGAGTTACGTTGTATATCAGCAGATTGACCAAAGTCCAAGCTAACGCGATGCCTAGAATCATGATAATCAAAGAGATAGAGTAGCTTATTCGAAGTCGGGGTTCATACGAGCCTCGAAACGCAGGCTACCTTAGCGTATCCCCTTAACTTTTTTGCTTATTGAGGAACCTACCAAAAATTAACTAAGTATCCTAATAAAATATTTTTTTACAGACTCTAAGAGCAATCACGGTGGAGGAGATTGGCATTGAAGAATCAAATCAAGATTCCAACACGAACAACAATCAAGACCCTTTGGTAACAATATCTTCATTTCATTTCTACTTTTATAATTTTGATTCCTAAGGCTATTTTATTAATCTACCCTCCTTTGTTACAGTTAAACATGTTGATGCGGCTGCAAGAAGCGGCGAACTACAGCGGAAACCAAAGTCAGGACTCTGACAACGCGAGCATGGATTCGAATCTCACGCACGACAGCTCCATGGGCAACGAGCTATAATAACAACGCCTCGTCCCGACTGTTGTGACGTCACTATCCTCTAAGATTTTATACTACCCGCAGGTATTCTGTGATATTGCTTCTCAAAACTGCGTATTGTAGTTGAAACAAAGTAATACCAGCAGTAATTCCATGCAGTGTATGAACTAAACTGACGTTCCTTACATGTGGATTATAAATATGATATATAAAGCCAAATATTTGCCATATGTACATTATTGATATTTATTATTTACTTATTCTAAGTGTTAATTTAGTTGCGATTCTATTAATATTTCTAGTTGATTTTTTTTTTTATATTTTATCGCTAATTGTAATGGCGGTATTTATTTTCATTTCGAAAGGTTTTAGGTACTCTGCAATATTTGTGAATACTAGCAAATATCAATAGCATGAGTATGCGGACCTTTCTTTAAGACTGTTTCAGTTTCTTTTACATACGAGAAAAAAAAATATTTCCACTAATAAGTGAAATAAGAAATCAATAACAGTGCCTGGAGCGATAATTTTCCATTTTTTTACGACGTAGATCTATTACTGTTTATATGAAGCATTGTGGCTTTTACTATTGTTATATTTTTTCAAAGTTAGGATATAAACCGCATTTGTATTACTGAGACATGTATGTAACATTATGAAAGTGTAATTTTTATACCATTTTCATATTAAATTTCATGTACCTAATATAAAATAGTTAAGTGTAAATATGTTTAATATATTTCTTTTTGTATGCGATTACACTAACCGCTATCTATCATAAACAGCGTTACTTTTGTATAGAAATGCGTAACAACTGTGTTCGGTATGGATTGATTCGTGTGCATAAGTGAAACGTGATATCTACAATCTATGCTTTACAGAAAATGTGAAATAAAAATTGATTATAAAAATCTGGGTGTCTTTGATTTCATACTGTACAACCCGCAAGAGTTAACTTGAGACTTCGGATTACGTAAGCGCGCGGTACTGAGGCAAATTCATACGCGCGTTCGCAAGGTACTTAGACCTTGTCCCAGGGCTCGGAAACCGGTTGAAATTCTTAACCGGTTACGGTCATTGACCCCAAACCGAAATCGATTTAGGTTAAGGTTTGCACTTTACCGGTTTTTACCGGTTTTAGCGGATAACCGGTTTTTCATGAATTTTGGTTTTGAAAGTGAAAATTAACCGGTTAAACACCCCCCGCCCCCTAACTAAGCAAGTCGCAACATGAATCTACCCGCACCATTTAAGTTCTCCGGTTGTATTTGACGTCCTCAGATCAAACATTTTTTTTCCTAATGTTTTCTGGGGTACTAAATGTACTAATGTCACTATAACTTGTTGGAAGTGTTAAAAAAGTAGACGAAAAATATTTACGACTTACGGAATTAACCGGTTAATCTGGGTGTCAAAACCGTTTGTGCTTATGTAACCGGTAACCTTTGTCATTTGGGTTACATATGAACAGTTCACTTGTTTAACCGGTTAATGAGGGAACGATATATTTACCGGTATTTCATCAAAATTAACCGCTCTTTTTAAACCGGTTCAGAGCCCTGCCTTGTCCAGAAGGGGCGGATTCGCCGCGAAACGTTTCGCGCGAATTCATTCGCGCGAATTCATTCGCGCGAATTCATTCGCGCGTTAACAAGATACTAGGCGCCAATACTTCGCGTCCACAAGCATCGCACAATTTCAAAATAAATTGCGTGCAGTTCGCCAGACTCTCGACTCGCGCTTGATACGCGCGTATCGCGCGCGAATCGAGATACTAAAGACTCCTTGTTGCGTCCAGTTGACGCGCGAACTCCAGAGCGAGTGCATGTATCAAGGGAAATGGAGCGCCAAAATTTTGATACGGAATTCGCGCGCTGGTACGCTCCTTCTGGACGCAACGGTCACGCGTACAACGCACGAGAAAATCGCGGTGAATTCGCCCTTTCTGGACAAGCTCTTAGTCACCACAATACACTGCGTCCACAAGCATCGCGCGAATTTAAAATACAAGCGTAAATCGCGTGCACTTCGCCACTCGACTCGGACGTGATACGAGCGTATTGCACCTTTTTGCGTCCAGTTTACGGGCGAACTTCATAGTGAGTGCGCGTATCAATGGAAATGGAGTGACAAAATTCGTCCCGAAATGCTCGTGCTGCACGTTGGTACGCTTCTTCTGGACGCAACGTACGCGCGAGAGATTCGCGGCGAATTCGCTATTTCTGGATAACAGCGCGGGGGTCGGGAGGGGCCGCTCGGGTCTCAAGTTAACTCTTGCGGCCCGGACTGTACCTACCCACAAAATTAAATAATGATATTACAAAAACATTTTGAATAATAACAACAGAATAATGTAGAGGCATTTTTATTGAAGTACTAAAGTTACTTACAGCACACTTTCATCAAACCTTCGCCAGAAACAGATACGATAATGGAGCAATTTGGACGGAACCAGTTTTTTTGTTTTTTTTTTTTCATTTAGGACTAGAATCTTGATTTATTGATTACTAAAAGGAACAATCGCATTTGTTTGGTGAATTCAATATAAATAAGGCACAACCATTTTTACAAACCAGTAGGTATCTGTCACCGACATTTCATAAATTGTGAACAGGAATGGTTATTAATTAATAATATCAGCAAGCATTGACAAGCGTACACAGAATGCAGGTAAGTATATCAGAAAACATAATATTACGTTGCGTCCACAGGGAACATTCAAGCAATGGATATGTAGAACCGTGTCCCCACATGTCACCTGATCGCTAACAAAACTTCCAACATGTGAAATAAAAGTAGAAAAAAGTTACGGCACACAGGTATTCATTCCAAACTCTCCCAGACGAAACTCACGTTTTTCCGAACATAGGTATCAATCTATTTACGACGACGACGACACTGCACAACGGGTTCTGACGAACCTGAAAACACCATTTGGAGCTTGGAATTTCCATGAGTTTTTCGTAAAAATCTCGATAACTAAGCGCCACAGATAAAAAATAATACAATTTTCGTCACCCCCTTGTAATTCGTTGCCCCCGAGTTTTTGTTTACAGATTAATGACTGACCCTGCCTGCCTGATTTTTTTTGACCTTTGTCAAAAAAAATTATTTAGCACGAGTAAGTATTAGATACTTACAAACGATGCACTAGCAATACAAATTTGCCTCTGTCAACACTGCCTCGGAATAGCGACTCGACTATAAGCACAATAATAATAATATGATCTGGATTTCGAACCGTAGCCGCGTTGTTTGGACTAGGTCGGTGGATCGCTGAGTGAAATGCTAAAATCCCCGCATACATTATGCGTAAGATGTTGGTCTCTCTGCTGGGAGAGTCGGCGTGTTAGTTACAAGTGGGGACGCAGCTCAAACGAACAAACAAACAAACAAGCACGCACGCAGAGCAGAATACATTATCGCTCACGGTAAGGACGCACCTTTAGACTATTACCTAAGGTGACATATCGTAGTAATAATTAAGCTGAAGCCTTGCTTCTAAACCTTAATGTTTTTTTTTTAATCAAGCGTAAAATATATCGGTAGGTACTCTAAAGTTTGAAACAAAATTTTACTAACAGTTCATGCACAAAGAAAACATTATGCTATGTAGTAGGTCAGTACAGACGCCAGCACATCAAGCTACTACAATCTGTCAAATTTCTTTAATAGATTTTCAACTTTATTCCTAAAGCATAAGGTTCAAAGTTGATTGGGAAAATTTGACAGTTTCGGGAAGCTTGATGTGCTGGTGTCTCTACCTATATGTACATACAGACACAATACCAAAGCTTAGTATCAACCTACATTATAATATAAACAGCCTACCTATACTTGAATTCAGAATCTTAGTTTACATTCATTGCCACCTACTCAACAATCTATTTTAGCATTATGTAGTCTAAGTTGATTTTTGAATGACCATTTGCAATAAAAAGGTCTTAAATACATTTTGGACACATTGAAATTTGAACTTTGTCTTGCATGGTACCCCCATTGAGTTTGTTTCAGAAACTAGATATTATCAAAGATTCTAAATTCAAGTTTAGTAAGACTTCCTAACAGTGGGATAAATTTTGAACAATTATCACAATGTAAAATCATCAAAGATGATGCTTAATTATAAATACTTATATCTGTCTAAAGAGGAAAGACATTATTCAATATTGTTTAAATGCAACTGAGGTCTGATTTTTTTCTACTTATTCATTAATTTTTAACAAGTAATTATTTCACAAAATAGGTGAATTTTTAGTCATCATCAAATTGTACACAATAATCCAACAGCCTATGAAACATTGAATGCCTAAAATATCTACCAATATTTTTATTTCAATATTTTAAGGAACTTATTTTGTATATGACAGGAAATATTATTGCTATAATTCACTAATTAATACTATACTTATTAACACAAAAAGGAGTATTTAAGTGAAATAGATTTCAATCACTGTGAATGTCAAGACTCAAATTAGACAAAGAGGGAACTGGTGACTCTGTGAAGTCTCCGGAGTCATCACTATGAACTTTACTTTGTTTAACTTCTGTTTTCCCCTTCGAGTGAGTACTTCCTGACTGCTTTGACTTATTATTTGTTATACTTAAGGAACTTTTTTCACTAATCAAATCTGCAACATCAGATAGTGAAACTGAACTTTGTGAGCTCTGAGAAGTTTGATGTGGACTTTCAATTGAAGTATTTTTGTTCAAACTTTTTTCTAATGCACCTTGAGCAGAGCTTGAAGACTTTGACTGTTTATCTATATTCTCTTTAAATTTGGAGACTGATGATGATGAAAAGTCATCACCGTAACTAAACTCAGCAGTATCCCCTTCAGACTTGCCAGTTTCCGGTGATTTTTTCTCACTGACTTCTGCAATTTTACTTTTTTCACTTTCCTGTTTAAGAGATGCAGGTGATGTATTACTCATAGCAGATTTAGCAGACGTTAACTCATTCTGTACATTTGTCACTGGTAAAATATTAGTGTTTGTTTGATCGTTAACATCTGTTTCCATAATGGGCAAGCCTGCTGTATTGAGCATTTTTTCATCTAATGAGTTAAAAGGTTTCAATTCTACATATGAGGTAGAGTCACTACTACTATTAGTTGTCAATTTTAATTCACTCATTAACAAAGCAGTTTCGTTTCTTGGTCTATTAAAAGTTATAAACTTTTGATCTCTTGCATCTACGCAATCACTGGTTTTATTTGCAATATACTTATTAGAGTTAACACCACTGTTATCCACTTGAATTATGTGATCTCCAGGAACATACTCCGAACTTGTTTTATCCCTTGCAGAGTCGCTAGAGGTGTCTGTGTCTGAGTTATCAAGCTGTAGCCGCAGATGTAGTTTATTTTTTTCATCAGATGAATTATCAGACTGGGAAGAACTTGTAGTACTACTCTGTGAGTCTTCATGAAGTATGTAAGTACAATTTTGTTCGTCCCTGTAATTCTTATCTTCACTTTTTTCATGACTGTATTTAGAGTTAACATTTGAATCAAAATATTTCTTCTGTTGTGGTTTTAACATATTTTTGAGAAGTACGAACAGGAGGGGTTCCTTTATATTATCAGGTTTGGGTAAATTCATCTTCTCGGCCAGTTTTTTCTTTCCTTCGTATTTGTATTCACTACCTTGTCGCGATTCAGACATGTAAACGAATAATGTATTCTTCAAACAACAGAACTCTAAAAACTCATGGACCACCGATAAAGCTAATAGACCCTCCGGTAATTTAAGGATATTATCTAAATTCACATTCTGTTTTAAGTTTTCACATTCATCTTCAAAAGCTAAAAAAATATTAGCCCTTAGCAACGCGCGTATTTTGGCTAGCGATCCATTTCTCTCTAAAGCTTCTATAACTAGATCTCGAAGTTCAGTGTCTTCAGCTTGCGCCATTTTGATAAAATAATTGTATGGTAATGTTCTTACAAGGTTTCATGTAAATAAAACATAAATTCGGCACTGGGTAACGTGTTTTACTCGCTTGTTTTGCTTGTTGCGAGACGCAACGCTGTCAGTCAGTGAAGACGTCACCAGCACCATTTATATTTTCGACATTAATGACAGCAGTATAACAAGATTCACAACCATAGTGTCAAAGCAAGATAAAATATAGAAAATGCTAAAAATGTCTGCCACTGCAACAAATTGGTTCGCTCGCGCGATACGTCATTTGAGAAGTCAGATGGATTGGCGCTAGCGTCGTTTTCGTTCGGAAATAAATTATTTTGGTTAGAATGATGGATTTTTATTAATACAATTTTTTTAAACTGAGTTTTTTATCCCATCGATTATTATTTCATAGGTATTTAAAAAATAGATATGCAACCAAAAATATGTCTAATTCTTCTTTGCAAATCAAGATAAAAGATAGGTGACCTAGACTTACTATGAATAATAATAGGTATTGTTTTATTGGCTTTAAATTAAAACTTAAATGTTTATGCAATGCACTGGACTATTACTTTGCACGGGTACACAAGGTACCTACCTATAATGAAGTCAGTATACCTATGGATTTGTCTAACTAGGTTACCTACGAAAAACTACTCACGGAATGAGAACAACGAAAGAAAGAAGAAAGCTTTAAGACTTATTTACCTATTTAAAAACATATAGCAGATGTACCTGCCTACCTACTAAAACTTCATACTCTTCGGTAACTAAACCAATTATAGCGGGAATATTTTCAATCCCCGTTTTGAAAAGTTACACCTAGACTGAAGAAAACAAGATGCATTCGTCTACTACATTAAATTTAAATCAAGTAGTCGAAAATAAATATTTTTTAATCAAAAGTAACTAGGTACATCTAGATATTCACCCTTATATCTTTGCGAACGTGCTCGATTACAAGGGGTGAAGGCTTGCGCCGGGAAATGTAGGAAATTCAGTCAGTCGGGTCGAGCGAGCGTAGGAGGTCGGTACGGTGTCCGCCTCGAAATTTAACGGCATAATGAAACTTTTAGTCCATTTTCCTATCATATCCTGAGTAAAACATTTATAAAAACTAAAAAACAGTGTTGACATTGTTATGTTCGCGCACCGTGGGTAAAATTTCCCACAATGGCAGTATAATGTGTTAAAATACTAGTGGCGGGAAACCGTTTTGATATCTTGCTTGACGTGTTGTGTCCTATGTGTACGTAGAGCGAGAGGAGCCGTCTGCCCTAGAGGGCGGCCGACATGCTGGATTCGTCGTGAATCGATATTTTTGGAACGTTGTAGAGCAGAAACCATGAGGTTCGAGGCTCAATAAAGGTATGAGAGGTGATAATATTAATAGTTTCCGTTCACCCGACTACACCCAACTCATTTAGCAAAATATTTGCTGCGGTATACGACGATAACTGGGTCCCACGTTGGGCTCCAGTATACCCCCCTCCAGCCGCAGCAGCTGCTCTCCGGATGTTTTGTACAGTTTTTCTAAATTCGTTAAAGGAATAAATAGATATATTTCTGTTTTCTACAAAATGAACATAATTAATTTTAAGAATTTTGATTTACTTACCAACTTCACACGAGTTTTTGTATTTACTTTGTACAGGAGTAATATTTTAAGCATTGCTGAATTAGGTAATTATGTAGGAACGTAATGAATTCACTTGTTGTTTGCATTCACGTGTACGAGTAAATTAGCATTTCAAAACATGGTTTACGTAGCGGACAATAACATTTTTTAGAGGTGCTTAGGTACCAAAAAATAATCTTACGGACAACTATCAATTACTTGATAATCTTGATAATTAAAAAAATAAAATAATTGTCGGACCTACTAGGTATATGCCAACCTATCTAATAAGCACTAAGGTCCAAAGGTACTAAAAGTTGATTGGCACTTGTTAACTTAATTGAATTTTCAAACGATAAAAACGTCCTAGATGAGAAATGGGAGGTATACTAAGAAATAACTCGGTCAATGTAAAAAATTATAAGTTTATAAAACAATTAAGTAAACATTTCAACTTATTGTATCAACCCCTAAGCTCAACAAATTTAAGCAACTGCTGAAGGAACATTGATTTAAAAAATACCTGTACATTTTCTGTAGATATATTCAGTTTCAATTTTCAATAACCAGCGATATGCATCGGTTGTCGGCTAAGTATCACGTGATGGCCCGGGATGTCACCCAAAAATCCCGGGAATACCGAGCGTCGAATTTGGCGCCGTGCTCACACGGGCTCAGGGGGGATTAGGTCGTGCACACCAGGCTCCAGTGGCAAATATCGAACTGACAGAACCAAACATACTTACGTTTGCGCATATTCATGTGTGTTGCAAGTGTGGCACCAGTCTTAGGTAAATGACAACACAGAACTACACGAGGTACCTACGGTCAGCGGCAAAAGTCGATTAACGCTGCTACTCACCTAAATTGACTCAACATTATTCGATACATTGAGCCTATTTCAAATAATAACTAAGAATTAATTTCTTGTAATGTTACTTCTGTTCCGATTAATTAAAAGTAAACTCGCAATAATTAAGTAGATTGAAAACGATGAAGTGTTAATTGACTTTGATGACTATACATTATATTTGTAATGGAGATATACCTAGTTCTGTTTGAAATGGTTTTCTAAGAATGCGAGTATGTTACTACACAATACAAATAATTTGAGTTCGAATAAATGTGCTATTTGTTTTTCCCAAGAGAGGAAAAACCACATTTATTCATTTTTCTGGAACATGAGACTTGCCTATGCTTTTGATTTTCTGTTAGAATTTATCAACATTATGGGTCTTATGCAGGTACCTACAATAAGACAATTATTATTACCTAGTCTGAATTGTCTAGTTGTTATCTACTTAACTCTGAATGTGCTTTTTGTAACTACCAAACTTGAACCGTTACCCACCATAGAAATGATAAAATACATTTTTTTTTAATTTATCAGAATAAAATATAATAAAATATCTAGTAGGCGGTAGGTACAGACGGCAGCACATCAAGCTAACCGAAACTGTCAAATTTTCCCAATCAACTTTGAACCTAATGCTTTAGCGATAAAGTAGAAAATCTATTAAAGAAATTTGACAGATTGTAGCAGCTTGATGTGCTGGCGTCTGTACATAGGTACCTAAATGCCACCCCGTGGCCTCTAGGATAGCCTAGAGGCCACGGGGCGGCATTTTAGAGCTACGGTTAAGTTATGGCACAGTATCGTGCTGAGTTAACGATAGCAATAAAAGCTCTAAGTGACAGTTGGTCACACTCTGGTGTAATAACCAAACACTCTGGTAACATAATATGAACATGATTTATCGGGCAAACCGGGAATAAAACGCGTGATTAAAACCGTTATCATTCGGAAACCAGATTATTGTCACAAAAGGAAATATAAAAGCTTTGTAGGCCATTTAGTTATGTATTTATTTATCCTTTTACTGGAACCCGATACAACAATTACACCAACGGAGATCGAATGGGCAGAGATGGAACACGCACGTTCAAGAAAAAGAAAGGTCTAAGTTTGGTGTTATTGAAATACCTACCTACATAACAAAACTGTACTATAACGTATTCATCATTATCATCGCACCCTCTACCCAAATTTCGCCGGGGTCGGCTTAGTCTAGATCCAGATGCGGCTTATTGATTTGCTCGCAGCGACTGCTTTCTGACCTCCGCAACCCAATTTCTGGAATATTGATGTCCTTCTTTCTCTAGCTGTTCATAAGATGAACCTGAGAAGAAGATATTTAAGTTCAATGAAAAGGTGGGCTAGAAAAGACCCGACTGTCTGTAAATTAAACCACTACACCAAGACGGCCTATCTTTAACCCAAGACAATTTGAACGTCTATTTTGAGACTTGGCACCACGAAGTAAATATACAGCTTGGCACTAAGAACGGAATTTGGGAACACAACTTAGACGGGTAAAGGGGGATTAAAACCACGAACTGCGCGAACAAAGTCGCAAGCCAAAGCTAGCCTGATTTCGAACAAAAACAACTTTCTTTTTTCAGAGTAAGATTACTTACGTGATAAGTCGAACCACGATACGATACTGGAGGCACAAAAGAGTATAAAACATGTACCTATTATATTCAACAATAGTTCCAGCGATCAGGTGTGTTGTACTTATTCCTTACAAGGGTTTAATTCTGATTTATTACAATTGTTCAGCTGAAACGGTTCCCACATCGTGATTTACGAAACGTTTTAAATATAACACATTCGTACTTACTGTCTTTGCCAGTTTGCCAGTCGCTGGCAGTTTTGGTGCTCATTAAAATTTATTTTATGCAGAGTAGTCCGTGTGGTTAAAAGAAAATAGTTGTGAGTGTAAAACGTGGAAGAAAACGATGATTTCAATCTTATAAAGCCTCTCGACATTCAATTAATATCTATCGGTAAGAGGTGACTTAAAACGCGTATATGTTGGGCTTTTAACCCTTCGGAAGCCGGGAACGTGGAACTACGCGAGACAAAAGGCGTTTTAATTATGTCTGTATTACGGCATTCAACCGGCTAATAGCCAGGATTAGGGACTAGTATCAGGTCCAGGGCTAGGTATAGGGGTGCAGGTCTACATCAAGTCGCAATAAGGAATGAAGGAACGTCCCAAAATAAGTATGAAAGATTAACTATTGAAAATGAAACAATCTACCTACCCTTTTCCCAAATGTTAGGGTTGGCCTCCAGTCTAACCGATTGCAGCTGAATACCACTGTTTTACATGCAGTGCCGGTTTTGTGTGTGTAACCAAGTTACTGGATAATATGATACGCCTTGGTAAGACTGGTTATCAGACTTTTGGGCTTCTGACTACCCGTAACAAAGATCCGTCAAGGATCTACGAATGACATCAGGGACCAACGGCTGAACGTGCATTCCAAGACACGGTCGGTGTTTCAATATGTAATGGGTGCTCCCCCATCCACAAACCACCGCGGCAAGCGTAGCTTGACTTTCGATTAACCCGTGCGGCAGTTATAATTTAGCCACGAGCCCCGATTAATTATTGAACATTAATCTAACTATATATGAACACCCCAGAGACCTCTGACCAGACAACTTACTAAGCCAGAGTTGAGAGTCCTTCGAGAATCCTTGAGTTTATCCTCCATCCAATAAAGCCAAGTCAGTCATGACGGACGCTAACCAAAGTGGAGTGTTTGACTAACTGAGAAGAAATTTTATTATTTGTGATACCTTTTTGCGTACCTAATTGGATTAGCAAAATTCTAGTAACTAACTAGTCTATTACCTAGATGTTTCATGAAATTCTCGGAATCGTCGAGTTAAAACTCATCTTTATGAATGGAAACCTTGTAAAATTCTTGTTCAGCCGTTAGCACGGGTTAAAAGAAAATTGTAATGGTAAGTAGGCAGTTAAATTATCCAGTAAGCACTGTTGGTCCGAATGACCAGCGCGGTAATTGCGTAACAACTATCATTCACAAAGGCTTTCATTTTGACAGTTAAAGAACATTCATTGCGTTATTTACGTTGTTTAACAGAAAAAAAAACATGTGTGCAGTTCACACGCGATAGAAGTGAAACCTTCAAAAATGTTAACCTCAAGATAATGAGATTAATGTAGAATTTCAGGAGTAGGATAAGTGTAGGGTTTAATTATAATGATATTGATACCAAGTTTAAAAGTTATTTTACATTTTTTTTCTTCCGATAATCACGACAATATTCTGCATTCGTTTTTGACATACCTACTTGAAAAATCACTTTATTAAAATAAAGAAATATTTATGTAAATGATACACGTGTACAATACACCACGGTTGTTTGTGATGCTCTTACCGAAGCTTCGTAATACGCAGGCGCGCTATCAGCGTATAGGTTTCTGCTTGAAGGCGCCCAGAGCAGTACCGATAATCTACGAAGACTTACGAATATTCCCGAACGTATGAAGATGGGAGAGCGTACGGACAGCGCACAAAGAGGAGATCACAAATAAAAGAAACACTGTATAATGCCTTCTGTCTCATTCTCTCGCACGTTAAATCCTATAGATGTAGGTATGTGTTAACTCTTTTACTGTCGCTTTTTCGTTTCATTGAGTTTCAAATCACAACGATGCTAAAGAAGTTTTCACTTCAAAATTTCGAACGTATTAAGCAACGGATTAGCAATATCCTTTAAAATGATTCAGATCGTGATTGATAGTGTGTTACGGAATTTGGGTGCTGAGCGCCGGAATTACTTCAGTTCTTATCGTACAGACGCCAGCACATCAAGCTACTACAATCTGTCAGATTTCTTTAATAGATTTTCAACTTTATCGCTAAAGCATAAGGTTCAAAGTTGATTGGGAAAGTCTGACAGTTTCGGGTAGCTTGATTTTGAGACAGCTTAGGGCTTACATTTTAGGATATTTTTTTTTTTACAAAATTGTGAATGCAGTTAGTAAGTAATTACTACAAAAAAGTTAAAGACAGTCTCCTGATAATGTTTTTCTGTAAAGTACAGACGCCAGCACATCAAGCTACTACAGTCAGTCAAATTTTATTAATAGATATTCAACTGTATCGCTAAAGCATAAGGTTCAAAGTTCATTGGGAAAATTTGACAGTTTCGGGTAGCTTGATGTGCTGGCGTATGTACAACAATTAAGGTACTCTGCCCTTTCTGCCCCGTCTCAAAATTTCACCAAGTATAGGCACCTATTTTTATGCAAATATTTAAGTATGTATGTATTTTAGCAGTAGGATATACCCCCTTCTTTACCTATTATCATTTGCCTAAGGTAGTAAAAAATAATTTTATCCCATATAAACTGCTGATACACTCGGCTTTTCTCCCATTTCGGAGACATTAACATAGAAATAGTCCGTTATGTACGCCAATTAAGACATAGGAAGCTTGTCAGCGGCTAATAAACATTTAGATAGGATCACTTTCATTGTTAGCACTCCAACTTTAGTACATAATTTAGAATAGTACACGTAAATTTTTGTTTGTTTCGAGTTAATTGGGTCATTCTCTTCCATATACACTTTAATAATCCGTTGCATAATTTTTACTACCCCGCTTAGGAGAATCGAGGCTTACAAACCAGAGATGGACCGTAAAAGCAACACTGTAGAGAGACCCACAAGGAAAAAGAAACAGAAGAAGACTTCTGACACGTTGAGAAGACGAGATCAGTAAAATAGCCGACCCAAACTGGAGCCAAATAGCACAAGATCGAGACAAATGGACATCTTTGGAGGAGGCCCTCAACCAAACTGTGGTTCTTGCAGAAGAAGAAGTAGAAAAAAAAAATATTATATTGATCTAACTTATCTTAACCCATTAGAACAAACCTAGAATCTAGAAATAAGAAACTCGTGTACAAGGCAAGAAATAAAAGGCTTTTTCACGCCCATTTTCCCCTCAAGAGTTAGGCAGAGATGTACAGACGCCAGAAAATCAAGCTACTAAAACCTGTCAAATTTCATTGATCAATTTTCAACTTTATCACTACATCATTAGGTTCAAAGTTGATTGGGAAAATTTGACAGTTTCGGGTAGCTTGATGTGCTGGCGTCTGTACCTACACCAATATTTCGACTGTTATGTTTAAGTACTAATAGTGGGCGAGGCTATTGTCATCAACCGGGCACATATCCAGATTCCCGGCTGCTATTGAGAAAATCCCGGTGGGAAAACTCGATAACTCTCTGCATGACATGGAAATCGGACCTCCTGTTCAGTTGAATCCTCGTACTCAGCAGTAGTTCTTGCAACCAGTAGACGAACGAGCGTTGAATCGTTCGGCAAGTCTAAGGCTACGGACACGAACTCAGTGGGCTCGAGGCGATCTCAGAGTTAGTTCCATAGTGAAAGTTATTCATATTCATGGGTAGAACCACCTCCAAAAATTTGGAGCCTGTAAAAAAAATCCACCAGTATATCCAGGTATTTTTTTAGGTATCCAAAGAGTGTTCGAGTAGTGGCAACCTAAAGTATGCTGTTAAATCGCCAACATGCAATATGTTAGTTTTGTATGTGAAGAGGTAAGGTTTACCGTATGTCAGATCGATTGGAGGCAAAGACCACCATAGAATGGGTTCCTGAAAATATCCAATGGCATCGCAGAAAACCCAGGCGTAGGTGACAGGACTAACTTGACGCCCTTATGAGGGATTTGTCCAATATTTTGGCTCAGGATCGAGTTGAGTGGAAAAAGGAACGGAAAGTTGCAGTTTTGCCCTGCAGTGGGACAATACAGGCTGATTACTATGAAGAGGTAAAGGGCGGGACAATTTCTGGCTAATAACCAGTGATCGGAGTAGGTAGATTGAAATGGGGTCATTGATCCGAAACGTATACAGGGTGAAATTGAAAACATGCGACAAATCGAAATGGGAGATTGTACTCATCATTATGAACAACTTTTAACATGGGACCAAACCTGAAATTGCGAAAAAAAATCAGCTGTTCCCTACATTTTGACGAGTTATGCGAACATAAATGTAGGGAACAGCTGTTTTTTTTCGCGATTTCAGGTTTTATCTCATAGTAAAAGTTGTTCACAATGATGAGTACAATCTCTCATTTCGATTTGTTGCATGTTTTCAATTTCAACCTGTATATTAATATGGACTTTCCTCCGTAATTTCGGAATTGGTTGATTATTAACAATTGGTTGATTAAAAAAAACCGGAACTTAGGTAGGAATTGTGTTAAAATGAGCAATATTATATTCTTTATATTTTTTTTTTTTTAATGGCACAGTCACGATTTGACACAACCCAGCGACCAATCAGAACAAAGGATCATGGGTGGTGCACTAACCGGTTATCAAAACAATGCGTACGCCCACCGACGACATGCCAGGTAGCTCACTCATTTACTTCGGTTCGTAGAGTGCGCTTCTTTGTTTGTTACTGTGTTGTTAAAACGTAACTTGACCCTCGCTTGTGTACATACTGACTTCTGGAATCTGCTCAAAAATTGTTTTTATTATTCAAATAAATAATAAATGAATTTAGTTTTGATACCTACCTTTAAATTTTGAATTGAGTAGTAATAATATCACTACCAACATTAACAATATTTAATCGGATCCGGAAATACTGGAATTGCTTTCCGGGAAAATAGCTTATCCATGTTATTCTTTCTGTGGGAATTTATGATACAAGTACCAAAAATCAATCTACCTACTCCGATCACTGCTAATAAGTATTGATTAATTGAAGAACATCTTGCTATTTGTAAAAACTCTTGAATAGCTAGTTTGTGTCACAGTTACTGCAGATACCTGCTTTAAATGATCCCATTATTCTCGAAATAGCTTTTATCAGAGAGCATCTAACTTACAAGACTCATAAAATTGAAGTATGATAAAGCAAAGTGAAATTTAAGTGCAGGAAAGTTTTAACTACTTAACCAGTTCAGGAAGTAGGAAGGTAATATATGTGGCTACCTTAGTCTTTCGCACGGGACTTTTGAATTATTTTGTTTAGTAATAATTCAATCTACATAATGTTAGAGTCTGGAATTTGACATAATTTTCAAGTTATGGAACAATAAACTGAAGATCATACTTAACAAAGTTCAAATTCTATTGCAACTAAAAACTTATTAGGATTGTTTGTTGCAAATAGTCACGCAGAATACATGTCACTAAAGCAGGTAACTGATTAAGTGGCGATGGAATGATAATTATCTGGGATTATAAACACTGCTATAGGGTTGGTCCGTAGATGGGTGACCATCTTCACATTCCAAGACCCCTCCATGCCTCGGAAAGCACGTTAAGCCGTTGGTCCCGGATGTCATTCGTGGATCTTTGACAGTTGTTACGGGTCGTCAGTAGCCCGAAAGTCTGATAACCAGTCTTACCAAAGGGTATCGTATTACCCAGTAACTGGGTTGTGGAGGTCAGATAGGCAGTCGCTCCACGGGGGATCCCCCACAGTGCATACTTCCACGTAGTTTCCCCCGGGCAACGCCGTGTCTGACCACCGTAACGGAGTGGCAGACCGGCGGCTAAAGTGCGCTGTGATTCGCAGACATCAACGCGGTCGTCTGCGAATATGACGAAAAAGACTTTGCGTGACGCCTCTGGGCGTTTTATTTCGAATCGTCCTTCCGAGGGCGATTCAAACGGCCCTTCTCAGGGCCAACCCCACGGCCCTTCTCAGGGCCAATCCAACGGCTCTTTTCAGGGCCACGCCGGCGACGCTTTGGCGTCGGAAGCTGACCGCGCACCATCTGCGGCCAGCTTGAATAGCAGGCCAGACGAGTTGTCGGACTCCGACGACTCAAATATGGACACGTCGGCGGCCGAAAACGACCGCCTCAATAGAAAGAGGGCCTATTTGAGGCTCGGGTCTGAGGGCTCCTCGGAGTCGGCCGGAAGCAAGGCGAAGAGGAAGTCGAAGTCCAAAAAGGCTTCGACTTCTAATACGGGTTCAACCCACGATGTGGGCTTGGTGGACGCCGAGCGCCAGCTAAACCTCGGTAAAAGGGTGCAACTCCAGCAAGACCTGGAGGAGAGGGTCGCTGCCAAGGAGCGCCAGGCGCAAATCGCCCGGTGAAGGGCTGGCTATGGCACGTCCACAGTGCTGTACGCCGACCACTCCCTGACGGAGCTGGAGCGCATGGCGCTCCAGGACAAGGAGGAGGTACTGGAGGTCGCCTCCAAGTCCTCGAACTTGAAGGGGACCTTTCAGAAGGCCCTCAAATGCCGGGCTGTGAGCATGCACGGCATCATCACCGAGCTGGTGCAGCGCACGGCTACAGACGAGACGCGGCAGCTGCAGGCGAAGGTGGATCGCCTGCAGCTGGAGGTCAGCCAGCTGCACCAGAAGCTGGCCGAGGCCACGGCCCGGCACGCCCAACCTGCGCCTGCCCCTGTCCCTAGTCCGGCAGAGGGAGGCTCCTCCTCATCTGGCAACCTTGAGGAAATAATCCGCAGGGTTGTCATGGAGGAGAGGGCCTTCATCAGAGGCTGCCTCGCGGGAATTGAGGACCGGCTCTTGCCGGAAAAGCGGCTCCGCCCGCCGTTAGCGGCGGATAAGAGTCCGCCACCGACGGAGCCGGTACCTGTACCTGCGCGGCTGGTGGGAGACCCGCCATCGGGTGCGCAGACCCAGGCCCCGAAGCCCTCCAAGGGCAAAGGGAAGGGCAAGAGGAGCACTGTGGCTCCTCAAACCCCCACCACAAGCGCGGAGGGAGCGTCTGCCACTTCGGCAGCCCCCCAGAACACGCAGCGGGAGGACGCCATGCTTCCCTCTACCACCCCGTCCAACCAGGCGTGGACGGAAGTGGGCAGGGGAGGAAAGGCCAAAAAGCCCAAGCCCGCTGCGACTGCTTCGGCAGCCCAGAAGGCTTCAGCGGGTGGGAGGAAGTTGGTTCCTCCTAAAACTGCGGCGGTCGTCGTGACCATCACCCCGGAGGCCGCGGAGCGGGGCGAAACGTACGAGTCCGTCCTAAGACGGGCTCGTGCTAACGCGGATCCCTCCCGGCTGGGGATCGGCAACATTACGTGCCGCCGCACCCAGGCCGGAGCCCGAATTTTTGAGTTCGGGGGGGAGCAGCGCGGAGCAAACGCGGACCTCTTTGCAACAAAGTTGCAAGAGGTCATAGCGGATGTAGCGACGGTCGCCAGACCTGTCAAGACCGCATCCTTGGAGGTGATCGATATGGACGATTCGGTCACCAGAGAGGATGTGGTGGCGGCCGTTGCCGCTGCGGGAGGCTGCAGCGCTAGTGCGGTGAAGGGGGGAGCCATCAGGCCCGGCCGCCGCGGCATGGGCGCCATCCGCGTCGAGTGCCCAGTCGCCGCGGCGGCGGCCGCCCTTAAGGCAACCAAGGGACGGCTGCTCGTGGGCTTCAGCTCGGCTGTGGTCCGGCCGCTTGAAGACAAGCCTGCGCGGTGCTTCAAGTGCTTCGCGCCAGGCCACACCCGATCTACATGTCCCTCCAAGTCCGACTGGGGAGAGTCTTGCTTCCAGTGCGGACAGGAGGGACACAGGAGTGCCACTTGCAGCGCCGCCACGCCACACTGCCCGGCGTGTGCTGCCAGTGGCCGCCCCGCGGGGCACAGGATGGGGGGCAGGAGTTGCCAGCCACCCGCGAGGAAGGGCATAGTGCCGGCGCAGGTTCGCCCTGTCGCCGCCACCGCCGCTGTCGCCGCCGCTGTAACTGCAGCTCCAGCGGCGGTAGCTGAGGAGGTGGATGCGATGTCGGAATAATGGTTTCCAATCACCGCATCCTCCAGGCGAACATCAACCATTGCAGAGCGGCCCAGGACCTGCTGGTGCAGGCCATGGCTGAGTGGTCGGTGAACGTAGCGGTGGTCGCCGAGCCCTACTCGATCCCCGGCAGTTGGCTGGGTGACGAGGACGGCTTGGTGGCACTAGCGGCGCGGTCCTCCACAGACTCCCCTCCCCTCTCGCTATTAGAGAGGGGACCGGGATACGTGGCCGCCGCGTGGGGAGAGGTAGCCCTCGTGGGCGTCTATTTCTCCCCAAACCGCCCTCTCCAGGACTTCGAGAACTATCTCGGAGCCCTGGCCGCCGTGGTCGGCAGGGTGGCGCCGCGTCAGGTCTCCGTATTGGGAGACCTGAATGCCAAGTCGGTGACCTGGGGCAACCCGGCCACTGACCCTCGCGGGCGGGCAGTGGAGATGTGGGCAGCCTACTCTGGGCTCTCTCTCCTCAACAGAGGAAACGTCCAGACATGCGTGCGGCGGCAGGGTGGCTCGATAGTGGACGTCACTTTTGCCACCCCTGCGTTGGCCGTGCGCGTGCTGAACTGGCGGGTGGATCTGGTGGAGACCATGTCTGACCACCGCTACGTGCGGTTCGACATCTCCACCGGTGGCCCCGGAGAGACGCGGCCCCTCTCGGGGCGGTCAGCGTTCCCACGGTGGGCTCTCACACGCCTGGACAGGGAGGCGGCGGCGGAGGCGGCGTTTATCCAGGACTGGCTTTCGCCGCCTTCCGCTGGCTTGGACGTGGACACCGTGGCGGGACACCTGAGGGAGTCTCTGACCGAGGTGTGCAATTCTAGCATGCCTCGGTCCGGTCGACCGCTGCCCAATCGGGCGGTGTACTGGTGGTCGGTGGAGCTGGAGGGGCACCGAGCGGCGTGCGTGGAGGCTAGGAGGGCCTACGCGCGGAGCCGGCGGCGGCGTCGACGAGACCACGCCCACGAGGACCACCTCTATGAGGTGTACATAGAGGCAAAGCTGGTTCTCGAGCGGGCCATCGCCGACGCTAGGGACTCGGCGAGAAAGGAGATGCTGGAGGGTCTCGACAGCGATCCCTACGGGAGGCCATACAAGGCAGCGCGCAACAAGCTGCGCCCCTTTGGTCCCCCGGTGGCCGAGACCCTGGAGCCCTCATTCTTGGATGGGGTGGTTCAGTCCCTGTTCCCGTGCAGGGACAACTTCACCCCGCCAGTGATGGACCCTCCGCGGGGGATAGCTCGGCCAGCTGAGGAGGAAGAGGAGGCCCCTCCTGTCACGGAGTCGGAACTCAGCGCGGCGATTGTGCATATCCGCGCCAAGAAGACGGCTCCGGGCCCCGACGGTGTCCCGGCGAGGGTGGTGGCAATTGCCGCCACTCAAATGGAGGAGCGGTTTCGGAACCTCTTTAGCGCATGTCTTGCGTCTGGGAGGTTCCCGAAACCGTGGAAGGAGGGGCAATTGTGCCTCCTTCGCAAGGAGGGCCGCCCGGCAGACTCCCCCTCGGCATACCGACCCATCGTCCTGCTCGATGAGGTCGGCAAAATGTTCGAGGGGATAATCGCTGCCCGCCTAAAGGGCCATCTCCGGAATGTGGGGCCGGACTTGTCGGACGCTCAGTTCGGCTTCCGGGCTGAGCGTTCCACGGTGGACGCGCTGGCCCGCCTTAAGGGCCAGGTGAAGGAGGCGATGGAAGCGGGGGACGGATTGTTGGCGGTGTCATTCGACATAGCCAACGCCTTCAACTCTGTTCCCCACAGCACCATCCTAGAGGCGCTCCGATTCCACGGGGTGCCTCAATACATGCGGCGTCTACTGGCCAGTTACCTGGAGGATCGGGCGATCGTCCTCGTGAACAGGGCTGGCCAAGTCCGGCGGTACGCAGTCGAAGCCGGCGTTCCACAGGGGTCAGTCGTAGGACCTCTCCTCTGGAACGTCGGCTACGACTGGCTCTTGCGGGGAACTCTCCTCCGAGGCACGAATGTCATCTGCTACGCGGATGACACTCTCCTCACCGCCCGGGGGGAGAGTTTCAGGGAGGCGGCGAATTTGGCCTCAGCGGGCGGATCCTTGGTCGCAGGGAGGATCCGCCGCCTAGGATTGATGGTGGCGCTGCACAAGACCGAGGCCGTGTTCTTCCACGGGCCTCGGCAGCGCCAACCACCAGATGCCCACATCTTTGTGGAGGGCGTCCGAATTGAGGTGAAGGCCCAGATGAAATATCTGGGTCTTGTAATCGACAGCAGGTGGCGTTTCGGCCCGCATTTCAGCGGGCTGTCGACGCGCCTGCTGAAGACTGCGGGCGCCCTCTCGTGGCTACTGCCCAACTTGGGGAGGCCCAGCGCGCGATGCCGGCAACTCTACGCCGGCATCTTGAGGAGTATGGCCCTTTACGGGGCCCCTATTTGGGAGGACTCCCTCCGCAGGAGGGAGAACGCTGCCGCATTGCGGGCACCCCAAAGGGCTATAGCCCAGCGGGTGGCGAGGGCCTACCGCACGGTCGGCTTCTCAGCGGCATGTGCTCTGGCTGGCACCCCGCCTTGGGAACTCGAGGCGTGGGTGCTCGCCAGAGTATATGAATGGACGGCGGGGCGGAGGGCGAGAGGAGAACGCACCGCCCCGGAAGAGCGGGAAGCCGTCCGGCGGGAGGCGAGGGACGCCATCATCGTCCATTGGACGGCGGACCTCGCCACCGCAGCCTTCGGCCGCCGAACCCTCGACGCGATTGGGCCGGTCCTGCGGGACTGGCTCGAGCGGCCGCATGGGTTCCTCTCCTTCCGTCTGGTGCAGGTGCTGTCCGGACACGGTTGTTTCGGATCGTACCTGTACCGGATCGGACGAGAGGAGACGCCGTCGTGTCACGACTGTGGCGCGGTGGAGGATACGGCGCAACACACTCTCGAGGTGTGCCCTTCGTGGTCCGGGCCGCGCCGCAGTCTCACCGCGGCGATCGGAACGGACCTCTCGCTCCCCGGCCTGGTCAACGCCATGCTGGGGGATGAGGGGTCCTGGGCGGCAGTTGCCTCCTTCTGCGAACACGTCATGTCCCAGAAGGAGGCGGCGGAGCGCGTGCGGGAGGAAGACCCTCTCGCGGCGCCGCTCCGAAGGCGGAGGAGGGGTCGAAGAAGACGTCAGTATGACAGTCATCTCCGACTCCTCCCAGGTGGAAGCCAGCAGGCGACGGGTGCGGGGGTTTCACTCTCGCCTGCATTGCACAGGCTTACACCAGTGCCGGACGGGAATGGCCAGGTGTTCCCGGCCGATCCCGTAGCCCCCCACCCGGGGGGACATGCAGGGCCCGCCAGCTAGGCGGGCATGCGCCGGGGGGGATTGTGGACGCAAAGGCTGAGCCGGATTCCCATGACCCCCCCATCAAGGCGATGGGGGAACACCGCTGAGTTTTAGTGGGTATACTGCCACTCTGGCAGGGAGTCCCACATACTCCGTTCCGTCCCCCGACGAGCGGAGATGCGTAATGTCATTTCTCAGCGAAAAAAAAAAAAAAAAAAAAAAGGCAGTCGCTCCACGTAAAATACTGATATTCAGCTGCATCCGGTTACACTGGAAGCTGACCCCAACATAGTTGAGAAAAGGCTAGGCAGATTACGATGATGATGAACACTGCTATAGATTTTTCCTACAATTTTGACGATTTGAAATAGGTAGTAAACAATCGAGGAGACTTGTTCTCTTATCTCGAAATATATTTTTTCCCAGTAGATAACCTTTTTAGGTGCGTTATTTACAGCTTTTTTACATTGAAAGAGTCAACCCGAAATCATAAATAATTAGATCCTACAGGCACCGATAGAAATCAATCAGAAATAAGGTTATTTTTTTTCATGCGTAGGCTTTTGTGTAGGTTCCTACACAAACAGCCGGTCGATTCTGTAAAAATCTCACCGTGAAAACTTCCGTGGAGTCAGTGTCATCCCACTGATGCTAGGGATTGACCAATCTCGATTATGATTGTAAATGTATGCTTGGTCAATCCCTAGTATCAGGGGGGATGACACTGACAGCTCACTCCACGCTCACTTCACCTAAGTTTTCACGGTGAGATGGTTACAGAATCGCACTGCAGGAGAGAATTCATAAGCATAATCAGCCTATATAACGTTCGCACTGCTGGGACACAGGCCTCGTCTCTTCGAGAAGGAGTGGGCTGCAATCTACCACTCGTGACCTATGCGGGTTGGTACATGTCACATTTCTTCGAATTTTGGTTATAAGACTTGCCGGTTTCCTCACGATGTTTTCCTTCTCCGTTTTGAGAGCAGTGATGATGAAACTACCCATGACTTACACACACTCGTAAGTCGGGGCCATTGGGCCACAGCTGCTCTCGAATTCATAAGCAAGGATAAAATAAAATTCTGTAAATTCTCATTCTTATGGATCTGTTTACAGGTGTACAGACAGACCTATGTGGGGCAACCTATCCGTTCTTTCTAATAGCATACCTACATAATAACTATATTTGGTATGAAACAATTATTATGGTACCGTGTTGAAATTATATAATTATCGTGATTGCTTACTCGTAATCACTCATAATAATAGATACCAATCCATATTTTTCCATGTAACTTCCACGGCATGCACAAACATGAAACGTAACTTTAACATGCTAGTTATTGAAAAATTGTTTACATTTTTTTAACACACCTTTCGAAATCGACAGCAAGAATAGTAACACACAAAATTATACAGAGTCCGTGGTCAGAAGTAAGAGCGCTTGGGGTCTGTCAAACTCTTACTGACTAAAACCACATGGTGTTCTGGGACTACCCTTAGCTGGGGTGCTGGAATGCTTGTGCATTTCGGCACGCCCCCCCGGCCAGGTGTTGGCCGCAGTGAAAGGCCCGAGACGGCGGCACGCCGTGTTCCGCGCGCGCCTCTCTCTAGAGGAATAGTGGCTGCATGCGGCCGTTGAGGGTGAAGGGGTCCGCATGGATTCATGCGGGCCAACATCTGGCTGGGGGACCGTGACGAAATGCGCAACCAATCCAGCACCCCGGCTAAAGGTAGCAGTAGAACACCGTATGGTTTTAGTCAGTAAGAGTCTGACAGACCCCTCCACCCATCCCAGGGTGGTGGACATCCATGACTATTTCCACACGAAAAAAAAAAGTAGGTATATCGTCGCGCAGGATTTAGTAGGTACATGATTCTGAACCTTTTTGCAATATTTCGTCGGTTATTAAAAAAAAAAAAAAACAATTGCTGTTTCATACCGCGTTTTCTATGAAACAGCAGATTTTTTTTTTGATAACCGCGAATAATGTCTACTCTAGGCGGTAGAGAATCATGTGCTGAATTAATGGTAGCAGTTGGCGCGTCGATGTCCCTGCCTTTGTATACTAATATATATAATGGAAAATACATAAATAAAATAAATAAATAAATATAAACTTATTGAAATTAAAAAACAATCTGATGTTTCATAGAAAAGTGCAATACCTCCGCGCTCAAAATATATTGAACAGCATTTTTTTTTTAATAACTGATAATTTATATGGTGGGGTTCAGAATCATGTTCTGAGTCCATTGTAACAGGTTGCGCGTCGATGTAGCAACCATCCTGTATATAGTTACTATTTCCTCACAAGTGCACTGAGAAACATCGAATGAAACACGTGTGCATTTGTCATACACTCTCGACTCCGATACGCCCTCGGCTTCAACTCGAGCTGCAATTTACCTCTCAAATGTAATGAAATACTTAGTTCGCTTATATTATTATTATAATGTACTATTAACCTCACAAACGTCGAATGTAGTACAACATGTGTACAGATAACAATAAAATTTCTATTGCGGCTGCTAATTGGCGCGCGACAGGTTAACCGTCTATCTCAAGATATCTAAGACAAAATAGGTCTTATGTGCAGTTTTAATTTCAAATCTGGGTCAATAGTTGAAAAGCTTTTTGCACCTTCGTGTAACGCAGTATTCACTTCATTTCGGAACTTCTAAGTGCTTTCTCACTGATATTAAACAAAGAACTTTACTTTCGAATCGTCATTGCTTTTAAAACTTATTTTTATTCAACTTTTTAATGTTTGGCCGATATCGAGTGGATTGAGTTACCAACAAAGTTACTACGAAGGGAAACACAATACCTATTTCTCTGGGTTTCTTTCAATTTATTTTTATTTGACCGTTATCTGTGTAGTTTTGATGTAAATTATGTATCGCCTAGACTGCAAAAAATCAGCACTACATTAGTTTGTGGTAATGTTTTCCCATTTCACAATAATAGCCAACTCCATTAGCCCTGGTCGCGCTCGGATGGTACCTATGCAAGTTATTTGTCGATTGTGACCTACTTAATTTATTTAACTAAAGTGGTGGTTTTGGGAAGCTACATATTGCATAATATATTGAGTTACAGAGGTTTATTTCAGTTTATTAAAATGATGTAGCTATATTCTCGTGCTGATACATATATGTTTATGAAAATATCCTCTGTTTCAGACTAATTAGATACCACTAGCTTTATAGCAAATGCTTAACATACAAATTAAACACAAACTGCAGAACGACCCGCAACTGTTTATATACTGTAATTAAAAGTTTTTAATGAAATCTAATATCAGATCGTTAGAACCTCTTCCAGTCAGTTTCAAAGTTAGTTTCAATATAAATGATCTTGTTAATAACTTTCCCAACTGGCCCGTATTTCGGGTAGCACACTCGGCCCTTTTACAGAACGACCTATTGTAACTGCTTCACGCAAAGTATTCGGATTTGCGTTAATTGACGTCGAACAATATACAGGTATTGTTGAAAGCCAGCAATCTAACTGAAAGTGTAGTTAGAGAGTAATGAATAGCTCGTTTCTCTCTAATTGTCCACTGATAGCTTCTGATTAGGGGTGATTTAGTCGAGTTAAGGGCCTTTTGGAGATTATAATTAACAAAACGGATAAAAATAGGTTGAGTATCGAGTGTTGGTGTGGCGCGGGCGACGGTGCGCGGCCTGTTTCAGGGTTCCACGTCGGAACGGGCGTTATTCTTGGAGACAATCAATACGAGCGTCTGCATATTTAAATCAGCGGCGAGGTGAACGGCTTCTGCGGCGATTGTGCGATGACTGCGTACGTCACGACAATTGACATCGCTGATTGATTTTCGTCGCAGTGGAACAACACTTCAGATGGAATTAGTTAGCAGAACGAAAGGCATCCTTTCACCTGCTTGCTGTAGACACAGCAATAAAAACGACAACATACACAAAGGAGTAGATTTACTACGCAGAGGCAACACCTGAGCATTCAGCACATAAAAAGGAAGAAAACACGATATCTCGTTCACAAAAAAAGCACTTGTTCGTTTGAATTTATTGCTCAATATTCTACAAGAGTTCAGTACAGATTATGTTCTGCCAGAAAAGTTATTGTCCGCTTAGTAACTGATCAATATTGTGGCAGCTGACCATGGAATATAGGGGCTCTTTTGGAATAAATACTGAAATCAATTAAGACGACAGGGTCACTACGATTGGTGTCTCTTTGACGATATTATGCATTTCTGTGTGGCAGCATTATTCTTCGATTTTGTACGATAGATTACGTCGTCGTCGGTATCTATAGCACTCACCTCTTTTAAGGCAAAATAATTTGAATTCGCGTCGGGGCTTTAGGAACATAATCCTGAATAACATAACACGCGATAATGTAAATACGTCAAAAGGGTGAACGAAGGATGTAATGCGAGGTGTTTAGCGGGCTCTCGGGGCCTACGGTGCTCCTTATGAATAAATATGGAGCGGACTACCTTGACACTCGCCGAGCACTTTTGAACATAAAAAGCTGAGTAGCGGTTCACCTACTGAAAAGCGACGTCTTTCAAGTATTTAATCTAGTTTCCCGTCACGTGTGAATTGAAAAATGGTAGGGCGCTAGTTGGTTGTGGTGTGTTGAATAGCAAAATATTGCGCGGTGGATACGGAGGCAGTGAGTGCACGATCGCATACACTCGGTGGAGTCGGTCCACGTGCCTTGTGATAAATCTGTAATGTCAAAGGTTATTTTATCAATACTCCAGTACACATGTGGAGATGACGGTAATTCATCACGTCCCAGTGTTTGATCGTATTTTTCATTGTATGACTGCACGAGCGAGTTATTGGGTTCTCGTTGAATCCAATCATCTTCGAGTTACAGCATTACTTACCTACATAGATCTACCTTTCTACTTGGTTGCTAATACAAGTTGATGGGCTTACAAGGTCAGAGCTTGGGATTCAAATGGAGTTAAATCGAGTTGGTTTTCATATCGAGATTAAATGCGGATCGAGATAAGCTTTTACGAGTGCAAGGATACCTAATTACATTTTCACCAGCACTTGTTTTAAAGAGCCGGTACACAAGATTAAACAGCTGACACAACAGAATCTTTAGTCCCGTGCTGACCTTTCCGTGACGGTTAACTTTATGCTTACTTAACTATATTATGGTAGAGGTCGGACCTATTTGTAGAAGAGCTATAGAATTTGTATATATGAGGATACGGTTATGGCCTTCATATATTTGTGATGTGGGTAATGAAAACAGTTTATGTCGGACGATAATGAAAGCCTTCAACATTGTTTCTGTGATATCTGAAGCTTTTAGGATGAATGTAATTGTGGATGCCTATAGATTTGCATTTGCCTCGTTAGTCAAGTCAAAGTTAGAGTCTCGGGTCGGGTAAATTGCGGTAGGCGGCCAATTTATCACATCGGATCCAATATTGGTGAATGTGGGCCAGTACTCATACCTCTGCTTAAGCTTTTGTGGATAATAAGTTTGACAGCTGCTTATGTAAGTATATTGTGATATCCTGTTCCTTAAGTTAAAAACCTTAAGCATATTTATAAGACGATACGTAAAGAAAAAGAAAAGATAAACGTTTTTTTAGGGGTTGTTAGTGATCCTCATCACCAACAACCCCTCAAAAAGTCTTTAAGCCCAGGTCCTCATAGGCGCGTTTTTCCCGCGCGGAAGTTTTTTTGCGCACTGGATTTTCAACGCACTACTTAGCGTCGAGAAGTCCAGTGTGCGATAAAAATCCCGCCGCGATATTTTTACGTCCGTGCGGACGAGGGCTAACGCAGAAATCGGTTACCAAAACCTATTATTTATTAATTTATTTATAATAAGCACACCAACAGCACAGCCACTTACAACTCAAATAAAAAAAATCATAATAAAATTGCCATTTCAGTAACCATGCAAATAACAGGTATGCATGACATTAAACTTACAAATATTAGAGACAAAAGAGAACAATAAAAAGTGTGTCTAGTAGATCTTAATCTAGAACACTACAAAACAAAACAAACCAATTTGAGCTACATAGATGTGCACTCTTCACACTATTTAAATAGGGAACGACTATAACCTAAGCAACACCCATTTATAATATATTATGTTTGTATTATGTGTGTCTTACCTATAACTCAGTTTCCTAATTCAGCCGCTAAATTCTTTGAATTTGCGAATTTTGTCGGCGGCTTTTCAAATGCGGCCTTAATGATAAAGTACCCAACATTTTTCACTTTAAACACATTCCCTTTTCAAAGCAGTCGCTGGTATTCGTGTGATACCGATATACGTACCTTGTTATGTAGCGAAAGATCCAAGGGTTTTAGTGCGCACAAAAATATCAAAAGGCCGAAGCATTGCAAAAAGAGGTTTCGTAGGGGTTTAAGTCATGTTTTTTTTTTGTAAGAGAACTGTGTACCTACTTGAAAATGTACGGTTCATTTCAAATACGTTGTTTTACGCATGGTTGTGGAGGTCCGACAGGCAGTCGCTCCATATAAAATTCTGGTATTCAGCTACATCCGGTTAGACTGGAAGCCGACCCCAACATGGTTGAGAAAAGGCTAGGCAGATGATGATTATTACTTTCCTCAAATAAAATCGATTGTTTGTTTCATAAACTCATTCACTTTAGTTTCGGTCGTTGTTTTTTATTTCCTCTGTACTGAATTTCGTAGTTGTATTTGGTAACTCTTCGTCTAGTTAGAATAATTGTGTTATCAACTTTTCTACAAATAAAAAAGAAAATAAACAATAATTGCTATTGACTTGCCATCAAGAAACAATATGTAATGTTACAACCACTTTTCCTTGTGGGTAACAACAGCACTGTAAGAAAAAAAAATTTGTCCGTCTACTAATTACTAGTTTATTTGCATCAACTGTTAAGATTAACTTGTATTGCTCATGATAAGTGAATTACATTCGTTTTGAGAAACAAATGCCTTAAACCGTACACAGTAAACAGATAATGTCTGTTAGAATTTACTAGAATTTCATTTCAATAATCTGCGTTGAAATCGATATCCGTGGTTGAAATAATACCTTTGCTATATTTCGCTACACAACTTTATTGTTATTTTTACGTGAAAACCGTACGTTAAGTATTCTTTCCAAGTTGAATTTCTATACGGCTAAGCTCTAATTGATATTTTTTATAATATTGTAAGTATTGAGTATACGATGTATTGAATTTTCGATTTAATAACCATTCGATATTATGAACGTTCGAGTATTTAGACGTTCGATTTATAGTGTTCGATCAATTGATATTCGATTATTTGGCATTCTATTTGGCATAGTACACCCTTTAAATACGTAAAGAGCTCGTCAATCCACCTTATTATTTATCGAAATACATTTTTAACCACTTCATCGCAACTCCTAAACAACAATCAAAATGTTTCTCTTCATAATTTGTACTCACAATTTTTATGTCGACGTCACGAGACGTAATACGCTGGCTCTCATACAGACTTATTTATATTTCAATCAATATTGTAATCAATCATCTCGTTCGTTCGTGTTCCACATCCGTTCGTTAACTTCGCGTTAAAAGTTCATCGCCAAGCATTTTGGTTTGAGTATAGATCGTTTAAACGAGAGTTTTGGGGATTCAATACGTGAATGTTCTTTGAACTTCTATTTACATAGGTTCATGTGATTCTTACCGCGGATTATCTACCCACGGCCGTTCAGTGTTACTTGTAGCAGTGGCCGTTTCAATTCGCCTACTCCCAGATTGAATGATAAGAAAATTGGCCGTGTTACTTGTCTTGATTATAAAAACCTCGGTGAAACAACATAATATACGTAGGTGGATCAAATATAAACCGAACTTAAGTAAAAAAAAATACGCATGTATCAGTATAAAAAAATGTAATATATTTTATTTTTCTACATAATCTCCCCTTCAAGAAGTTTCTTGATGCCATTATCGAAGAAAGTAGTCGGTCGTGCCTTTAGCCAATTGCACACAAATGATTCCACTATCTGGTCAGTGTGAAAACGGCGTCCTCCCCTTCAAATTTTTTTTGTGCCATTCCTACACTTGAGTTCTTGAAAGCGTATTCTTATCGAACTGTAGAATTAATCGATGCAAAATTTCGGAAGGTTTTATGCCCTCCCGTGTTAAAAATTGTATGACAGGTCGTTGCTCAACAGACTTATGTACCTCCTGCTCAGACATGATGCTACTGGCGCGCAATAAACTATAGTGAGCCGGAGCAGTATCCCCCCCTCCCCTAAATGACCCCCCCTGACACATAATAAAAAAAGTTCGGTTTATATTTGATACACCCACGTATTATAACATAACACCATGCTTGTTTCCTTAAAGAGTTTGGCAGAGGTGTACACCCGAAGCCAGTTATGTTTAAGTGCCACGTAATACCGCAAGCCTATTGCCATCAACTGGGCACAAATCCACACTCCAGGCTGAGAAATTCCTGATAGAAGAACCCAATAACACTTTGCCCGATTTGGAAATTGCGTTGAATTGCGTAACACACTATCAGTAGCAATGGGTTTCATTTTGACAGTTCAACAATATTCATTGTGTTACTTACGTTGTTGAGCAGACACACTTTTCGAACATATGTAGCAACGGATTAGCAATATGCTTCAAAATTATTCAAATTGAGAGTAATTGTGTGTTACGCAATTACGGTGCAGGACCTCAGCAGAAGTGTTTGCTACCACTAGACCGATGAAGCAGTCTGATAAAATACGGAAGAGCGTAAGTATTACGATATTATTAGGGTAAATTCGTTAGAGATGGCCACACGGGAGAGATGACCAATCGAATTATTTTTGACTTGCATAGCTAGATGGCGTTACAATGCAGTTAGTACGCCGCGAGCAACGCTCGGGAACAGAGTGCGACGAAGTTGCTGCGCGTATTTATGTTAAAAAGTAAGTAAATTAACTTTAATTTTACAGGGTATTGCAAAAATTTCATAGTGTGGTCACATACTATCGTGTAGTTCTACTTTTTATTGCATTCTTTTAATGTTTGCTTAGTTTATTTTGTTTGATAGATGTTATCGTCTATTCTAACCTCAAAATGGCGGCCGGTAATGTGTAACTAAATCTAAAATTTGATATGGCCATCTCACCCGTACAAAAAGGAGAGATGGCCACATAAATTCAGGTTGAGACAGCCATATTCACTTTTGTTATTTGAAGTGATATTAATGCGTTATCTGTTTTCTTATAGATGCCGAATAAATATCAGAGAAAAGCCATAGCCACTCGTGGTTGTTGGAGTGAAGACTCACTAAAAGCTGCTATAAATTCCATCAAAAATGGAGAATTATCAGTGTACAGAGCAGCAATTATCTACGGCATACCTCGTAAAACACTTGAAAGAAGGTACAAGACAAACAACGACAAAAAGGGGCCAATGGGACCTACCTCTATTTCTGGATTTAGAGCATGTGGAGTGTTCCCATTTAATCCAGCAGCAATACCTGATTATGCATTCATTAGTGACCTTGGAGTGACTAACATTCATTCAAGTTTACCTGTTTCTACAAGTGTAACTTCCATCACTCCATCAAATCAAAGAGAAACAGGTGAAAATTAACCATTAGCAATACCAGGAACATCTGCTGATCAATGGACGCCTTCGCGAATTTTAAAAGACATATCCCCTATTCCTCAAAAAATAATGGAACTTCGTAAACGTGGCAAACAGGTTGGCAAACTATTGACTTCAGAAGAGCACATAGCATTAAGAAAGTATAAAGAAAACGAAAAGAATTTGAGAGAAAATAGGCGTAAAGTTAAGCAAGAAAAAAAATTGGTTACACCCAAAGATAAGAAGACTGATACAAATAGGATTAGAAAACGTAAAGCTGTAAGGCGTATTAGCGAGAGCAGTTCTGATCTCAGTGAGCCAGTATTGTGTGATACATCAGATGAAGAAGATAAAGAGAACGAAGCAGATAACTGTGCTGGATGTGGAGAAAATTATTATAAGACTCATCTTGTGGAAGATTGGCTCCAGTGCCTTATTTATGAAAGATGGGTACATGAAAACTGTACCGAATTTGATGATATGTGCTCCAAATGTGGACAAAAGAAGAAAAAGGAGGCTAAACAAGTTGAATTTCAGGGTAAGGGAAAGGGAAAAGGCAAGTCAAGTACTGGTCATCTATCCCGTATAGCTACGGCCAACTCACCCTGAAGCCCCGGGAGAGATGGCCAATTCTATATTTTTTTATAAATGGTTTTTTATTGCGTTTTTGAATTATAAAAAAAATATTTGTCGTTGATTTTTGTAAGACTAATTACTGTTAATTATGATAAGAATAAAAGACTGATTGTAACAACACTGATTGTTTTTTTTATTTTGCCTAGATAAAACTATGGCCATCTCTAACGAGTTTACCCTATATTAAAATGAACGATGCGTACACGGGGAGAAAAATTACTGTCCTGTCTCATAATATGAGTGCGTTTGAGTGGTAATGGAAAAATTACCATGCTAGCACGGTATAAATTCTTATGCTGTACAGTAAAATTTATTGGACGAATAGTGAATTTTTCCCAAATCTCACTCAGAAAAATTTCTGTAGATGTCACTTGCACTCGCTTTACAGTGAAGAGCACAGTCATTTTTCTAAAAATTTTCTCTCCGTGTAGTGTGGGACGCCCCCGAGTTAGATGGACGGACGACCTAAAGAAGTTAGCTGGGGTAGATTGGATGCGGAATGCGGAGGACAGGGTGTTGTGGCGCAGTCTGGGAGAGGCCTATGTCCAGCAGTGGACTGCGATAGGCTGAGTTGATTGATTGATTAAAATGAAAAGTCGTAGTGGTGTTGCTATTGCGTTTTGGAAATATGTAAGGTATTTTTTTCTGTTAGGAGATGGGATATTGTTGGGCGTATGAAATGGGCCCATAAAAGCTTGGAGATTATCTCAAGGATTTGGAGATTGTCTTATTGCTTCTGACAATAGGTATGAAGTAAAACAAATAATATATTTATAGACATTTCACGTAATTGTAAGAGAATAACAGTAATTATGATTTGAATATACCGTAGTTAGGGGATTGTATGGATTAGCTATCAGCGAGATACTAAGTATACCTAGATAGCGATAGTCTGTGACAGTCACTTGTAAACTGGCGCTTTTTTTATAAACTTTCAAAACAAATCACACCTTGACAGCCATTTTATTAGTCACAAAAAAGTTTGCATATTATATGCGAAGTAGATAAAGAAAATACATTTCGGTCTCGTTTACTCGTACTTACTACAGAATTTAATAAGAGTGTCCTGCCGTTCGATTCTGGAAAAAATCGCACCGTGATAACTAAGGTGAAGTGAGCTTAAAGTGAGCTGTGAGTCATGCTGATTTTAGGGATTGACGCTATTGACGACTCACTCCACGCTCACTTAACCCAAGTTTTCACGGTGAGATGGTTACAGAATCGCACGGCTGGTCTCATTATTGTGTAGTGACTTGTCTATTGTTATACTCACAATTTAGGTTGGTAGCCAATTTGCTTAACAAATATTTTCCCTGACTGTATTCTCTATACTATAACATGCCCAAAAATCTAAGCCCCGTGGGATATCGCCTCATTCAATGCAAAGGTCAGATTACAGCCGCTTCGTATGAAATCTGATATTTATTAACCCACATAGTGACACATTGTAAGCTGACCTCAAAATTGCCGTGGGTAGGATCTGGGTAGGAGGAAGAATGTTTTTTATTCTATACATCCCTGATTAATACAGGGTGCCAGGGATTTCAACGCGCAAACTGTAACCATGAGTTCAGCAAATAAAACAGAAGAATATTTTTAATAAAAAAAAAAATCTGCTCTTTCATTGAAAACGTACGCGGTCAAAATGTATCATATATTTTTACATTACGTTATATTATTATTACATTTTGTTGAATCCCCGTGGGGATCTAACTGCACGACGAGCGCTCTGGACTATCTTACTTAATTATTACCTACATGTTATTCAAATCTTTGAGAAATAAATAATATTTTAAACCGTAAACCGTATTTCAGGGCTTCTATTAAATACGATACATGCCATTTATATATGTAGTTAAAAAAAATATACCGAAACCATTGTACTTCTGATATCTTCCAATAAAACACATCGATTTTGTCGCATACATAGTAGGTAACAAACCATTGAGAACGGTCACTATTCAGCCATTACGATGGTCCATTAGGCTCTAATTTCCTCCGCTAAACAGCCTAGATCTTACCGGTTACTAAGATACAAGAGACTATTACATCCACTCCAATTACAAAGATTTTAGGACATTATTTTGATAAAATAATCGTATCTAATTTTGTTCAATGTGAAATAGGGCAGAGAGCCGATATAATGAAAGTATCTTGGGCAGATTTAATCTCCTTAGTGAACTGGGATTGAATAATCTGCCCATTGTACCTATACTTACAATGATTGACCCAAAAAATTTGTAAAACCATAAGGAAACCCCGGTTTTATTTATGAACGACTAGATCCACGTGCCCGCCTTTTCTTGTACTTGGAACCCTTATTCATGGACTCTTCATTAGTCTTCATGTGTCCGTGTCGCGAACCGATCCCTTCCGTTTCACAAAAAAAAAAAAAAAAACTGATTGGCCTGTGTTTGTAACAGACAAAAACATGTTTTATACTATACATACTTATATATACTATACATACTTACATACTATATATACTATACATACTTAAAATTATACCGCAGGAACAACCTGGTTAGAGAATTTCACTGATGGAACACATCAGTGAAATTATGCAGTAGATTCGCAATGATGCAGTTGTAATGATGCAGTGATGCAGTTTCTCATTGCACAAAATGTCCATAAAAACTAAAGAAAAAAAAATTAATATAAATACGCTTACAGACATAAATATAGAAATTTTACAAAGATTGACACAATGGGCGGTCTTATCGCTAAGAGCTATATTTTAAAGACAACCATGATACATATGTACATGAACATAAGTAAACATGACGCAGAGAAAGAACACAAACACAAAAAGAACAAGTTGGGGGAAAATATGCGTCCGTTGCACGCAAAACGAGCTATCTCTTTGCATAATGCTACGACCCTGTGCAAGACAGGGCCCCAGCGCTGGACAGTCAGAGCCTGACTGAAGCTTTGGTTTCCTAAGAAATCTGTGAACAGTCATACAATAACGGCTGTCCAAATACAGAGCGATCTGACACCTTAATGTCAAACACTGGTGAAAATTACAGACTTTCATGACGTCCGTTCTAATATGACGGAACCTTCCTAGGAAACCCAAGTTTTAAGGTGTTTGGACAAAGAAGTGGGTTTTCAAACCCCACTCCCGGTACAGATGGCTGCAGATTGATTTTCGGA
The DNA here is from genome assembly GCA_949629135.1 of Eremobia ochroleuca. Taxonomy (NCBI): domain Eukaryota; kingdom Metazoa; phylum Arthropoda; class Insecta; order Lepidoptera; family Noctuidae; genus Eremobia; species Eremobia ochroleuca. The sequence continues at coordinate 14,334,462 of OX451387.1, forward strand.
AAGATGTTTTACCTGTTTCTGTATAAGTGAGCGCATAAGTTAATACGGGACTTTTTCGCCCGTACCGATCGCTACCGACTTGTATTTACCAGGGACCGGCTTCTATGTGCACAGACTCTAGCATGTGGAGTGTTATGACAAACACATTCTCTACTGACGGGTGTTCTACCAGCTATCATGAATCAGGAGCGCAGGATTCGCATGTCCCGCCGTTCCGCGGCCTTGTAGTACTTTGCCATCCACCCTGTATCGACCTCCGCCTGCATTATCATGCTATACGAAACCATCGTGTCACTTTTGACGCCTGAGTTTAATAAAATTAAATTGCTTTTTGAGGAAATGGGGGGAGATATTAAATGTGAGATGAATCTTTTCACGTTAAATAAGAACGTAAGTAGAAAACTGATTCGAAATAACATAACAAGGGATTCTCTACCAGTTCATGTGAACCCTATTTACTTTAGAACATATTAACTATAGCTGTTGTTTCTAGTAACCCTAAAATGTCGCACCGTTAATAGAGCAACTCAGTTGCTCCATATCTTAGACCACTCAGCAAGCAAAAAGAGCATGCATAAAGTATCTAATAAGTGAATAGCAAGGTACCCCATCATCATTAACCTTTTCTACGTTGTATAACGTGGTTGGTAGTTTCCCAAGGCGCGCCACTCCGCTAAATGGACAAGCTGCAGTGGAGGGTTGCCGCGGTTTCCATACGAGGGGTTCTAATGCCGCCCGCGCTGCACCGCAACGCTTAACGTACATATACCTTAAATTAATTCCAGTTTCTACCTAATTTTAATCTGGATTAGTGTACAAATTGTTTTGTACAACATTACCTGACGTTATCCGAACTTTGTTGTACTTTGCTACGAAATATAGCTATGAAATATTGCGTTGTATATACTTACCGGTGTTGTTACAACATTACTGAAGTAGAATTAGCTTTAACGATCTGACATGTAGGAATATTTTTCTTTACCATTTGGTTGTGTTTGTTTTTAGGGTTCCGTAGCCAAAGTGTGTCAATGGGAGTCTATTATTAAGCCTCCGCTGTCCGTCCGTCATTCCGTTTGTCAGCAGGCGGTATCTTATGAACCGTAAAAGGTAGACAGTTAAAATTTTCACGGAGTGTGTATTTGTATTGCTGCTCTAAAACAAAATAATTAAAATAAAATAAAAATGAAAGGGGGTCTCAATACAAGCAACGTGTTATTTTTCGGCGTTTTTTGTCTTGAGGTACGAAACCCTTCGTACCTCAAGACAACAGACACTTCGTACCCCCTGAACTCTATTGCTACGAAATATTTGCAAAGGACCATATTTCATAAAGGTCGGTATTTTATGCTAAACAAAACTAATAACGTCTACAACAAAGCCTAAAATTAATTTCAAAACTCTTAACTTCACCCCTTTTTCAATAACAGCATTTATGTGCGTCATCTGTATTCATGCCCACTGGGACTACACGTGTTGGCACTACGGACCCAATAAAGTGGAATTACCCGAGTCTACGTGTGGCACCCGTTGTGTGGACACCCGACACCCGAATATAACAAGAAACTTACCGCCTATGAATATTCTCTACTGACTGACTGCTTCAGTAGTCACGTTTTCAAGTGCCGACTGAGCAATGGGGTCCTTGATTCCTCGGTCGGACAAAGTGTTATCGTGTTTTTCGATCTGGAATTTCTCAGTAACAGCCCGGAGACTGGATTTGTGCCCGGTTAATGCCGTTACTGGTAACTCATAATAATAATCAGCTTATAATTTTCCCACTGCTGTGACACAGACCTTCTCTCTTCGAGGAGGAGTGGGATGTAATCTACCACGAGTTCCCAGTGCGGGTCAGTAGAGGTCACATGTTTTCGAATTTTTGGTTGGATATGCCGGTTTCCTCACGATGTTTTCCTTCACCGTTTTGAGAGCAGTGGTGATGAAATTATTTACACGAAGTAAACGGCCTGGCTGGATTCAAAGCTCGTAAGTCGGGGCCGATGCCACTGGACCACCATTGCTCCTGTGGCATGGCAACCCAGTCGCTCCCTATTATACAGGGTGGCTCATTCAGAGCGGTCAGTATGGGAAAGTCTGAAACTATAAGATATACGAAGATCTGTTCTTAGGAACCATGTCATCGATTTTAATAACAAGAAAAACTGCATTCATACATTTTAAAAAAACCTGTACTCAGCTCGGGAATCGAACCCGGTCGTTTTGAAAAAACAAACTAACACTATTTCTATTTAGATATCGATTGTGTAGGTCTTAAGCAGTAAATGTTTCTATGGAACATGATGTCTAAAATGAATAAAAGGCATTGTTTTCACATACTTTTATTTATTTTAGTAGGTGTTCGAAGTGACCACCGTTTTTTTCAATACAATATTCAAGACGTTTAGGTAACGATCTTACTATTGCATTTTGTATCTTCATGTGGTGAATTTGCGTTAAAATTGACTCTATGGCTGCTTTTAGGTCTTCAACGGTGTCATAGCTTGTTTTGTACACTTCATCCTTAACATAACCCCACAAGAAATAGTCTAGAGGCGTTAAATCGGGCGACCTCGCGGGCCATTTGATTTTTTTAATTGAACATTGAACACCTACTAAAATAAATAAAAGTATGTGAAAACAATGCCTTTTATTCATTTTAGACATCATGTTCCATAGAAACACTTACTGCTTAAGACCTACACAATCGATATCCAAATAGAAATAGTGTAAGTTTTTTTTTTTCAAAACGACCGGGTTCGATTCCCGAGCTGAGTACAGGTTTTTTAAAAATGTATGAATGCAGTTTTTCTTGTTATTAAAATCGATGTCATGGTTCCTAAGAACAGATCTTCGTATATCTTATAGTTTCAGACTTTCCCATAGTGACCGCTCTGAATGAGCCACTCTGTATACATGGGAGTATGGAACTTAAACATAATAGTCAAAATATGATTTTACTATACCTCTGCCAAACCGTTCGGGGAATACAGGTAAGTTGTTTACGACGTTATGAATATTCTCTGTCAACGCAGACACGTTCCCTGTAACATCAATATTATAACACTATGAATTATTTTCATATTGAGCGACTTCAGACGACTCCAAGCGAAACGTGTTTTCATAAACTTGCATGAACATCAAACAGGAATTCCTAATTACTTAGAATTCGTTAGCTTGTTCCTCCCAAAGTATGGTTTGATTATGACACTCCCTAATTGAGATCATGAACTGGTTAATTCTGCTTCATAAACAAATATGATAGGTTAATTTTGTACATTTCACCGCTCAATTTGACGTTTTCAGTCCATATTGTTAATATTTTATGTGGTTTAGATTGACAATTTTGTTGGGCAAATGTGGGCGTAAAATGATAAATAAAACCAGTTTTTAAAGTGACGACTTCTTACGCAACGATTCGACAATCGGATGTGAATAGAGAGTGAAATTTCAAGGACAAGGCGTCACATTTCGTTACATGAAAGAGAAGAAAGGTGAGAAGAAAGGCTCTGTCTCTCGTTCTAAATCTCTCTTTCACACTAAATCTCTCTTATTCTTTATTTTTGAGAAGTTACACTTATATCACGTGTACAGTGCTACACGCGCCATTTTTTTTTAAATATTTCTTGCCTAATACCTCGTAAGTCGCACAGACTCGCTGTTCGTAATTAGGTATGTTGGTGCACAAATAGATTTACATGTAATTTGAAAAAAAAAAAAATTGTTTCTACGAGTAATATTAGACATCACAGACAAAGTTTGGGCCAAGACTAACGTGACACAATTGCTCTATGACTGATCAAACTTAATTATACTGGCACGTGTATTGATGCCAGTCTTGATTAAAATCATAGTTCTATATCTTCGACACACAAAAGGCCTAATAACTTGTCTTATGCAAATAAATTAATTTTGGATTAGGGCTGATTTTTCAATCGACAGATAATTTTTATTCATGGAATAAAATTGACATCTGACAGATTTTGTATGGAAGAACTGTCAAAAATTCAAAATTATTCCTAGGATAAAACTATCTGGCGTTGGAAAAATCAGCCCTCAGTGTAGTGTAGTTATTCCATGGGCAAGAACGTTTGAATTTCTAATAAAGTGCAGTACCTCACTGTCATGCGCCTTATTCGAAACTCAAACGTTCTTGGCCCATTAACTTTTACAGAAACCAGATAAATGGGCTGTACAAACTACACGTAGAAAAAATCATAAAACCTCCATCTGCTATTCCTAGGAGAAGTGTTACAAGAATGTAATAAAGAAAAATATTTATAATAAAGCTAGTGGCAGTAAGTATATTACAATTCTATATGAAATGAATGGCCCCCCAACGAGAACTCTCTAACTAGAATTGAACTTACCGATTTGAGCTCTGCCTTTGGACTGCGAACAACGTTTCCCACTCTAATTAAATGCCACTCAATGAAAGAGCTGATCCATAGAGCTAATTACGATAGTTTTCATAGTTTAAAATGAATTTCAGGATTTAACTATGAACATTTTAAAGTTCACTAATCAAAACTCATTATTTTGCACCAATTACAACTCAATGTTTGTGTCCACGCAAACACTGTCCATTCCAAGGTTGCCTGAAAGAGATCTTTCAGGCAACCTATAAGACCGCCCTCTGTGTGTTATGTAGTGTAATTTTTTATTATGTATTTGCTGGTGTATACTTATAATAATATTCTTCTAGAACGTATTTGAAAGAAAAGAAAAATATAAAAATATTTCGGCCATTGGCGGCTAATCTCAACCAAGAGCAACCTTCGGCGCGGGAGATATTGTGCACAGACACAGGTGCACTCCCTCTTCCCTCACTCTCATAGTCCAATGGGACGGCACGCAATCCATATCACATAAATAAATCCACTAAATAATAATTAAGGAATTTCTAAGCTATACTAATAAAAATGAGAAGTACGTAAGTGTATGGTACTTACGTACTTCTCACTTTTATTAGGATACTTCTAAAGGTAAGTAAACTTCACAAGAATCTCGATTCCTCAATTTTAGTTCCATATCGGAAAACATAAGTCTTACGAAGTTACACATCCAGGAAACTTATTTTATTGGAGAAATCGATAAGAGGGTTAAACTTTCATTTATTCAAATCATTGAGTAAGTGGAGCGTGGAAAATTTCTTGTTTTTTGAGGGTAGGGAAGCACGTCTAAACGCTTAATCATTGTTATTAAACATTGTTTATGAAAAGGGTTTATTTAGGCTGGCTTTTATAATTATGTAGGCACTCGAGTAATTTGCTAAGTACAATGATAACTTGCTAGCCATTTATTAATTTAACTAGCTGCGCTAGCGCTAGAATATCGGGATAAAAAGTATCTTAGCCATATTTAATCCTAATTCGTTCAGCCGTTTTAGCGTGAAAATGTAACAAACAAACATACAAAATAGCAGATCTTTTCTCTTAAAGAGAAAAGGTTTGTTTTTTTGTATGTTTGTTTCACATGTATCTTTTCTCTTTAAGAGAAAACTTTTATTATTTAAACCAATTATTACTACAAATTGTAATAATAATTATTATAATCTAAACTAATGAAACTTAACTAACTTTCCTTAACTTTTTAAAGTAATTATAATTAGTTTAGTTTACTTGAGAAAGCAATTAAGTATATATACTTGAAAAAAATATCTAGTTGTTGCTAAGGGAACACGAGGATGATTGAACATTCTTTAATGAAACTTGATAGTTTACTCAAATATTTTTAATGAAACTTCAGCCATTTTCTTTCATCTGCCAGACAGGATGCACTTTGTTAACTTGCTTCTAAGTTTTCCAAATTCAAAACTTTATAATATATATGTCGTAGGGATATGATAAAAACAGGGATTTGCCCTAATCCCTAAGGGATTTGATCAAATCACGGAGGATGTTAAAATAACAACACTTTTTTATCATTTCCCTAAGCAAATCTAGTAATTTGACAAATCCCACTAAAGAAATCTAGTGATTTGAACAAATCCCTAAATTGATTCAGTGAAATGATAATAAAACATGTCCAGTTCTTGTTTACGTCGCGCTCGCACTTGCTTGTCAGTGAATAGTATCTTACAAACATTAATTTGAGTTATTAATACAAAATGAGCATAATAATAAGGCGTAGTCGACGGAACCCGCTTCGCGGGGCCCCTATTTCTGTCTGCAGGGTTTAAAGGAACCTAACACGAAGAGGATGACGGGGGCTCGTTCGCTCGCTCCGCTCGCTCACTTGAGCCCCCGTCATCCCCTTCGAACCTAACCTGTCCGTGTCGGGGTGCCCCAAGTCAAGAGCTCGTTTCGCTCGCTCTTGCCACAAAAGTTATTTTTGTCATTTCACTGAACCAATTTAGGGATTTGTTCAAATCACTAGATTTCTTTAGTGGGATTTGTCAAATCACCAGATTTGCTTAGGGAAATGATAAAAACTTGTTGTTATTTTAACATCCTCCGTGATTTGATCAAATCCCTTAGGGATTTGGGCAAATCCCTGTTTTTATCATATCCCTGCGACATATACATGAAAATTCATGCAAGCACTACTTTACTTGCAACGTATTCGATGAACATGATGTAAAGTCTGTTTTTATATTTAAATTAAGTAATTCATGAATTTTTGGACAAATGCTCGGTGAATGGCTTTTAATTCCGTTCAAAAAGCTCCTGTCCTAAAATCTTCCAACGTTCCATTAGCAAGAAAATCTACCAATCAGCGTTCTTCATAACGATTCGCTGATTTTGCCCCGGCTTCATTAGCATATTTTTGAAGTTATGATAAAATTATTATATCGACGAAATTGTCCGTCGAACCATAAAGGAATAACAACCAAAGATAATATTTTATTACTTATCTCAGAGGAAGCTGCCATTGAATCTGTATAAAAGAAGTCTTTGCCCGTTTCCGTGACGTAAGCTTCCACAGATCAAAGTTTCATTGTCATCCGTCGTTCTGGAGAGACGTGATTGAGCGCAGAATAAACATGGGAACAGATTTTCACATATAAGACATATTTAATATTAGCATTGGTTATGGGGATTCATGTTTCCCAACTTGATATTTGTTATCAGTGAAATTCTGTCTTTTTTGCGTACAAAATGTTGTCAGTTTACCTAGTATAGGCGATTGATTAAAGTACGTCGAACCGAAACCAATTGAAATCAAAGGTTGTCGGAGTTTTTACAAAGTTCAGCAAGAGTCGGCAAGTTCATTAGCGAAATCAGAGGTTTAATTGAAATGTCACGTAAACTCCGCCGGACTCGGGTTTGTATAGGTGAATCAGTCACCTTGGAAATTCTCAAATCAGTTTCGTAACTTCCTAGATTACTTTCTCACTTAACTCGTAACCCGCGCTTAGCGATAAACTTAAAATTATGATGGACTTTTTTATGTTTTTCTACATGAGTCAGAAATTCAGCTTGCGAAAGTAAGTTCTTAATAAAATACAATAAAGTATATTGAATTCACAAGATGTTCTGTTTTATTTTACGTTTTTATGTTGGGTCTGGTTTATTAACCTCAAAATATGGTAGGCTTAAGGCCGAAACAATACCACGAGTCCGGTGATACAAGTTTATAACATTTTAATTAAAATTTGGGGGAATTTGAAAGGGTCGCTTAGCGTTGTGGCTATATCACTGGGTGCCCTGAGAGCAACCATTTGGTAATACGGGGTGAAGAGGGGGTTGGGGGGGAGAACACGTTAAATTAATGGGGAATGTCTATCAAAGTTTCTATATCCATAATCGAGACTATAGCACCATCAAGGAGTCTCCCAGATTTAATGAAATATAGTAAAGTTATTCCATTTTTTAAATCTGGGGACAGCCAAGACACCAATAATCATAGACCAGTATCCGTGTCGCCAGTATTCAGCAAGGTGTTTGTAAATGTATTGCTTAATCATGCTTAATCATTTTAATAACAACAAAATCTTACACTATCAGCAATATGGTTTTACCAAAGGTCGACTGACGCCGGTGTCACCTTATTAAAACACATATTTACAGCGTGGGAGGAGGCACAAGATGCCATAGGAATATTTTGTGACCTCTCCAAGGCATTTGACTACGTTAATCACGAAACCTTACTCTTTAAACTAGAGCATTACGGACTAGGTAAACTTGCGCTGAGTTTAGTAAAATCTTATTTAATAATATACAACAAAAAGTTCAAATAAGTGCGATCATTTGGCTTAAAAGCGAAAATAGCTGTTCCACAAGGCTCGATATTAGATCCTTTCCTGTTTTAAGTATATATTAATGATCTATCCCATTTATTAAAAAACCAACCACAAATGGTGTTACTTGCTGACGATACTTCCTGAATTTTTAAGATAAAAATAGACGTTCATCAAATCTTGACGACGTTAATAAAGCCCTGCTGCAGGTGCAAAATTGGTTCACCGCTAATCATTTAATATTAAATGGCGAAAAAAACTAAATGCATAACATTTGCTTGACCGAATGTTAAAAGTAGTGATTGTGACATAGTATTGATTAAGAGAAACTAGATTTCATCGGTAAACTGTTTTCCTGGGGATCACGATTGACTCAAGTCTGCAATGGGGTCCTCATTTCACACCTCTTTCAGGACGGCTTGGTTCAGCAGCATATGCTGTAAGAAAAATTCGTCAATTTACTAATGTAGATACCGCGAGGCTAGTCTATTTCAGTTACTTTCATAGTATCATGCTTTACGGTATTTTACTATGTGGACGGGCTCTAGATATCGAGTCTATTTTTATTCTGCAGAAAAGTGGCATCAGAGCAATATATGGCCTCCGCAGGCGGGATTCTCTATAAAGGAACTGTTTAAAGATATTAATATCACGACAATACCTTGTCAATATATCTATGAAAACATTATGTACGTAAAGAAAAAATTAAATATTTTCAGTAAAAGAGGTGACAGATACACCTATGGGACTAGAAATAGGGACCAATTAGTTTAACCAGGCTTCAGACTGGCTAAAATAGATTCATCCTTCATGGGGTACTGTTTAAAATGTTACAATGAAATGCGTCCCCACATACGAGTACTCCAACTCAATGAAACGAAATTAAAATTTTACACAAAACGCACACTATACAGTCAAGCATAATTATAAGTTGGGGGATTACATCGTTGACAGAAATGCTTGGTTCAACGCTGATCCTGCTCCACAAGGGCGCATAAAGTAATTAATTAGCATTCGAAAATATAGTTGGAGCTGCTGAAGATTGAAAAAACTATCTTTGTATTGTATAAATTCAATCTCATAGTATTGTATTATTGCATAGCACACGTGTGAGCAATGTGTACCTAAACTATAAAGCTACCATTTACTGGGTACGTCTTTCATTGACTGTGCCCTGGCGGCTGAGAGTATGTCATGCTCACTCAAATGTCTCGCTGGTGGTAGCGTGTGTGTTGGATTAAGCTCCATTCAAAATGTTTGAACTGAATGGTGCTGATCCATACGTTATGTTCGTGAATGGGTCGTAGATAGCCGTCAGTAGGGACTGGTCATCTCTTAGCCGCCACGGATTATTTTAATTTATTTTCAATTCTGAATTGTTTTTTTTTGTCTTTATCTTTTTTAGTACGGACGCTTTTAACACGCACGTCTTTCTACATAGTTCAAACATGTATAATTTCAACATGAATGATGTAACCAATATTTTGTAACAGTTTTGTGATTTAAAAGAATGTCTGTGGAGTTTCTTGCCCGTTCTTCTCCATAGGTACCTACTAGCCTACTACGCTTTGGACTGGGCAACTAACTTCATCTTTCTGACTGACCGACCCCGTGATAGTTCAAAAGTGCCTGTAATCGGTTTATTTGAAATAAATGATTTGAGTTTGAGTTTGATTACAATCATTTGTTTACCGACCAGCTCCGTGAATCGTGGCGCATTTCAGGACCGCACGTATTTCTATAGCAGCATATTGCTCATCTACATTTGTGCTTCGTCGGTCAACATGACCTAATTCATCCTTGCTGTCTCACAAATCTTCATAATTTTCATAAGAAGCTAATAATTTATCTGGAATTGTTTGTTTTGATACTTACTCATTTGTGACTTCAAGACTATGTGAACAGAACTCAGCATTGCATAAATATGTAACTGGTCATGCCTTTTATACCTGGAGGCTTTTGTTTAGATAGTAAGTTTTTGTTTACATTTTTAATTTTGATTTATTATTATTTTTTTTTTTTTGAGCACGTGTAGTTTTTATTGTATTAGTTGGTATATTGGCGTGGCTAGCTGACATATCGCAAATAATTTCATTTAGTTTTCTGTGTCTTGTAATATTAATTACTTTGCATACCTTGTATTGTATTTAATCAAGTACTTTCTAACTGAACAGACAGCTGTACTGCTGGGGAGTTGGTTGCACCACATTTTCTCCCCAGCGAAAGCACTAGGAAGTGGTGAAGTTCGGGCGTTTTGGGGGACTGTCTTTTGTAATTTTGACGTTCGAAAAGTGCTGATTTTCAGCCTAGTTTGAATAAATTACTTTTGATTTTGATTTTACTTCGTAAAATATCCATTCAATCAATCCTGACCAACTTTAATACTATTATTTACTCAACAGTATTACGTTCGACCTAAAACAAACAGTGGTACTATCCTAAGTCCTACTGAAATAACAAATATTTCCAAATGCAGCCTCCGGAGTTTGTTTGTTTTAAAACTTAGTTAATTAAAACGAGTTTTTGTTACCGCTGAAACAATAACACTGGGGTCCGCAGAGGGATCTTATATTTTAGAAGAAAAACTTTTTATTTCAAGTGTTGACTTTCACCACTCCAGTATCCAGCGTGGTAAAGGTACTTAGAAGTACTTTAGACTATTCCCTTAAGGGATTGCGGTTTGATACCTACAGGAACACCACCCGGTTTTATGTTGTAAAAGCCTTGTGTAACGTTAGTAATTTACGCCGCTATCAATAGTAATTATGCGTAATCAAATATAATTATTCACGTAAAATATAATGACAGTAGCATAACAGCTTAGAAGCTGTCATGCTACTGTCATTATATTTATTCACATGATAATTTAGAATTGTGTACCTAATATTGGCTACCTGCAAAATTTCCAATACATTTACACAGAGAAATCACAACAGTTTAAACAGGTTAAAATCCTGGAACTGTAGATAATATTTTCCGCACCTCCCCCTTTGTAACTCGTTAGTCACATCAAATAAAGCCAGCGATTATCCAGAAACAGGCTCAACATCCCGCACAGCTTACCGGAATGTATTAGTCACCAGAACGCTTACCTAAGCCGTAGCAAACATCTGCCACTTTATAACGGTCTTCCGCGTAATCGAGTGTCATACAACTTCATAAGGTTTCCTTACAACGTAAATACGACGTACGTGTAGTTTGAGCGTAATAGAACGTGTAGCCCGTGTAGGTAGTATTTTCTCAGATTTTGTGCTGTCTTCGGGACAAGGCGAGTCGGACCCACTATAATTCACGAGGAGGCTGACTGATGCGTTTACCCGCACATAAACTAAATCCTTTCAGTTTCCCTTAACGTTAAAAGCTGAGTTATTTTTAAGGTTGTGTGCAAACCCCCAAATAAATACACAATAGATATACGAGTACCAAATATTTGTAATGTGCGGGACGTGATATATACATGCAATAACATGAGGTTGTATGTTGGTGGAAAAGAAATAGAATTATCATGGTATCATTTTCCTATCCTTCGCTTCTACAGGGCGTTCAGAAGTCAACGTTACTATGCATCTAAGCCTGTCATGTACAGATATAAATCACGACACTAGAGGTTTTATACTTGACATCAAATTGGGTGAACGATACGCTAAGTGTAACTTGTATATCTTTCGAACTGCGCATTCAAATTTTTCTCGAACATTCTATTACTGTTTGTAGGTCTCATGTTTCCATAATTGTTATAATTGAAAATAGTAATCTCCTTTATTTAATCAACTACTTTAAATTATATTAAACTAGCTTTTGCCCGCGACTTCGTTCGCGTGGAATAGTGACTTCCGGCAGATTTTTGGTTTTACCCACATAGTTAAAGAATGAATTAAAAATGGAAATGAATTAAAATGAATTAAAAATTTAAAAATTGAAAATTCCCACATGAATTAAAACAATAACATGAACCGAACTCGTGTAACGATCGACACCATTGCGCGATCACCAACTCGACATATACTACTAATAGAATTATCTGTACTCCGTTAGAGCATTTTCTATGTACTAAAAGTTGTATTATATTATATTTTTCATACCTTTTTACTATTTATTTACATTTTTCCAATGAATTTTCAGTACTGAATTGATGCCGACTCTTGACCAATAGATGGCGCTGTATGTCCGGAATAAATTTTATTTTTTGTAATAAAAACTATCCTATGTCCTTTCTCAAGTTCCAAACTATGTCTGTACCAAATTTCACACAAATCGGTTCAGTAGTTTAGGCGTGAAGCAAAGACAGACAGACAGACAGACAGAGTTACTTTCGCATTTATAATATTAGTTTGGACTAGCGACCCTCCCCGGCTTCGCACGGGTGCAATACCTACTGATCACTACATAGCATAAAATAAAGTCGTTTCCCGCTGTCTGTCTGTCGCTATGTACCTATGCTTAGATCGTTAAACCTACGCAACGGATTTTGATGCGGTTTTTTTTAATAGATGGAGTGATTCAAAAGAAAGGTTTATATAGTTCATTATTTTGATCTATCTCGTAGGGTTCAGCCAGCGTTTGCAATGTAAGCGCAAAAAATGTGTTTATTTACGACATCACATTAGAAACCTCTAAAATTATCACTGTTTCTCTACTATATTATCCATGTATTATACATATAAACCTTCCTCTTGAATCACTCTATCTATTAAAAAAAAACGCATCAAAACCCGTTGCGTAGTTTTAAAGATCTAAGCATACATAGGGACAGACAGACGGAAGCGACTTTGTTTTATACTATGTAGTGATAATAGAATTTGTATTTGAATTGCGCGCCGCTCTGATCGATCCAGCACCACTATATCAGGCTTATTGGCAACAATAGTCCTATCAGTGATGATGAATTGATCCCAGTACAATGTGACATTTCCATTTTTGAGAACTGGACCAGGTACATACCTGCCGTGCGATTCTGTAACCATCTCACCGTAAAAACTTGGGTGAAGTGAGCGTGGAGTGAGCTGTCATTCGCTAGGGACTAACACTATTAAGTGCTCACTTCACTTATGATTTCACGGTGAGATTTTTACGGACTCGACCGGCTGTAGTATGGTGCCTCCGATTCCACAAGGCTGTATTTCAGAGCAAGCTTCTGATGGATTATCCTGGCTACAAGGTTGTGTCTATGCAAGTACTCTCCGTTAGCTAGAGGAGAAACACCCGGAGATAGTATACCTGATTGATGCCCCCGGCCGGTGGCATGCCCGAACGATGTCAACCGTGCCGTCTTTCACAATAAATCTCCGGTTGTTCGTCATCATAACTTCGTCTATAATTGCACAGACAAAACCTTCGGTTTTTCCAGAGAGGTCACTGAAACGCAGCCAGGCTGCGGATGCTAGTACACAGCTGGTGCACACCGGGTCCATATACTTAGAGCCCGGAAAAAGCGTCCGTGAAGCTCCTTAACTTACCTCTTACCATACCTCCATGCGATCATTAGTGTCAAGCACTACTGGCTTGCGCCAGTTCTCTTTAGCCAAGGAGAGCGGGGTGAGGCCCTTGTCCACCGAGACTACATCTCGATGCATCCTCACGTCAGTTTCTAGGAAATATTCCTTGAGACTGCATATCTCGCGATTGTGGAGGGTCTTGGCGTTTAAAAAGCCTCGACCTCCACACTTTTGCGGAATATACAGCCTCATTGCCCATGACCGTATGTAATGCATTTGATTTGCAGTCAACAACGTACGGACCATCCTATCCAGGGCATCCATTTCGTTCTGAGTCAATTTGAGTACGCCGAAAGAGTACATCAAAACCGGCATGACCGAACCGTTGAACGCGTGCACCTTGTTTCCCCCATTAAATACTTTTTCAGGCGGCCAAAGAAGTGCTTCTTCAACGATTGCTTCATGTCAGTAACATAAATGCCTAACGCTTCCGACATACCCAAATACTTTTAGGTTTCAGATGATGAGAGGGCTCTAAGGTTTGTGGAATCCGAGAGTTCGGTTCCCATGGATTCAACATCATCATACATGTATGTAAAGGGGGGGACCTTTACATGCATGACAACACATTTGTCTACACCAAATTCCATTCTGATGGCGCTACTGAAAGTTTTAGTTATTTTCAGTAGCTCCATCAGATTAAGGTGAGAGAAGGTGAGATATAACCTGACCACGTCTCCTCAGCCTTCCTGCTTTCAGGATTCAAGGCTAAGCAAAACCAAAGTGTACTCAAACTGTCGCCCTGCCTCGCTCGATCCTTATCGGCTCGCTATTCCTCTGGATATTTCGACATCCTGGATAGGGAAGGACTGTCCTCCATTACCTCATACACGACATAAGGAACGTGCGCAGAGTTGTATCTAAATATATATGTATATAGTACCTAATTATATTATTACATTAAAAGAAAATACATTCTGACCCGTAGCAATTCCATAAGTATCAAAAAAAAAAAACGTGACGGACTTGAAAGTAAAGTTCTCAGAAGGCACCAACCTATTTATGAGGTATATTCGGTTACACGTGTAGGTAATTCACTCATCGTCGGCTAATTATATCATCAGCGACCTTATCAAAGGAAAAGACGGTTAACCAATCCGACCTTACATATTAGTTCGAAACCCACAAAGTTACCTATGAGAGAGTTGTTGAACAGTGACGTACCTAGTCCACATGATAAATTGGCAAAGGGCTGATTGCGTGACTGACTCCTAACTACGATAATTTGTTAGTTAACTAGCTGTCTTTACCGAATACTCTAGCATTCCCTTCGCTCCCTTCGCGTTGTTTGCCTCACATGATTTCAACTCTCACCCTTCGCTATGACGTCATTCCATGCCGTCGTACAGTGCGACGAAAATACTTTTAGTGCGAAAGCGGTGATACGAGTATTCATGTGTTCGAATAATCAAAGTGATAATTCCTTTCTATTTTTGAACGGCTCTATCGAACTCGTTATTAACTTAATTGCTGAAATTAAATTCGTTGTTGTCTTGGAAAATAAATAATAAATACGGAGTGTTTTTTTGACGTTTTAAGCGGAGTACCTTTTTAAATAAACATACTATACGAGTATGGATTACGGAAACATTTACGTTGACGATGCGATTGTAGTGATGATACTTACGTACTTAATTTTGGTCGTAAAATCGACAGAGGGAAGCGGATAGTAAATACATCAGCTAAATAACACTAACTCCGCGCGTTATTCACTTAGCACTACTTTGAGTTTATGTGGCACTTGCTCTGTTATGTGAGTTGTGACTGCTCTCTCAGTAATCAGCCCTTTCTTGATTTACTGTTTGTACTATGCGAACAACAGTCATGAATAACAAGGCTATAGTTGTGCAAATGTGTCTTTGTGGCGTAAACTTACACAACGCGTCATACAATAACTTAGGTAGGTACCTACATTATGTAGGTATCTTACTTAATTACTTAAACATTGTTTGCACAAGATTACGACGTCCTTCAATATAAGTTATACGAAATAAAATAAAATATATACAGAAAAAAAAAAATAACCAGTGCGCAAACTATAACCACGAATTCAGTAAATGATTAATGAGACCTTTTTAGTGGAACTTCTTGGTTGGTAATAAAAAAAAAAAAACAGACAGACCTAAAAGTGATATACCTACGAGGTCAAAATAAAAAAAAAAATACTTAAAATATTTATTTGACACTTAAAAATACATGTTACAAGCCAGTAATAATTAAATAGCACATCAATGTATTGCCACAAATTTGATCCTAACCCCCAAACTAGGCCTGGACCTGTATTTTGGGGGTCAGCGTTCAGCCATGGGTTCTATTTACAATCGATCAGCATTTTGTAGGAGTGTCGCTATGAAGTTGACAGCGAGGATTATTGCCATAGGTATGGTAACACATATAGGTAAAAATGACTTATTCCTTACAGAGTGTAGGTAATTACTAAAAAATTAAGATACTAAAGAAATGTATGAAACAATTTTTTTTTTTGTAATCGACGAAAAATTTCTACTCTAGAATCATATAATTATGCTGAGTGCATGGTCACAAAAAAAACCTTCTGTAGTAAATTAAATAAAATTAAAGTCATCACCTGCCTTTTTCCAACTATGTTGGGGTCGGCTTCCAGTCTAACCGCGTGCAGCTGAATACCAGTATTTTACATGGAGCGACTGCCTATCTGACCTCCACAACCCAGTTACTGGGTAATACGATACCCCTTGGTAAGACTGGTTGTCAGACTTTCGGGCTTCTGACTACTCGTAACGACTGTCAAAGATCCATGAATGACAGCCGGGACCAACGACATAACGTGCTTTCCGAGACACGGAGGGGTATGTAAAGATTGTCACCCATCCACAGGCCAAACGTGGCAAGCGTAGCTTAACCTGATCGATCAACCTGTGCGGCTTTTATTATTTAGCCACGGGCCCCTCAAAATTAAAATGTGCTTCAATTTTATTGAGTGTACACAATTACACAGATGAGCCAGGATAGTGGGTGCCTGAAGACGGGCGTCGTCACTGCGCCTGACTAAGAAACGCTTGCGTGACGATTTGGACTCGTTCCTGAACGTTTGGCCGGAGAAGGCACATAAAAAAAATCTCAAAAGTATAAGAGAGGCTTTTTTCCCGCCATAGGGTAGCAAAAAAAAAAAAACTTTGAAGACCAGTACTACGAATATTTCACATGAAATGTTCATGTTTATTTTTGCTATACAATATCACAAAGAAAAATCTCCACTTATTTACAAACAAAGCTTCGACCATGTTTTCTGTGATAAATGATAAATGATTTATTTTCTGTAAGTAGGTTTGTACAAACACTTTTACATGTCAATGCACTTTTACATGTCAATCAAAGAAAAACTTGATTGAACATTCGCGTTGTATTTCTTCAGAGCTGTTTTCTACACGCTGACGTCATCAAAATGAATGGCATATAGAACAAAGTGCAACACAATGTACATACTTCAACCCTTGACAAATGACGTCTCTTTTATGTTAAAGAAAGAATGATTTATAAATTGACATGTTATAAAAAAACCTTATTATATTAGACACTAGCTGACCCGGCAAACCACGTGCCTACTGCCTCAGAATCAATAAATACAAATTGTATGATACAATAAATTATCTGCATTATTTTTTTTCTTAAAATTTTCCCATGCTTGATAATTATTTTGCTATTCGAGGCGGAGACAAGTCCAATAAATCAAAGATCATAAATTCGGTCCATCATAATTATCTGCTGTTTTTGTAATTAACCCGCCCTTGTTTTATTTACATATATAACATTACAAGGCCATTTAGGTATCGCCCAGTGTTATAACTTGCGATATAAACCGCTGGGTTTAAAAGCATTAAATCTTGCACAAGAGTTCCTTATACAAACAAAGTGAACACAAACGAAGTATTTTTGAATATTCAATCCCTAAATCCTAATAAGGGATGAAAGTTTGTGTGTATTTTTCTCGAAGTTCATCATTTATGTCGATGGGAAATCCCATCGGGCACACGGCTTACATATAGAAAATTGAGACATTTCCAGACACCTTTCTTTCAATTTTCCCAATTTTGTATCCAATCTGAAAGACGATTAATCGAGTAATGCCTCCATCCTTATTTCCCAATACCTGTATGAAAGAGACCTTTTACTGAATACTCAAAAACCCTTTTAATACCTGTCCCACCTCTTTTTCTTCCGATTTGCTGCGGGCTTCGAGATAGTTCCCTGATAAATGTTACCCAGAACCGAGCTACGATGGCCGTCATTTTTCGTTGGTTTTCGTTGGTGACTTTTCCAGATCTTGCCTACCAGTTACAGAGGTTGAAATATGGTGTAGACTAGATCCTAAATAGTATTCACGTATTTTTACAAAGTCTACAAATCCACCGTAGAGATTGAGAGTCAATTCGTTATGTTTATCGGATCTCCAACTTACAAGCCAGCATGAAAATGAAAGAAAAACATATTTTACCACTAAGTGTAAGTTGTTACAGCAAAGCCAGCAACGTGCCACTAACTTAATGATGTATGAACGTGGCTCGAAACGGCACCAACTTAGAGACACACTGCAATTGTTCTGTATTAGCTGCGCCCGGCGGTTTCACCCGAATAAGTCTTCATCTCGCGATAATATCGGGACAAAAAGTATATTATGTCAAGGTCTACCCATGTGCCGTATTTCATCAAAATTCGTTCAGCTGTTTTAGCCTGAAAGCGTAACAAACGAACATACAAAAAACAAAATATTTCTCTTTATGATATAAATTTAGATGGACAGACCAGAATATAATTAAGAAATTAGTGAATAGGTATACCATTTTTAGTCTGGGATTTTGTGAATCTTTCTTTGTACAACACAGCTCAGTAGAGTAGAATGTGGTAGTAGAGAAACAGAGCACAGTAGTTCAGTATTTGTGGTAGTAGTCTTTCGATGCTTCCATGTACAGACGCCAGCACATCAAGCTACTACAACCTGTCACATTTATTTAATAGATTTTCAACTTTATGACCAAAGCATATGGTTCAAAGTTGATTGGGAAAATTTGACAGTTTCGGGTAGATTAATGTGCTGGCGTCTGTACATCTAAATCTCTCTTTTTGTGTGACTATTGTTGTTCTTAATCTACATATCAACGCTTGAAAAACAAAACTGACTAAGCGACATATAGGGCTAACTTTATAAGAGAAAAATGTAACTTTCAGAAAAAAAAAATCCTTTGGATTCTTGTAATCATCATAAAGACATAATTCTTACTGTTTTGGAAATGTTATTTTATCTGAATCTGAATCAGAATTTATATGATTTTTTTTTTTAATGAAAAGTTAAACTTGAAACTGTGCTCTTGTAAAGTTAGCCCTATTTCGCTTAGTCAGTTTTGCCTTTCAAGCGTCAATATGTAGGGTCACCAAAGAAGTTAATTAACCAGGGTCGTCGGGTAAAGTTGAAGATTAGAAGAAATTTAATTTGATAAATGAACCGTTAGTTTTCTATTAATTTTATTTTATGCTATTCGAAAACATCCATCGTTTTCTTATCTTCTTTTAAGTTGAGTAAATTGGATTTGATTTATTTATCTAAACACAAATTGGATTTCCTGGGGAATCAATTATATTATATCAGCTAAGTTTCACACACTTCCCATATCTACCTGCATTATACAACGACACACAAACCCAAACACAACAGCATTATATAAAGACTTAGTGCAACTAAGTGATATTAACATAGTTTTTAAGTTTTATTTACTAACACAATTGTTATATGTATACTTAAGTTAAGGTCTATGTCTACTTAAGTTAAGGTATCTATGGGTCTTTGTTACCTGAAAATAAATGGTTTTATTGTTACGAAATATTACTTACAGCAAACTTTTGCTTACATAACATCACGCTTATATTCCCGGAAGGGGTAGGCAGTGGTGAATAATACTCCATGATTTCATCAGCTATGTTTCAAGTTACGTATAATAGGGGGTGAGTCTAGTGGGGTGGGCCACTAACCCAATCTTGATTTGCATAATTGTTTCAAAACTTGGCAGTCATGGTTTGATAGAGTTTTCAGATAGGAGTCCATTCCACAGGTAGAAACTGATTATATTATAATTTTAGAATATTATTACAAGTCTTTATACCTTCGCCAGTGTTCAATTTCTTTCCTTTATCAATTCAGCGGGGTACTTGCGCAATACACTATCATTAGCTATGGCTTTCATTTTGACAGTTCAACAACATTCATTGCGTCATTTACGTTGTTGAGCAGACCAATTTTATCATACAGTCGGCAACAAATTAAATGTGTGACATACCTGCCGAAACGAAAGAGTCATATTACAGAAATAAATAAAAGTTGTGATTGTTGTGATATAAAAACTAAATAGCTAAATCCATGTAACGTATTACATACGAATTCACCTATACAGGAAAACTTGCTCGAACGTACCTCTGACGGAAAACTCATAAAAATACTGGAACTTCGAGTATAAAAACTTTCCGCTTATATTTTTGGTACGAAAATATTATTATAGTGTATCAAAGTTAAGCCGTGTTGGGTGGAATGATAATATTTAAGTAATTTACTACTTAGGCAAAGCTAACGTTGGATAAAAACATTGTCATTAATTTTCCCAAGTAGTCAGGTGGATATTGCAGAGTTTTCTCTATACCATTTTCCCGCTCACATTATTACATTATAACCTTAACCGATTTGTCTACGTTCATACCTATACTTTTTACCTGATATCGTAGTCGGAAAAGATTGAAAAAATTGCCAGATATTGTCGACTTAAAGACAAAACTATATTCGTGGATATTGGCAAAGTTTTATTCATTTTTATTGTTGATGTCTAAGTGTCAAAACAGAAATAGCTTTGCGCTGAAAGATGAGTCATGTGATGGCCATGTTTCATATACAGGGTTGTTAAAGCGTCATGTATTGGAATAAAATATGCATTGGTTTATATACTATACAATCTGTTACACCTACAAAGTTATTAATATTTATAAAAGATCTGAATCTGTATCCATCTGAAATGCTGATAATATGATGCATGCTGAAAGGGCAACTTTTATTTCAGTATAAGTTAGAGCTTATATCCATCGATCAATCCAATTATATGAACTAGTCACCGGCAATAGTCTACGTGGGTAGCATAAATAAAAATATAATATATAATCACTACTTTTAGACGCAATCATAGAGTGATTTATTAATAACGAATATTGTATAAGTACCTAGCCCTACACGTTAGGAATATAAATTACATTAAATTGATTTAAGAATTACAGTATCTCTTTCGTCGTTAAGCTTACTAGACTCATTAATGTTATACTGATGTTAAAGCATGTTCCTGAGCTAAGGAAAGTCATTGAAGTGATTATGATTATAAAACCGGGTAAACCACTTTACGAAGAATCATCGTATGGACCCATTTCTCTGTTGCCTTTACTATAAAAACCGTTTTAAAAATTGTTTTTAAAACGCTTAAAACTTATTATACATAAATGAGGGAAACCTGATCCGACCGTCAGTTTGGTTTCAGAGAAAAATACTCCGTAATGTACCAAGCACATATAATTACCAACATCAGTGAGAGTACGGTTGAAGATAAAAAAAAACTGCTTCACCGTATTTTTAGATGGTGCACAAGCTTTTGATTGAGTTTGGCATAAGGGTTTTATAATAATATAATAATAATAGCTATGACTAAGTAATGCTACCCAATGATTTTGCTGATATCTTGCAATCATACATTACAGATAGCATATTTCGAGTAAGGCACGACTGCCATGCCTTTCCGAGTTAAATATTATCAAAGTTGGCGTGCGTCAAGGTAGAGTGCTGGGTTCAGTTCTCTACCTGTTGTACACTATATGATATACCAGAGCTGGAAAATAATACTATTGTAACCTTTGCGGACGGCACTACCATTATAGCTACAGGGTGATACCATACGGAAGCAATTAAAAAGAATCGTTGTTAATAGAGAACCAAATTGAATGAATCGACGTCACTTTACATATATTTCATCAACAAGAATTGTGATTATTACTCAATCTTCTTAGATGGCCAACAAGTGCCATATGCAAATAATACCTTTGTATAACACTTGACACGAAGTTGCGCTGGAAAGCGCACGTCCAAATAAACTAGACATGCGTTTTAAAAACATGTATTGGTTGATTGGAGGGAATCTCTGTCAACAACGTGTTTACCATCAGACTAAGAAAGTGGAACGAATTTGTCTAAAGTACAATGCACACTGTTTAAAGTTTTAAAATAATTATCATGTAAAAAATTAGCTTAGATTAAAATTTCTTATTAGTCTTATAGTCTAGCGATTGTGATTACTTACTAAGAGCCTGGTTCTTTTTAATAGAAGATAAAAGAAAAAAAAAACAGAATCTCTTCGTTACTACCATAGTTTTTCTGCTTTTATCTTTAACGGCTAATTGCAAAACAAAACTTACAAAATTCCGTTTACTCAGACCAAACGTGATATCCTAAATATGACTATTAAGGGTTCTTATAGACTCATAAACAAAACTAACAATTAAAAGTCGCATGTATTATAGTTGTTAAAAAGGAAACATTCAAGGAATGTATAAGAAATGCAAATAATCATGGCGGCGGGTGGGTACAGTGGGCACAATACAAACACAAAACAAAAGCTAAGGGGAGAAGGGGAAACGAGTTAACAATCATATTGTTTGCCCACTTACCCGCTGGGCGGCGGAATAAACGTACCTAAATGTTCACCGAATTGACGATGAAACTTCTATTTTTATACTGAAATCGTTGAATACTGACATTCTTTGTTTGCAAGAGCTATTAACATAGATTTCGTCACTTAGTATTTTTATTTAACGTTTGAATTATGTACTGAGTTTTATAAAACTGTTGCTGAAACTATCGAACATTCGTTGTGTTTTATTGAATTGGCCGTTCGTTTGTTTTTTATTACATTAAAAAGGGACTTATTTCGGATATAATAGTTTCTATTACATAAGAAGAAATCTTAATTGAATTAATAATTGGATCTACCTATAATAGGTACTTACCTACTAGTTCAAATTACGGTCAACAAATGAAAGCGCAAATGTAGTCTCTAGATTGAAACAGAGCGCTTAAATGAAAACTCTTTAATTAAAATATTTGGTGTTTTTTTTTAAATAGCTTTATCCCAATAGGTGGCCAGGTTGATTGCGGCATCAGCGGCATTATTTAGGTCATCCGAGGTGCCGATGAACGTGAATAAAAATTAATAATATACAACATTAATTTCAGTATATGCGAAACCCGAAACACGTGTCTAGTATTTTTATGTAAAGAATCTATGTACAAATTTTCAAAACTGTATCATGAAAAATCACAAAGTTATAAGCTTGTTATGTTACCTGGATGTCCGTACAAAAATGTGCTCACACCCCGCGGCGCCCCCGCGCCGCATGCGCCTTCGGCCCGCTGTGCGCCCGCGCCTAGTGCCGCTATGAGTATGACCGGCCGTGACATGTGATGTACGCGTATGATTGCGGATATGTACTTAGTGTCGCTCGGTGTCCAACTTGTAAATCTTTTAAAATATTTTTGGGACAAAGTATAACATGGTGTAAACATTATTGGAATTGATTCAGTTACTTATTCTGGACAAACTACTCGTATATTCGGGCTTGCAATTTGTTAAAAATAATGGTGTATATTATAATCATTTTAGGGGCATCATTCATTCATACATTTTTTTTTTATGGGCTTGTGGCTAAATAATAACAGTAGAACGGGTCGATCGATCAGGTTAAGCAACGCTTGCCGCGGTTGGACCGTGGATTTAGCTGAGGGCTAGTTGTAACTTACATTTAAAATAATAGAGAGATATAAATTAACACGTTATTAAAATATCTTGACTTTTGGGTTGGCTTCGAAATGGGACTCACTGGAACGGCAGGAAGAGTAGGTTGGGGCCGGATGAGCGTCCCTCGCCGAGCAGGCGCGGCAAGACCGTGGTGGAGGTGGTCGCGCGCTGACAACCGTCGAGTGCGAAGAGCGCCCCAACGCCAGAGTACTCCCGTGCAAGGATGGCTGATCGTGACGTCTCTCGCCACGCAACTAAAGAGTGAAGCGAACACCAATTGTTACTTTCAATTAAAATGAAGTATTTGCAGTTATTAATATTTTTATTGCCCGTTATTATAGTTTTATACTAGGTACAGAGACCGAACTAAGTTAGACAGTACACTAAGAACTAAGTTAGTTAGACACTTCCGTACGCAAAATACGCGCATTGATGTGGAGTTGCGGACACCAGCCCGTATTACCTACACTTAAACACTGTATTGAGCACTGAGCTAAAGATTGATATAACACTGTTTTAAAGACTTCATAGACTGAACAGTAGATTGCACAACATTGATAAAATATTGCTAGTGGCTGAACTGCTCGGAACTTAAAAATGCTCCGTGATGGAACGAATCGCCCTCTGGACTCAACTTGTCATGAGTATGCTGATTATACTATATCGGTTCTTTCTAGTACCTACAGTCATGTATTGTTTTATCCACTCTTAACTCATGTATTTTTAACGAAGTTTGATTGATCCCTAGCTTTTCAAATACCTTTGAAAAGTCGTGACGTCAACGTAAAAGTTTTAAAGAAAACGTTGACGTAAATGGCTGATTTTTATTCAGAATTAATGCTGACCATTCAAACTTGAATTATATAAAGAATCAAAGCTAACTTTTGCTTGCTCAAGCTTTACTTTAAATTCCTTTGAATACCAAATATATTTCTTTAGGCAACTTCAAAGTTCAAGTAAAACTGAAATTATTCCCAGAATATTATTCTATGAAGTCAAGCGTAAATGAATAATGGTATTTAAACCAGTGCGCTAAGTTATATCCTAAGGGTTTGCTTTAATACAAACCTAAAATTGTTAAGAAGAACGAACACTTAGAACAAATGCCTCAAGGTGGCTGTAGGCATACAACAAGAGCAAGAGAAAGTCATTATTTTCTTGATGTTCTAGTTATTTTAATGTAGGTAAAACCATTAATGAATTTGATGGAGTGGGGAAAAACCTAATGAGCATTCGCTCGTTTGATCTAAACCCGCCTTTATCCGTGGTTTATACCTAAACAAATGGCGACCACTATTATGACTATTATTATAACTAATCAGCGGGGTAATTGCGTAACAGACTATCAGTAGCAATAGCTTTCATTTTGACAGTTCTGCAACATTCATTGCGTTGTTTACGTTGTTGTGCTAAATTTTTCAAACATATAAAGCAATGGATTGACAGTATCCTTCAAAATTATTAAAATTTACCAAATATTACTATAGCATAATTTCACTTTATAAAGCCACAGAAGACGTGAAACCTCAAAGCTGACCTGCATTTGAAACCGACACTAAAACATTTAACAACCGCGTCCTTGAAAAAGCGGGCACACGTGAATAGGCTGGGGGTAGACGGTAGCATTGGACTGCAGAACGAGGTCAAGGCGAATAAAGCCTTCGATTAACGTTTCCTTATTCAAACACGATTTCTTTTACAACCCCGTGGCTTGTATTTATTTTTTGTGTTTGTGACTTGGGTGACGTCACTCGGGTTTCCCTTGGAGCTTTGGACGATATGGGGTTGCGTGCATAGATGTGCATTATGATTTGAGGGTTGGAGCATAAACAACGTACTGGTATGTTACCATACCTATTATCGTTTGAAAAAGGGTTTATTTATTTGTCGTTTTTGTGACGTTTCACTTAAATCTACCATCAGATACTTGAACTACACAGTCCTCAAAGACTAGATTTATCAAAACATGTTTGGTTCATATACAAAGGTAACGCTTCATCTATTGTCTATGTCGTCATCGATCCATCATAACAGTATTGTCAGCTTAAATCGGCACATAACCGATTACTTCGGCCTATAGTTTCTTTTTATTTTCTGTGGTTATTACTGGCATTGTTACATTGCTGTAATAAATTAACAAGTATTCTAAAATTACCCTTAAAAAATAAATAAAATCAATACAAACAATAATAGAGAATAAACATATTAATAACATTCACACTATAAAATTAATAATAAATAAAGATAACTTAATATTAAATCTCAATAAACAAACGAACGCTCGGATTCGTTTGTAATATAGATAAACCAGTTGCGCACGTCACAGTGGTGCGAGTGAGACGGAGCGATCCATTGCCCGGCGATCGGAACTGCGCCCGCGCGCGCAAGGGACTCCGCCGTGTGAGGCTCGTGGTAGCTAGACGCACGCTCGCCGAACTAAATTATTTATTAGTATACCGTCCACTAAACTGACGAGTATTAATTTCATTGAAATACTTCTACAGTAGCCACTATTCTATATTATTTAATAGTGAGTAAATTAAGTGAGTGATTACTAGCCCCGTGATCGGGTAAGTTGTGCATCTATTATGGAGACGCCAATTATGGTTATTCGACGGCTTAGCAGATTTGAAATTACACCGTAATGATATGCTTTTAGCTCTGAACTATTAACTAACGTTTCAATACGCTTTCTTGTATAATTCTAGCCGTACGAACTGGAATCATAATTGCTGCATCATTCTAGCCTCATTTTGTCATTGTAAAGTACCCACATAATTTCATAACTAGATTTTGTGTTCAATCGCCTTGTATAACGGACTTTGTTATTTGTAAGCCCTTCCGCTTAGCTTTAAACCGTGACTGCATCACCTAGATAATCTTTAACCTACTGGCGGAAACATTTGCTTCACGCTTGCAACATGCTGCAGTCACGGTGGGATTTCGGACAATTACTGATTGTCCACCCTATGAATTCCAGGGCTTAAGTTCACCCCTGCTATCACCCTATGGATCAGACCCGCTGACGGATACCTTGCCAGCTGACCTCTCACCTGTCGGCTCGCTACGCATCGCGACGGAAGTTCGCCCAGACCGCTGCCTACCCCGCACTAACTAGGAGCGTGGCATTTTGGTATTCCGCCAGGCGGTGTAACAAGAGAGTGAGATAGGCTCGAACCGACCCCATCTATCTGTAGTTTCTTTTCCGTAATATTTTCTTGTATCCAAATACACTTGTGAGTACTACCCAGTTTTTTAATTACAACGTAGTCTACATACGTAACAGCATGTATCCTTGCTTCACAAAGCACGTTAAACCGTTGGTCTCGGCTGTCATTCATTCATCTTTGACAGCCGTTACGGGCAGTCAGAAGCCCAAAAGTCTGACAACCAATCCCTGGGTAACCATTCTTAAAAAAGGGCGATACCCTTTGGTAAGACTGGTTACCCAGTAACTGGGTTGTGGAGGTCAAATAGGCAGTCGCTCCATATAAATTAACTGTTGGTATTCAGTTAGAAGCCAACCCCAACATAGTCGGGAAAAGGCTAGGCAGACTGATCTTTTTCTATGCAGAAGAGCACTAAACAAGTTTCCGAAGTCAAAACTACGCTAACTGAAATCTGACTCAAAGAAAAAGCGAGTAGTTAAGTGCACTGCGCGTTCCGTGATTAGTGTTACAAATGCAACTGTCAGTTCAAGCTCTACTGGATACCAATTAAGAACGTTAAGCTAGGTACGTTTGGATGCCAGCTTCGTTTTGTTGAATTTCATGCTCATGTAGGATTTCAGTACGTATTTGTTTATGTTAGTCAACTCAAAGGCGATAGGTACCTACCCCACTAAAATTTCAGTTCTGCTTACCGAAGCAGGATGCAATGAAAAAAGGTTTATAATTTTAACAAGTAAACCTTAAGTACAACTGGTGATTGGAGCCTCTTTTTAAGCAGAATAACCTGTGTTAGGAGACTTCGCTCTTCCATAACTTAAATCATCATCTGCTCTATATTGCAACTATATTGGGGTCGGCTTCCAGTCCGACCAGATGCAGCTGTTTACCAGTATTTTGCATGGAGCGACTGCCTATCTGACCTCCACAATCCAGTTACTGGGTAATACGATATCTCTTAGTAAGACTGGTTGTCAGACTTTTGGGCTTCTGAAATCCTGTAACGACTGTCAAAGATTCACGAATGACAGCGGGGACCAACGGCTCTTCTATAACTTAAATAAGTATAATTTACATGTTTTATACAAATGTAGGTAATATAGGTAATATAAATGTAAAAAAAGAGAGAAATAAATCCAAACGTGCAGGATTTACAGATAGCATCAAAAAAAAAAACCGATTAGTTTTAAGTTGACTGAACAGTGATTTGCATAGGTTTATTTTGTAAAAAATAAAATTTTATTAATCGGTTGAAGGACATCACGAGACACTATTACTATTATACTACTGGTATTATTATTACGTCTGGGGGCGTTTCGTGTCCCGCAAAGTGTTCTGTCGATTCTGTTGTTCACAAACTAAACTTTTAAGTTCAGTGCATCTTTTTCTTTCTATTTCATTAAGAAAAGGACAGAAGATAAATTTTAGTAGGCAAGTTTTTAATCACACCTTAAACTTGTATTGAATAGTATCAGGCGCTGATTAATTTGACAGGACTAAACTAAAATTTATCTTCTGTCCTTTTCTTAATGAAATAGAAAGATAAAGATGCAATGAACTTAAATTTAATTTAGTTTGTTATCAAGAGAATCGGCACCATTAACCACTCGTTTTGTTGTGCCAAGCAAGGCACTTACACATTATTTATGGTACCTTATATTTAAATCTTATAATACACGGTATCAACTTTTGAAACGGACTACTTACGTATTTTACTACGTTTGTAACATACATATATCCTTATACTTCCTTATAATATCTCGTCACGCTTATTATTTGGCGAATACTTTCAGTAATACAATTTCAACATGCCACGACAATGCCCCGGGATAAAAGGGTGTGACAGAAAGACAGTTTCCGAAAGAGTGCGGTTTTACCAATTCTTTACAAAACACTTAAAATAACCGAGCAAAAGAAAGAAAGGAAACGACACAAAATAAATGTTAGCTTTCTTATACCATGGAGAGGGCGTGTTTTTAAAAGAGCACTTTGACGGCAAAATACTCCTCCATATCGCTGTCATTTGGTAACATGCTCA
The DNA here is from genome assembly GCA_949629135.1 of Eremobia ochroleuca. Taxonomy (NCBI): domain Eukaryota; kingdom Metazoa; phylum Arthropoda; class Insecta; order Lepidoptera; family Noctuidae; genus Eremobia; species Eremobia ochroleuca. Next base: position 14,363,186 of record OX451387.1, read on the forward strand.
GACATTGAATGAGGGTTAAGTAAAAAAGAAATACGGACTACGGGATTGGGTACCTATTCTTTGAAATTGTTTTGCCATTACGAATGTATAATGGAGGAGGTGTGGAACAAATGCCATCGAACCACTTTTATAGCCACTACGTTTTCATAACACGACAATACCAGTGTACACATGACTGCTGATGTACTTCCACCTGATTAATTCCTTAATCGCTCACATCCACAAGAATACAGGGTACGGCTAATTTTAGCGAAATGTTATTAATAACCCCTTTACCTACTCGTAGATCGTGACTGAAAAAGTCTGAAATTGAAAATGGCGCAATAAAAACAGCCAAACAAATGTAGGTTATATAGCCCGTAATTACTTCGATACATGAATCAATATGCAAAGATTGGTGGATAGCGAAAAATCAATATCCGCTTTCGTTCCAAGGTGACAGTGGAACGTTCATCGATTCTCATGTAATATTTCATTACGTAAAAAATGTCGTGTTAATAAGGTCTGTAATGAAAATGAATGACCGTATAGCACGCACAATTACACACTGGCCAAGGTAAATGAAAATAGGCTAGAGAAGGCTCAAGTCTACTCGAGTGGGACCTATTATGTATGTGCGTGTGTTCCGTCACAATATGCAAAGGGAATTTCAAAGGATCTCAAATCTCCCGCATAATTAGGTGGAATATACACGGTATACACCTCAAACAGTATAATTTTGCACCCGCCAAATGTACGCATTAAGTTCTTATGCGCGTCGTGTGTCTTGCTCCTTTTCTTAATGATGCGTGTAATATGGCCATCGAAAACGACACCAAATGCGCAGCCTTACTCGTCCGTGTAATCACAACTCTGTACTTGATTAGACACTGGATTTGTTTGGTAATGATATAAAATACTACTAGAATAGTGTAGAAGTACTAGTCTTAGTTGAACGAGTTTCTTAAACTAGGCTTTTTGTGAATACCCTTGTTAACTAAAGCTAAGTATGGAAGGCTTCCCAAACAGCAACGTACTGACGTAAAGGGATCGGTCAGATATAAAGGCAACAGCAAGCGCCATCTATCACGTTGAGCGTAAACGTATGGAGAGGGGGTTTTATCCACGATGATTGATATCCGATGAAGTGTACGTATCTCTGATCAGCCCTTAAGGGACAGATATAGTACTTTTATCCGTATCAGAAACTTGCTGGGCCAGAGTCACCCAGTACTATCCCATCACTTCGATGTTTACCGGTAGATAACGTAGCCGGCACATAACTTAGCAAGAGTCCTCCCCTTTTCCTCTCCTTTCTTTCACTTTCTTCTAAACAGACGTGTTTAAAATAAATTGTGGAAATAACCGTAGAACAAGCAATCAAAGTGATATTTTTTTTATTGCACTAAGTGTACATGCGCAAACTTATTCCCACTACGGCAAAACCTTGCCAAGTTACGTGCCGCCGACTGTATACGTATGTGTTTTAATCAATTTACATGTGAATATTGATGCCGCTTCATGATATATACAGCGGTTTGATGAATTTAAAAGGTGCAACGGTGCATAAGCTGTATATAGCAGCTCATCGGCTCCGGACCGTGCAGCGACAGCGGCGACATATTTCTCTCAGTTGGCTTCTACAATATATATTTTACAATGTTATGCGGCAACACAACTGGCACAGACTACGATTTAAATCTTAGATTCAGTCAGATTTATTGTCTTTTTGAAAATAAAATAATTCAAGCAGCTTACAATTACTCATTTTTCAGAACACATTGTTGTAAAATATGAACTCATAATATTAAGTAAAAAATATAACGTCAGGCAAAAATATAACTGAAATATTATCCGCGAAAATATTTTAGGGACTGTAATTAATTTTCGGGATTGTGACAAACAACCTTATTATCATTCAAGGTACCTCTCTCTCATATATAACAAAAATACATAACATAGAAAAACCATCAAACACTACAAAATATACAATGGGCGCCCTTATAGCTTTCTGCGATATCTTCCAGGCAACCTTGGAATGCACGGTGATTTTCCTGGACATAAAATGGGGCTGCTGAAAATAAAAGAAGACTTTAGATGATTGCAGTTAGGACAAGAAGGTCACCGAAAATACCCCTAAAGCCAAGGCTTTGCTGGGAATCTATACTCTATCATTCATCTACAGTCGTGATTGGCTAAGATACCTTATTGACTAAAGGTGAACTTTAAATCGATACTGTTTTCCCTCTTCCTGTCCCTTTTACCCTTTCTTATAAAAAGGTCAAATGTGGTTTTATCATGACGCTTTATCCCGGCCTGGCGGGTTTGCGGTGTGAGGAGAGCTATCCCGGCATCAAATTGCTCGTGGAGATTTGTTTACAGTACGCCCTCGCAGGTCAAAACATGTGAGATTTCTAATTAGACGCCTGAACTCACAGGTACTTATTCCAGAGATACTCAATTCAATTTTCTCCTTTAAAATAATTTTCGTATTTTTACAATGATGTGCTGGTTCATCGTATATTCTTATTGCGAATATTTGAAGGAACTTAGCATGGGTCCTGTCCCTAGCCAGCATTAAATTTTTAGAATGACCCACTATCAATTCAACTGTCTCGACGGTAATTTGAATGTATATGTTCATGATGTCTGAGTAAGTGGTTGTTGTTGTTGATAAGGGGTCTTTGTGGTTTCTTAAGTGAGTGGAAAAGCCCCATACCTATTAACACGTCCACGTAATTAAATTATCTGCTTTCTGTTCGCAGAATCACGCTTTCGACACGAATGTGAGGGGAAAGGAAAACCTCATTAGGAAGGCTTTTTGCTAATGTGACAAAACAGTAATTAAAAAAGTTGCAGTCACGGAAAGTTGCGTGCTAACGGTTTTTATAAGTAGACAGTGCCGCTGGGTGAGTAATAAGTATGGTCTTACACGTTACGCCGTTCAAACGTAAATGTATGAACAATCAATTGGGACACGTAAATATACACCTTGTTGGAAATAGATTTTTCTTTTTGTAATGTAACGAAAAGAAAATCCAGTAACAGTGGGAACAACTTTCGAAATTAGGTATTTCTTTGGTCATCATATCAAACCAGATTAATCGACAGCGAATGTTACTTTACCTAAAAGTAGCTTATTACCTATATTAAACTAAAACATTTTTCTTAATTATAATCACGTTCACCTTTATTATAGAAACCTGCCGGTCGATTCTGTAAAAACCTGACCGTGAAATCATAAGTGAAGTGAGCACTTAATAGTGTTAATCCCTAGCGAATGACAGCTCACTCCACGCTCACTTCACCCAAGCTTTCACGGTGAGATGGTTACAGAATCGCACGGCCCAAACTCCCAATATTATCTCCAAGGTGTTAATCTATTAATCCTTTTATGTCATAGAAGATAGAGGTGCCTAATACGGCCATTTTTCTCCACGAGTCGACGTAATGCCAAAATACAGATATAATAAGATTGATCGATACATATTTAAGGAGAAGCAATCCAATTACGTCCACTATAGCAGTTTTTCGTAACCTTTATCGATAAGTTCATTACGCAGTAGATACTCCTTGGTTCCGTACTTTCTGTTATCAGAAAAGTTCTGCTTTCTTAAGGGGAGGGTTTCGTTTGCTGCTTGGATACTAAGTAGACATATGCTTTTGTTTTTCTTGGAATGCCGGCTGGTATAGGAAAGACTGTACGTAAAGTCGACGTATTATAGTACTGTGAACATGTTTCTGTGAACACTCAAAGACTTTACACGTGTCTAGTCCACAGACTCGACACGTGTAAATACAATTTGAAAGATATGTTAAGAAAATATTCAGTAATACGTTAATTAGGTTTATATTTTCTCGATCTTATTATTCAAATATTGTAGAAAAACAATGGGTAGAAAAAAAAAATAAACGTGGTCGCCGCTGGCGTAAAAATGCTGGTACACTTTTTTCCATTGTGTTGCTACCTTCGTCCAATGTTTTCTTACTTTTTTATATAAACAGTAATATTGGAAGGCTTAGTTAAACAAGCTGTACAGAAGCTTAGGACACAATTTTTATGTATAGTTTAAATAAAATCATTCCTGTTTTCTCCGAAGGGGTAGGCACGGGTGTACAGTACACACATGTCGCCAGTTTTATAAGCTAACTAGCGACCCGCCCCGGCTTCGCACGGGTGCAATGGAGAAACACTGATAATTTTAGAGCCATTATTTCTCGTAAAAAGTATAGGATAAAAAATGGTTATTGTGGGTTATCCTTAAGAGATAGACATATGCCATCGCGGACTTTCTTGTAGATCTTCTTAAGGTGTATAATACTGTGGTACATTATTTTGATCTATCTTGACGGGTTCAGCCAGCGTTTACAATGTAAGCGCAAAAAAATGTGTTTATTTACGACATTACATTAGAAACCTCTAAAATTATCAGTGTTTCTCTACTATATTATGCATTTATTATACATATAAACCTTCCTCTTGAATCACTCTATCTATTAAAAAAAACCACATCAAAATCCGTTGCGTAGTTTTAAAGATCTAAGCATATATAGGGACAGACAGACAGGGAAGCGACTTTGTTTTATACTATGTAGTGATGTTATAAGATCTGATCGTGTTTTACCATCTAGAATTTCTCAGGAACAGCCTGGAGTCCGGATTTGTGCCCGATGGCAATAGACTCGCCCCCGTTACATGGAACCTAAACATAACTAGCGAAAGTGGGTTAACTTTAGGTACAAACGGGATGTTATGTTATAAAATAAAGAAAAAGGTCCTTAGCGCGTAGAAGCGATAAGAGTTAAATATTATAAAACGTATACTTTTTTCCTGACTTCATTGCGTCAAATTAAAAATGTGCCAATTCGTGCGAGTCGCCTATAGAAAAAATACAATAATGAGTGATTAGTGTGTGTGTTTGTATGTTTGTTAATTCTTCACGCTCAAACGGCTTAACGGATTTAGATGAAATTTGGTACACATATAGTTAATAACCGGGATTAACACAAAGGATACTTTTTATCCCGATATTCCCACGGAATCGACACCTATGCGGGTGAAACCGCGGGGCGTTGCTAGTTATAAAATAAAATGCAACGATGTACGAAACCGAGTACATCTCTGTTTCACCGAAACGGCTTTACACGTATCCACTTGTGTGCCAACAAAGTAAACAATGCAATTTAGCACATAGGTCAAGTCATGATCAAAACCACATAACATTGCGAGTAGAAGCTAGTTCCTAGTGGACAAGTTTGAAATAGTTACGTAACTAGTAGCCGTAGCGGGTACGGCTACGTTTACGTCGTAGCGGGCGGCTACGGCGTAGTAGGTGGCTACGCCGTAGTGGGCGTAGCGTAGCCAGAAATACTAGCAACATCTATTACAGGCACACTGTAAAATACTGTATTTTTAGGCGCCAATACATCTCCGAAACTGCACTTGGTTCTTGAATAATGTATGTAGTTTCATACTATCCGCCACTTGATGTTGAAGCGTCAATTTCTTATTCGTTTACGTTGATAGTTACTGCATCGCTCTTCAGCCAACTCGTTCTCTTCACATTTAATGTAAAGCCTTCATTTATATTGTAGGCCTTTATAAATATGTACTTTTGAATATTAATTTAAAATGGCGAAACATATTTAAATCAAATAGACAAAATTAAATTACGCGAACCGTTTGCATAATTACATTTACTTATAGATTGAATAGTCTGTTGTGAACCTTTCAACATTTTATTTTCATTTAAGCAGTTTTTAACATTGTACATATTTAATTACAATGCTTTATTTTTTAAGCTTTTTGTTGTTGTATGTGTGACTACGAGCACTTATTGGAATACTTCCTTCCCACGAGCACGTTTGCTCTTGCGAATCTCCACTCAAGCCGGCCAATAAAGGGAAGAAAGAAGTGGGAGCTCTGTTCCTCATCAGTGTTCACTCCAGCCGACCAATTAAGGCAAGCCAAATGTGAGGAACAAGACTACTCCCGGGAGATAGGGTCCGTGGGGTCGCTACTGCCCAACAGCACGCCACATACTACCCTGCGGGTTTCTGTATCTCTCTTGGTCTGGTTCCTCATGCTAGACCTGTTCCGGCAAGGTAAACCCTACCAAAACAAGCCCAGAGTTCAGAGCGCGCAAGCCCCACCACGACGTTAACGTAGAGATATGGCGGTGGGGATATTATTGTTATTATTATTAGCCTGTGATGTCCCATTGCAAAACCAAGGCCTCACTACTCATCTTTGTGCCCTCACGCCCCTAGTCGCCGCAGGAGACTCCCTGGGTGTCGGGAGTCAAGAGCCGACTCCCGGCCACCCTAGTCGCGGGCTTGCGGGCGAGGAGCAATGGGCAGTTCGCCGTCCAGTAAGGACTAGGCACGGGTCGACGGCACGTTGTGTTCCACGCGCGCCTTAAAGAGATGTCAGCAGTAACTGACGGGGTCCGCTAGGGCCGATGCTTGCCAGGGTCGCGGGTTGTTCGAAACAGTTACGTGGCCGTGTTCCTTCAGTTGGAGGAGGAAGGAACACGGGTGGGTTTTAGTCAGTAAAAGTCTGACACACCCTCCTACTCCGCCCAGAGCGGGAGAAGATATTTGATGATTTCCCACCCAAAAAAAAAAAGGCCTCCCTACTCTCTTTTCACTTCTCACTATTCAAAGCGTACGCAATTTAACAAAACGTCATGAATGACTACACGGAAATGTTATTTATGAAAGTAAGTTCGGCTTTCCTAGAGTGTTTTCTGACACCGCGAAGTCAATCCCCGGTGCCATCATTTCCCTGACGGCGGCCGCTGAGGCCTTTATGTGGCGAAAGTGGTGGCCTTCTAGGAAACCGTAGAAAGAAAAAAAAATACGTTTATTGGCATTACAGCAAAATAAATACACGTTAAAACTATAAAAACAGAAAACAAATACCATAATGTATGCATGTGTATAGTGTATACTATGTGTATATCCGTCAGAAGTTGGCCGTAACATCCCAGCACTGATATGCTGGATTCATTTTCTCCTCTACCGATTATTTTTCTCCAGACAGTTCATTTTGTTTATATGTATCTATCTATGTATTGTTATTAATCCTTGTATTGTATAGCCATTTCCTAGCTATCTATCGCGTATGTTGCACCTACCATATTTTGTCTCTGCATCACCCTAAGGTTGACTGGTAGAAAATGCCTCAGGCATTAAGTCCGCCTTTGTACAGTACTTTTTTTACTTGTGCATAAAGTTTTAATAAATAAATAATGTCAAAAGGGCCTCAGCTCATCATAATGTCAGATGACAACACAGGGTAGCTATAGAGCATAGATGTTAGCTCTTAACGTACCACCTTCTCTTTGCAATGGCATTACAAGTTTACATAATACCAAATTTTATTTGGAAGTACGAGTTCGACGGTAGTCTTTAACAAAACTTCTGAAGGACTGTTGTTTAGTTTTTTTTTTTTCACCAACTATTCAACTTTAAGTCTGTCTAGTTGGTACAACTTGTTCAAATTTCCGACAATTTTGTTAAGTCTCGATATTTGATCTAAGTAATAATATTGGAAAACAAATTATGAAAGTTGGAGTCGAAACTGGAACACTTGAAGTCTTGATAGACTGAATCATATATCGAGTCGCTATGTAATAAATCGTCCATCGTGAGGAAACCGGCATCTCCTAGAACCAAAAATTCGAAGACATGTGACATCTACCAACAGGCACTGGGCTCGCGTGGTGGATTATGGCCAACTCCCTCTCACAAAAAGGAGGCCTCTGTCGCAGCAGTGAGAACATTATAGGCAGATTGTGTGGTGCAATAAATCATATAAATTCAAAGTCAGAGTTGAAGCATTTATGTCAAATAGGCACATAAATGGCACTTTTAAACGTCAAAATTTACAATAAAATAAACTCGAACCTTCCAAAACGTAGTTTCGTATGGAAAAGAATGGGCAACAAACTCTGCCATATTAAAGTATTTAACGTCGACCTCGTAATGGCTTTATCAACCTAATTGCATTTTTCCACCGCAGCCGTCACCGTGACGTCACCGAGAATGAGATGACTGCACCGACGATCCATACATTTAGAAAGAAAGAAAAGAAGAAAGAAAATACATTTATTTAGCACAGACTATAAGACACACAGTACACAAGAGAGTATGTCTCATGTGTACTGTGTGTTAGATAAAAAACAAATAAAAATCAAATAAAAAAGTGTAAAGACCGATGTAAGAAATTAAACTGGAAAGTGTGCCTCACGGCTGCGCCAAAAAGTTCAGCAAAAATGCCAGACAACTGGTGCCTGACGCTGGTTTTCAACTGCACCAGATGTGTGAGGTAACGGATGCATATCAGCTTTATACTGGAACGTGACGTGTGTATGCATACTGAAATAAATAAAGTAAATTTGTGTCAGATAAAAACAGTAATGAGTATGTATAAATAGTGGGATTTAGCATTTGACGCCACCATCCCGGCCACCGCAGTTTCGAGTAGTTCAGCGCTACCTCCAAAACTTGGCCCTAGATTGTGATTGTGACGGGCTGATGTGCCGGCAATACAAACCACGTTTGATCTTGTCCACTGAGTTTGGTCGAGGTGGACCAACGAGAGAGCAGTAGTGGCTCAGTGGTAACGGTCGCGACTTACGAGTTGTAGGTCGTAGGTTCGAACCCAGGCAGGCGCTTTACTTTGTGTAAATAATTTAATCACCACTGCTCTCAAAACGGTGAAGGAAAACATCGTGAGGAAACCGGCATGTCCTAGATCAAAAAAAATCGAAGACATGTGACATCTACCAACCCGCACTGGGCCCGCGTGGTAGATTACGGCCCACTCCCTCTCACAGAGAGGAGGCCTGTGTCCCAACAGTGGGAATATTATAGGCTGATTATGTGGACCAACGATCGTCGTCACCGGGACGTCAAGATTAGCTTTAAGAGTATGTCATACAAATACAAGGTATAATGTCTATGGGACAGTTAGATAGTTTCATTTTTAGTGAAGTTTCAATTTACTACGATTTTTAAGCAATTATGAGGTCAATTATACACACGTATAAAGAACCTCCTCCTTCTTACGGTGAAGTCGGTTGGTAAAAATACAAACCAAGTCGGTAGACAGGATGCTAATTAATAAACTCGCCCTCTTCCTTTTCCCGACTCCTTTGCTCAGCAAAATAAAAAAAGGGAGTTATCTTTAATCTTGATAGAGTATTTGTCTCACTGTAAACCAACATGAAAAGATTTTTCAGGGCCTATTGATGAAAATAAAAAAAAGATAAGGCAAATATAAGAGAAGACAAAAATACTTTGAAGATGACACTGAGCTAAACTTTCTTACAAGTAGGTACTACTCTATGTCCGAACTCAGAAAACAGTAAAATAACGTCTTTAAAAATATAACTTACACTACAACGCGTCAATAAAACCAGTAGTACCTATAAACCCGAATTCGTTTTATAGTAACCATTTAAAATCCATTTAATACGCTCATAGCATACCTAGCTATTGTAAAAGACACAAAGCAACGGCGCACAGACAGAGCACTAACTTTAAACGCCACTCTAAACTGTGTGACCTAAGTATTGTATTAGTTGCAGACGTTCCACTTTATGTTGTGTAAGGGAAAGCAATTTAAAAAAAACCATAAAACGTCGTATACCTTTGAAACTGTTGTATTTTTGATAACCCTTAGGAGCGGGGTTGGTTCGAGTAGCGATGTCTCGTCTCTAAGACTTTTCGATTTCAGTTTGTAGGGCGGGCTGTATCGAATGTTGCCGAATTTAATTGAGGGTAGGTACTTGGTGAAGTTGCCCGTCGTACTTCTGCCGCTACGCACTTGTGAGAAATATTGACTTTATCGATAGTGTAGCACTTAACAGGTTACCAACACTTATAACGTGCTGAAGAACCCCCGGTCAGTGCTATTTTGCCGAGCGCGATGCTAAATTTACTCTCTCATAAGACACGAGTTTGGAGGCATATTATCTCATACACCGTTATTAGCAGAACGTTAAACTGTTGATGAAATAAGTAGCTAGGGAATATAAGAATACAATTTCTGAGACTATTTCTTTGTTCGTACAGACGATGAGCCAGCAACTGAAATATGTGCTCACATTTTTGCTAAGAAACAATATACTCAAGTTATTTATTTATTTGATTCTAGTCGGCAAAACAACGTAGTGTATCTATGCTAATATCATTGCTTCACTAAACTATAATCCAAAAAGAGAGAGAAAGAGAGAAAAGAGGCTATATTTTAGCGGATCAACTCAAAGGTTAAGTAAAATGACGACCTTGACAAAAAAATACAGGCAGTTAATAAGTCTACAATCGATGTACAGACGCTTGCACATCAAGCTACCCGAAACTTTCAAATTTTCCCAATCAACTATGAACCTTATCCTTTAGCAATAAAGTTGAAAATCTATTAAAGAAATTTGACAGATTGTAGTAGCTTGATGTGCTGGCGTCTGTACACAATAATCTATACGACAAATCTATTCAAGAATATTACTAGTTTACTACCTCCATAAAGTTAATTTTAAAACAATTCGCTTCTCGAATTACCATAAGTTTTAGTTGCGGTAACCTACTGGGGCCCATGAAAGTCAACCTTCGTGATCAGACGGCCGGAATGACTTTCGCTTTTCGCGACCTATTATTATATGTAATATCGCTTTCTTCTTCGAGCGGACACACAAAAAGTTCGCAACAAAAACTGAGCGAAAACAGCCGTTTATATGCTCAGGAATTACGAACAAAAAAGCTTTCGGATTAATACCAAAGTCATGTTTTTTCACGATATCTTTAAGTTAAGACTATGTAACCACGTTTTTTAGTTTGCCCATTATCGACCAGTACTGTAACCAATGAGTGAGCAGTGGTGGCCCAGGAGTAACGGTCGCGACTTACGAGTTGTAGGTCGTAAGTTCGAACCCAGACAGGCGCTTTGCTTTGTGTAAATTATTTCATCACCACTGCTCTGAAAACGGTGAAGGAAAACATTGTGAGGAAACCATGTTCTAGAACCAAAAATTTGGAGTCATCATATCACATACCCACTTCCTTTCGCTGGAAGGGGGCGTGTTTCCCAGCAGTGGGAATATTATAGGCTTATTATGACAGTAACCAATAGTAATGGGCTTCAGATGAAATAATATCTTCTACATCATGAATTTTAAACACGAATGAAGTAAGTTTGGTATTGATTATTTATTAATTATATTTATTATTGACCCTTGGCCAACACAACAAAGTCGAAATATCCAATTTCCTTTTTAATATAAACATACTGTTATGAACCCGCAACTCGGATAATAAAGAAAACCACATGAAAATTATATACCTCTCACTTTATTAAAATTGGTCGGATGTATCCAGCGGTCACATACGTACGTGTACAGTTGTACCTAAGTAGAATCATTTAAATAATAACCTTCCTTTTTGCAGTAGAGGCTCTATTTTAAGTAGATTAAATTCAGGATCTCTTTTTGCTGAGAAGAATGCATTCTTCTACGCACAATTATTTCTGATCTCGTTATTGCTTTTGCGGAGCAAAATGTCATTCCACACAGCACGGTTTCATTACGGTACGGCAAATAAACCGCGTCGTAGAAAAAACGTGTATGTCAACAAGCTTCCATGGTGATCCATACAACACTCACGAACCGTGCCTACACACCGCGAATAAACCGTACTTTTTCACGGCAAGAATAAACGTGTGTGTACAAAGGGCCTTATAGTGGGGTTTACTTCTTGCTTCTGACGGCAAAATGTTTTCTATCTTTAGCACTTAATATGGAAAGGGACTCGGGGACCTCCAGTGACACGCACGAGTGCCCTCAGCGACGTCTTTGGCACGTCTGCGGAGAAACAAAGTCATTTTCCACAACATCCTCGCGGTACACGGCAGCGCATGACTAGTACGTGACATAATACTAAAACTAACAAACTGAGATTAGAAAACATTTTCTTACATACACATTTGCTTACCCATCGGAGCTTTCGAGCAAGTGAATCGTTTTGTATTTCATTATTAGGTACGTAGAAATGTGTCTGGCAAATCCATCTTAGTATTTAAGATCGCCCTTTTTTGAGAATGTATTATTATGCTAGTCAAGATAGAAAGGCCTCGTAAAATTTTGTAAGAGACATTGTAAGTAATGAGAAGTTCAAAGTAACGAAAACAAATTGTTTAAGGCGCACTCAAAATGAAAAAGTCTTTGCTGGAATAGCTAATACTTTAAGCCTTTACACCGAGTTAAGGATTTATCTGGAGTTTATACGACAGCGTATAAATATGGACTTTTAATTAAAACACATACCATTTTTGAATGCGATATTACGCGGCGTCCTAATTCAGCCCCGTGATTATTTTGTGTGCGAGACCGTTCAATATTGATTTTACTTCAGCTTGTTACTTCGAAGGCGATTCTTAACTATTTAAAGTATAATTAATGACTCTGTGTTACCAAACTTATGATAAGAAAGATGGGTATGTAATTTTGAAACTCATTAGGAAATTACACAAAACATTCTTGCAGCTCCGCGCTGCAAACTTGGTGCGTTAGGAGCTGCGGCAAAAAGTTTGGAGGGTCTTTACTTAAAATAAAGTTATCTTTGGAGTTCCTGGCTCAGGGATGCCGTCTGACGTTTAAATGGGCAACTAATATCATGCTCTTCGTAAATGTGGACTCAAAAATCCCATTTGAATGCTCGGCGTGAAGTTTCAGTGCAAAACGCCTGAGCAATACTGCAGCGCTGCACCAACTCTACGAAAATCTCTTTTATATGCCATCCTAACTTAATTTGAATACAGTAGAAGCTATTCCAGTTTCGGGGTTGGGATTTAAAAACGGGTGAAGCTGGATCCCAGAGAAGGTGAGAAAATAAGCGTGGATCTAAACAAATTACTGAAGCAATCATAAGTTAGATACTTGTGTGTGTCGCTTAGATACGGTAACAAATACATTATTGTTAAGTGAGTTGTAACTTGCTTAGGTATTGTAACAATAATGAATAGCTAACGCCGCGAGATTTGCGAGATAGCAGCATTGTTCTAATATGTTTTGGACAACATGAAGCGTATAAAGCAACGCGACGCTATATGTTTCAACAGTAGGAGCGTACAACTGAACGTTTTCCGATAAAAAAATACGAAAAATCAGAAACTAGTCGTAAAAATTGAGTTCGGAGCATAATAAACAGACATGGAACCTCGAGAAACGCGTCCTACATTCAGCGGGATCATAACTTCTTTCATTTAACTGGTTGCTACAAAAACAGTTGAATTAGTTTTGACTGAGCCATCCATCAAACCAGCGATTACCCCGCGGCAAGCAGACATCAAATACTTTTATACAATTCAATGTCACTATTCAATCCGATACCTGTTTGAGATCCAAATAGATTTCAAAGAGAAAATTCTCTTTGAAATCTTATACCATTTCCTGCCCACTTCTTCCATGAACTGGCTTTGATATAACACCTGTGTCGCTGAACTTCAAGTTACAACAACTAACTTTAGAGTGTTCGATACAACTAATGACAGGACCCATTACATGCTGCCAGGTATAGTTCACACTTAGCGGTATACTATCGTCAAGTATACCCTAAATTTAGCTATGTATAGTTAAAGTGAGTTTGAGTTAGGCTGTGTCCAGACTGTGTCAAGACTTGACTGTAAAAAATATGATCACGTGAACACTCACAACAAAACATTCTCATAGTCATAGTTTTCAAAATGTACTAAAAAACTTGTTTTTACACAAACTAAAACAGCACCCTAATTACGTAACACACTTTCAATAATAATCTCAATAATTTTGAAGGATATTGCTAATGCATTGCTTCAAATGTTCGAAAAAATTGTCTGTTCAACAACGTAAATAACGCAATGAATGTTATTGAACTGTCAAAATGAAAGCCATTGCTACTGTTAGTGTGTTAGGCAACTACACCGCTGTTCTATATTTTATTATAAACAACATGGTTTTATAGTGTTCGCATCAGTTTCAGCCCTTCGGATGGACTATAATTTATAAGTACATATAGTTCACTATACATAGTGGGGCAGGGACATCGACGCGCAACTTGTAACCATAGATTCAGTACATGATTCTGAACTCCCCTGCGTAAAAATTTTTCGTCGGTTATTTAAAAAAAAATTGCTATTCCATACATTTTGATCGCGTAGGTATTGCACTTTTGTATGTAACAGCAGATTTTTTTTTTATAAGCTACGTAAATTTTCCACGCCAGAGGACTCATGAATCATGTGCTGAATTCATGGTTAAAGTTTGTGCGTCGATATCCCGCCACTCTGTCAGCCAACGCACTGCATAGTTAATAATATAAATAGAATTCTCGCAGCAACCACTTACTTGAAATGCGCACACAGTGCATCTTTTTCTTTCTATTTCATTAAGAAAAGGACAGTAGATAAATATTAATTTAGCCCTGTCAAATTAAGATATGTACTCCATAGACAAGTTTAGACATGATTAAAAAATTGGCTACTAAAAATACGTCAATTTACGTCAGACGCTGATTAAGTTGACAGGACAAAACGAATATTTATCTTCTGTCCTTTTCTTAATGAAATTGAAAGAAATAGATGCACTGAACTTAAATTAAGTTTAGTTTGTGAACAAGGGAATCAGCGCCAGTGTGACGGTCAGACATCACTCGAGTACGACATGGAATCGTAGTAGAATTCTTTGTTGAAGTTCGTCTGAGGATGCGCTTTGTTATGTTCCGCTTGAAGGGTGCGGGCAAAATTACATGAGACTTCCAGAAATTTCTTTTAGAATGACGTTCTAGGTAATGCGTTGTAGGTACAGACGCCAGCACATCAAGCTACCCGAAGCTGTCAAATTTTCCCAATCAACTTTGAACCTTATGCTTTAGAGATAAAGTTGAAAATCTACTAAAGAATTTTGACGGATTGTAGTAGCTTGATGTGCTGGCGTCTGTTCATCAAAAAATAAAACTAATAATAATTTGCCCGTACTGTCCCGCTGCACGGAAAAGGCCTCCATTTTCTTTTTCCACTCAACTCGATCCTGAGCTAATATGGACCGATCCCTCATATAGGCGTCAAGTTCGTCCCACCATCTACGCCTGGGTCTTCCGGAATGCCGTTGGACGTTTTCTTGGACCCATGATATGCTGGTCTTAGCCCGTGTAGCCTGCCCATAAAACGTGTCCGGACACTGCTGGACTGGGCCGACCCAGTCCCATTTAAGCTTGGCTGCTTTTTGGGTGACGTTTGCGTTTGGTTGCGTCAAAAATTAAAGCGACAAAATGTACAAATATCATCAACCCTCTACAATCACTAAATTAGCATTCCATTCATTCACCCCTCAGTATCCGAATGTAATAAAAAGACAACAGACACCCTCTGTCATTCTTTCATTGTGGCATGAACAATAACACGGGCAGAATTCGTTCTTCATATACCGAAAGGAATTCAAAATGGCATGAACATGTTTCTAAGACAAAGATCCGTTATCCGTACTTATTGGAGATGTAGTACCATTGTATTTTTGGGGCAACAGGATAATATTTCTTATGTGATTCTATCGGGAGATACCCATTCCGTTATATACGAGGTAATTATTTACCTTCTGTAGATATTACTCTTGGAGCCCAATTCTGAGTTGTTGTTGGATCATAATTTCTTTTTTTTTTTTTGGGAGTATCAAGCAGTTTTTTGTGGCTTTGGTTTTATTTGAGATTTTGATCAAACAGTTTGTTGGGTTTTATCTATGGGTCTTTGTTACCTGAAAATAAATGGTTTTATTATTATTTAATCCTAACCTAACATATGGGAAATGGAACTGGGAAGTTAAAAGAAATCACAATCAAAAACGACTCACCAGTATGTACACGACATTTATGTAGGTGCAATTCATAGCATAAAAGTCCCACCGCTGTTGAAAAACCTGTCGACAAGGCAAAAAATCCTCAATCGACAGACTACCATACGATTGATTTATAGTCTTCCTGTGCAGGTATCCTAAAATTTACAGCCCGCCTGCATTCGAGAGCTGAACCAAACGTGTGACACCCGTTACACGCTGCTGACGTCATAACACACCGCACCGGCTTTATTCTTTTATTTATCAGACGCTCTTTATTTGAACTTTCGAACGTTTCTTTTTCTCTTTATAGATATTCCACTTTTAAAGCGTTTATTAAAGTTTTAATATGCTATTACACTGGATGAATAAGGGTTAAAAGGAAAAGATAAATAATTATACTCCACTATATGGTTCCGAGAAATATATGTATTTATTGTCTGAGTTTTATTTCTCCCTCATTAATTTTTAATGAAATCGTGCCGGTTAGACTTATTAAAAATAATTCATTAGTGTAATAAAAAGTGCACGTGAGTATGACAGGAAAAATCTCGGGCTATTTTTACTTCAATTAGATGAAGAGATTCATATTATAATAAAATGGAATATCAAAGGAAAAATTCTGTTTTCCTATTCATAAACTGAAAAACAGTTGCTAACTTATGAGTATATTTTCATTCAATTCAAACAGGTCTTGTGAAGATATTCATTTTTATTCATTCATGTATGGAAATGTTTCAGTAAAAGGTACTCGATTTCAGAATCATGTACGTCGATCAATACATTTGAATAATAGAACTGAATCAATTTATGGTTTTATAACTTTTGTCTGTGATTTTGTACGATCTTTTACAATATAGGTACCAGTGGAAATGTAATGAGAGAATTTGCTGAAAAAACCCTTTTATGTTATTGCCAATGTGAAGAGAGGGTAGTAGGTACCTACCTACCTACTCTATCATTTTTATTTTCTATTTTCGAACAGAATCGTATTTGTGTTGGAACCAGAGACAATTTAATAGATGAAAAAAACAGACAATGAAGTTTTTAGATCCTGCGAAACTTGGTTCTAAAGACAATTAAAAATGGTAGGTTTGTAGGTAAGTACTGTACAGTGGCCTCCAAAAGTCCATAGGCATTCTCACAAAGCATTAGCTTGACGTTTAGTTTGACTTACGACCTTCTATTTTCAAGAATAGACACATGTATCATTATTGTCGTCAATAAGTGATTGTACTTCATAATTTCAACGTTAAAACACAAGTCAAGGTGGCCTAGCGGCTAAGTGCCTGCAGATAGATGCGCGAATCAGTAAGCAGTGAGTTCGAATCTCACGCCGAATATGTAGACTTTTTGCAAGTTTTTACTCGATTGGAAGAAATGGGACAGAAATATATTATTCTTTATCTTGTTCGCTTTGTTCACACATTTTGTAAAGTTAAGAAGGTAGATCGTAAAAAACTTAATAAAGAATTTAGATTTCTGTGAGGTAGACATGAGTTTTATGAATATTTAACCGTTGTCGTTTTAGTTGTAGTTGTTGGTTAGTGACGTGTGGTATAGATAGCGGTATTGATTATTCTCAAAATGCAGGCAAATATTAATATTGAGGCGGGGGCGACGATTATTGGGCTGCATAAAAGTGGTCTTAATAGAACACAAATATCTAATGAAACCGGACTGAATGTGAGTATTTAATATTAATGAATTGTAACTTAAACTTTTATTTGAAAATACCTATTATTTATTGACAATGGATGATTCTTTTTATTGATTATTAAGTCCATCATGAGGCCTAAAAGATAAATAATTAGTGTTTATTATTGGATTTATAAATGCAAAGTTGTAAATGTTTTGTTTTTTATAATTAGACGGTGTAACTAAATATTTAGTAATATTAGCATATCCGTATTATTTAATGACCTTAAACAATTGAGGTTTAGTTTCAATCTTCTTTTCGTCAAGAAAATGAAAAATTAAGCTATTACCTCAATACATTTATTGTGACGTTACATTAAAAAAAACATGTTTATAAAGTCTAAATCATATATTACTTTTCAATAAACTTTAGTGAATACCGATACCTCTAATAAGTGGGTATTAACAATTATATTTGTGTTATTAGAACATCCTTTCCTTGTTATGTTATTATGAATTGACTAAGTGGGTATACAACAAAAAATCTTATGAACGGTTACAAGAGAACTTCTTTTTATCTAAGTAGGAATGTGACGTCACAATTATTGTCATCAAAATTGTTAATTTTATAAATAAATAAAACGAATAAACATTTTTGTTATGATTTAGCACGACTATTTTAGTTCCACCTTCCAAAACCGAAAAAATAAATTAAATATCACATAAATACTTAAATAATAATACAATAACTAATATTTGCTTTTTATAAAAATGATAATAAGCATGAATACATTATAAATAAACATAAACCTAATAAGTTTTTACTTAACATTATTATGGTTTCAAAGAAACAAAAAAACGGCTAACAATAATAATTCAGATTCGAACTCAGACCTCATTGATCGTGAACCTGTTGCTTAGCGCAAATAGCTAGCAGCACATATTAGAAGCTTGCGAATTTTAGCAATGCTATGGTAAGAACAGACGCGTATTGTAAATGCAACAGAAATATCATGCTATTTCGTCTATTACGACGACAGTTCATTAGTGTGTGTTATCTGCGGAATGTTGAGACATCACTCGCACACGCACTGACTGTATCTCGCTCGTACTGTTCATGGCAATGTGAACTTTAGCGTGCTTATGGACTTCTGAGTGTTTACTGTACCTACTACTGGGAACTCTACTGACATTCAGACTCAGATTTTATAGTGAAGTTTACTTGGATGTTTTACAATCAAGAGCGGAAAAACTATTATAGGTTTTCTTTATTGAAAAAAGGAGGACACGTTCGCGTTCACTTGGACAGAAGCTGTGACTGATGATACGCTTTGTGGGGGGAATTCATAATTTATCTCAGAGTCGTTCCCTTTGATGACGTCGACAGAACGCGTCATAAGCTCTAACTAGCAGGTGAATAACATGTTTCACCCCGTTTTCATATTTAATTTCACCACAAGGTCCCAAGGTATCCATGTTTGTCCACGATACTGAATAAAAACCAAAAATTTACTTGCACATCTCCACTTTCCGGGAAAATTGCGGTAAATTGTATCCAGACCGAGACTCCCTTACAATATCGACGGAGCTCTCGAAAAGTTTAAGAAACGCAAGAGCCTCTGAATAAATAATGGTGCGGCGCGCCAAAACTTTTACAGATATTGGCTTTGTTTCGCAGCGGACAAATATTAACGCTAGCAGCTGTGACACACGTATTTACCGGGGGACAGAGCGCCGCGGCGCCGCCGCCGGAGCGCCCCTGCATATCACGGTGTGAAGGAAATTGTAACAATTGTGTTGCGACGCGCCGTATACTTCACACGACACAATATTATTTTAGTTCCTACCTCCATAATTATTCCGCTTCCAAAACAACAGTCATCAATGTTTATCGCACCTGTTACTACGTCAGTTCACAATAAAAAAGTAACAAAATATCCCTCGATAATAATATCGTCCAACAAAATACCCCTTTCTCCGTGATAATAAGACGGTAAAAACAGCAAATTTTACAAAACGGGAAGCTGTAAGTTAATTCTCATATCGATTTCCTATTTCCCTCGACGCTGCGGCTATGTTTGCTTGTGTTACTCTATAATTTACGTTCTAGAAAACCTTCCGGTATTGGCTATGGTTTCGAGCGAAGTGGACATTATTGATGTAGTAGCAACGAATGCGCTGGTACGTTGCATTCCGCAGGCGATTTAGTTCTGTCGATCCACTGACCGGCACTACTTTAATTTCGTTGCAGGACTCCGCAATACGTACAAGCCGATAAATTGAACATACAGGATCGCGCTAAGTCGATTTTAGCATTAATGTTCTGTGCAGCAGGAAAAGAGTTTTATTCACCTTGTAATTAAGTTTACAGTAACTACGGGATTTTACGACGTTATAGATTTATAGCGCTATTAAACTTCGAGCTTTGCAGTTCTGCGATAGCGACAAATTGAAGTTTTCAGTCAACGGAATTGCTTCTTTTGTATGCATAAAATAAATGGTACCACACTTCTTTTAAAATGCATTCGTGTACGGAATCGAACCCTGCTTCCTTCTTTTTATATAGCGTAACGACTATTAGATGTTAGGAGTAGTACGCTGCAAAGAATTTCTTTTTTCGAATTTCTTTCTACTTTGTTTTAATCCAGCGTAAATGTCTTCCGTCCTGCCTTTATACACCTACGTGCAAAAAAAAAACGACCCACCCCGTGCTCTTTGACTTGAAACAATATAATTCAACAAGTTTTAGTAACAATAACCTAATAGTTATATTGTAAAAAATCTTCCTGTGTTTCGTCGATACGTGGGAGTTCCAGTGCCTTAGGCATCTTCTGGGCACGCTCGTTCCATCATAGACCTCATAACAGGCCCATTCAGCAATAAAAAAAAATGTAGCGTTAGTGAGAGAATTATCAAAACTGATTCATTAGTTTTAAAAAAATCGTGAACTCCTCTTTCTCTTACAAGTCCGATAAAAAATCAAATCACGCAATTTTTTCGGGCAATAGTGAGTGATGAGGATATCTGAAGAATCGAGTCGATCTTGTCAACAATATTACTTTTTATCAAAATATAGTGTATGTGCAAATAAACTGTACCTTACCTACCTTCACACAATATAAAATAATAAATTATATTCATTAATATTTTTGAGATATCGTCTCTCAAATGGAGTGCATGTGGTGGGCCAATTTTTTGCACGCCAGTGTTTTTCATTTATCGATTTTCCTTACAACTCTGTAAAGAACAATTGTGACTAATTAAGCAAACGCTAAATTAGTCACAATTTTTCATCGCACAGATGAATTGTCACTAATAGAATCAGGAGCCTAATCGAACGTTGCGTATACAGTTTACTTCACTGAAGGGG
>OX451387.1:14384235-14696729 GCA_949629135.1 Eremobia ochroleuca
AACAACCCTAAACATAGTCGCAGTTTTAACTAGGCTCGATCTACAATCGCTCATAATAACAATGTCGATGCGTATTTTCATCAGTCTAGTAGCTGCTTTAAACGTAAATGTTTCATTTTATTTATTGTTCGTACGTGACACGCTCGCGCCTCAGGCAATAAGAACTAGTCTAGGAAAAAAAAAAAAAAAAAACAATATTGAGATTCTATCTGTAAAAACTTGTAACTGGTCTTATTTTTGTTACTCTCAATCGTGCAAAAGTGTTTAGGTGTAAGTTTTCCATAAATAAAAAAAAAATAAAAAAAAAAAACATTGAGATTCTGACAGTTTCTGTTTTACTATTTTATTTTAAAATCCAACAAAATAGTAATGTTTTGACAACTAAAATACCAGCGTTGAAATTATATAAAATTATCAAAAGAATTAGCATAAAAAATATTATTAAAATCTCGATTATGATTATAAAAGTATGCTTGGTCAATCCCTAGTATCACATGGGATGACACTGACAGCTCACTCCGCGCTCACTTCACCTAAGTTTTCACGGTGAGATGGTTACAGAATCACACTGCTGGTCCCAGAGCGGGAACATGAAACTAATCCATCCCTAACATAATATAGAGATACGAGTACAAGATAACATCTTCTTGTAATCCACAATAAGACTGCCAACATAGTTTCTTGTCGCAAATTGGGTTCGGATACACAATAGTTAATAGTGGTTTTATTACTGAAGTTGTAGATGGATCAGGTCGTAACTCACCAATGACTGATCAGTTTTGCCAATAGGTCAACATATTATATACCTGCTGGCAAAACTCATTTACGTTTTGGTAAAATAACTGGAGACTCATTCGAATAGCAAACAAATAAATAGCATACAAAGTGTGTTTAAATATTAAGACACGAATGAATATACAACCTACACATCTTTCCGATTGCAATCAAGCTATATACAAAAACATTTTAGCATTTCTGTTTCCGTTCTAGTAAAAACTGCAGTTTGCTGTAAGCACGACTATTCCACATTCAACGAGATCGCTATTCAGTCTCAAATAAGACTTCTTAAACCTCGCGCCTTGCTTCAGCAAACTAGACGAGCGCAATTAACTAAAAAAGCATGACCAATTTTTTCATCCATGAAATGACAAGTTTCTGGATTTATATCAAGTGACTTGGATAGTCCTTTAAGACATTTGAAAATAAGTAAAGAAACAAAAATGAGAAACGAGTACGTCCTTGATGACGACGGATATCAAAGCGAATGGGCGTGAGAGACAGCCGAGATTATCTCTGACAGTTGAAACGTTACGTTACCTGACAGAAAACACCTCCAAGGCGTGTGCGCGAAGATCTGTTGTAACTAAATCGACTAACAAATCGTCTAGGAACGCTTTCAGGCTAGCACTTGACCCGAGGTGGTGCAAACCCGTTTATAATCACGTTATGATTTCACTTTGTCGTTTCGTCAGACTTGCGGTAACTTTGAAGACCTCTGGATCTCTCGTTTGTGTGTAATCTGAGGATTCACTCGCGCCATACTAATTAATTTTGCCGTAACTCGGGATTTTAAGCTTTAAAAATGGTTGTTGTTATTTATATTTTATTTAATTAAAGCTGAGCTGAGCACCACTGTCTTTAACAGAAGTAGGTACGTATTATTTTTACTACTTTCATTATTATTATTCATTTGCTTAATCAGTTCTGCCGTTCTCAAGTGATGCGCTTACTAACAAACAGTATTTCATTTTTATTATATAGCACTCATTAATTGTGAGATGCTCATATGATACTTGTTTTGTGTAAAGATAAATTTCAAGTAGGAAAAAAATCGCAAACGTTACATAAAAAACATAGAAAATCCTAAGGCGAATAATGAGTTTCGGAATAACTTTGGTAAAAAAGAAAACTCACACCAATCCCATTACTTTTTTCGGAATGCAGATCAATCCTCATCCATCTCTAATATGTCCAGAACTGTCGTATCTTTTATTTATATCTTTCCGTGGTTTGTTTACTGAATATATTGCGCTCGATAATATAAATATTACACTGATTCTACTAGGATGTGGTGTTGGAAAATTAATTTCAATTTGTACATTTCTTTACGTAGAAGCGTACAATGAAAGGACATGTAAAATAATCCGTCACTTTATTTATTTAAGCTAGATTATCATAATCACCGTACGAAAGCACAAATATAATTAAACTATTTCACACCAGCTGCTAAACACCAGCCAATAAATTGCTTTGTGGTTTTCAAATCTATATCAACATATCGTATTAACAACCAGTGCGGTGTCGAATTTTATAATTATCGGGTGTTCGCAGTCCGGTACGGCCGTACAGGTAACATCGCTAATTGGATCCCACGTCGTTACGACTTGATAGCTTCGTATATCACCCACTATATACCGACAAATTGCACTCTTCTCGTGACGTATTGATGATATAAAATCGTAATTCGATTCGTCATCGCGAAATATAAACAGTAAGTAATTAGTCAAAATTGTACTGTCGAACTCTACACGGCCCACGCTATTCGTTTAAATGAGAATTATAGGGATCATTAATTTGATTAAAATACTGGATGTTTTTGAAATTACGAAAACAAAATCAGCTGTTTAATAAAAAGTTCAATACCTACTTGACGAAAATGTATGAACCAGCAGATTTTCGTGATCTCAGAGTTGATCCGATAGTGAAAGTTGTTCATATTCATGAGTAGAACACCCTGTAAAAATTTGGAGCCTGGAAAAAAAGCATCCAGTATAATGCCAATTGTATTGCAGTCGTGTTTTTAATCACAGCATAGCGTAGAATGTTTATCTATACTACCGTACTATTGTTTCCGCTGTAGGTACTATATATTTTTTTTTGGGTTTGCACAGCAAGGTTCGTTAGATTTTCTTGCAAGTAAATGAATTATTCTATAAAAAAAAAAAAAAAACTTTTTAAAACAGTTACGCTCTTCCTTTCATAATCAAATATATTTAAGGAGAAGAATGTGTTGCTTTTGATAAATTCGCTACGAGGAACTTGAAACATAAATCTTAATCGACATTCCTTTTCTACAACTCTGGCGTAACATAAAATTAGTTTTAGTTACCAATTTCCTTCTCAAAAGTCAATTCCGTCGAATGATTTGAATTTAAATTTACAAACTTTATACAATTTTACACAAAAGGATCAAGACAATATCCGACAAGCAGCGAGTTTTAGAGAGAAGAGGAGAGAAAAGCAATTTAAAGTGCAATCGTTCGGTTTACACAAGTTGATTGCGATGGGGGCAAGTCACAACCCATAGGAAGGAGTGATATGGAATGTCTTACCGATAATCTCTGTGTGCAGAACAAAGCAGCCAAATGGATAATCGATGGATCCTTTCACGTATCTCTACTTTTAAATAATGAGGGGCGAGCCTGGCCGGGAGAAAAATACGCCGGAGAATAAAAAGATTAAAGTTATTTATCAGGGTTCACATGCTCCATATACCTACGTTGTTATACCTACCTAGGTGATGTTAACACGAGAATTATTCGTAGAATCATGAATTGTGGTAATCTGTTTCCATAATTGTGTTCAAACGGAGCATGTAATCAGAATTCTGTCCAAAACATAATAACCTCGAAGTTATAAGCATTAAGGGAAACAGAAATGATTAACGAATTAATGAAACGGATAATTTTGTTAGGTTTACCTATATGAACTGATTATACATAATGTATGAGAAAGGTGTTCATATTTTATATTATTGTTTGTTACATAAGCAGCCTATAGCATTAAGTCCGCCTCTGTACATTTATGTGCTTGAAGTATTCAATAAATAAATAAGTAGTTATTTTTCCAGTTTGTTTTGATTGTTGTTGTTTTGTTGCCATCTGCCAGTGTCGCGGGCGCATCTTGATTAATGTCGGTATTGTCAATGTCAATGAATGTGTGTTGTCTTTGGTCCCTGGCCCTGACATCAAGCGATGGACAAAATTGAAAATATTTAATAGATTGAGTACGAGGCTTTTGACTACGTGGTATATTTTATGTCGTTTTTTTTATTATTTTATTTTTTATTTGTAACGTGCGTTTTGTTTGTGCAGAATAAACGTTTTTTTCTTTCTTTCTTTCTATTTAAGGGTGTGGTACAGACCATCAAACTGAACAATTTTCTCGATGATACCAACATCCTAATCGCGAAAAAATAATCAGCCGTCTCATACATTTGGGTCCAGTAGGTATTGAAGTTTTCTGTGGTACAGTTGATAATATTTTTGTGAACTCTGACCTTTCTAATAGAGATGCTGTATAATAAGTACTTATATCTAATACTAGTATACTAATTCGACCATGGAAACGTCTTACCATGTAATAGATATACTAGCAACGTTGCTTTTTTAGCCGAACATTTGATAAAACTGAATTTTTAAAATGGACTCATCATTCTTATTCCACTTTATTATATTCTTTATTTTATTTCTAACCATATCATCATTCACACAGTCCATCCATCGTTTCTTTGGTCTTCCCCTACTCTTATAGCCAACGACCTTCATATACGAATACGGAATAATATTCGAAAACGGAATTCAAAATTAAATTTCTAAAACGGAATGTTATTAATAAATAAGTCCTAAAATCGTGAGGTTCCATAATGGGAGTATAATTACGGTTGTCGGTTCTAAAACTTCTCGAGTAGCCGACGAGATTTTCTTTCGACTCCATCACAGGGGACTTATAAGCTTCTTACACGAGCTGAACCTTTGTAACCTTGATTAAAATTGAATGTAATTGCTATATTCAGAACTCGAAATACTTAAATATAAAAGAAAGTTCTTAGCCCTCATTTATTTTTGAATATCAGGATTTCTCATAACTATACAGGATACATTTTTAACCAGCGCGCAAACTGTAACCAAGAATTCAGCATATGATTCTAGGACTTCTAGCTTAGAAATTTTTCGTATGTTATAAAAAAAATAATGAGCTTTTTATAGAAAACTGCAATACCTACGGGGTCAAAATCGAACAACTAATATAAATTTCTATGCTAGGGGGTCTACAATTTGCCAGGGTCGCGGGTTGTTCGAAACAGTTACCGTGGCCCTTGGCACAGGCAACTGAAGGAACACGAGTGGGTTTTAGTCAGTAAAAGTCTGACACGCCCTCCCACTCCGCCAGAGCGGGAGAAGTTATTTGATAATTTCCCACATAAAAAAAGGGAGTCTATAATCATATACTGTATTCATGGTTTCAGTTTGAACACTGGATAAAAAAAAAACCTGTAGGGGTATTAAATCTACCTATGTACGTAGGTATGTATTTCATTTGTTAGTAGGATGGGTCTTCGAAAACTTCCCTTAAATTGTTACAGACTAGACAAACAGTCGGGTAAGGGTGAATAGCAAACAAATAGGCCCAATGAATCCTTTTTATCGTTTTAGTTCCGGGAATCACCTCCTTCAAGCTTAGTTGGGTTTAATTGTTCGTTTTGCAAATAAATAGAACGCGGGCAGGAGATAAATGGGTGGAACGCCAATTAACCCTTAATATATTAGTAAAACAAGTTCCGCAACTTCCTTATTACCTTATGGAGGGCCTCTCAGTTGGAGTCTCTAAATAAATTACTTGGTGATGTAACGTCAACGGTTAATGCCCCGTCACGTGTCCATAGAGACATTGCTACCCATAACCACGGCCCCATCATGTATAACTACATTGTAACACCCGCTACACCTCCATAATACGGTAGGTATGCGTCAACAAAGCGCCTATCCCTTTACATATTGTATAGATCTTCTTACGAAAACTTCCCGGGCCTATGTAAAGCAATGATTTATAAATATTTACATGGACACAATGAGCAAGGACACAACCTTCCCTTTAAACTTAGTTATCGATTTCATATAATATAATGTATGTGAGCATAAAAAGGTTCCTTTTCTAGTGCCCGGAGGGCGCGAACAATGCGGTGACATAAAATAAAGCATCGTCACCACTCCACGCCGCGATATTGGTAAAAAGGACCGAATCTTTATGATACTAAGTCATGAACGATCGCACTCGGAACGTTCAGAAATAAAATAAGATGACTGACCGACGAAAATCTTAAGCAGATTATGAATAAGTGACTGTGTGATTTTCGTGGAATCTTCTACTGTCTCTTTCTGCTCTCAAAACGGTGAAGGAAAACATTTAAATCACTGCTGGCTGGTACACAGTCCTCCTCTCTTCGAAAGAGTGGGCTGTAATCTACGACGTGGGCCCAGCGCGGGTTGGTAGATGTCATGTCTTTGAATTTTTTGCTCTAGGACATGCCGGTTTCCTCGCGATGTATTCCTTCACCGTTTTGAGAGCAGTGGTGATGAAATTATTTACACAAAGTAAAACGCCTTCCTGGGTTAGAATCCACGACCTACGATTTTTAAATCGGGGCCACTGCTCTAAGGAAAGCATCATGAGGTAACTAGAACTAGTGAGATATTAGGTCTTAGAACAAAAAAACCGAAAACATGTGACATGTACCAACCCGCACCGGGCCTGCATGGCAGAGTACAGCCCACTCCCTCTTGAAGAAAGGACGGCTGTGTCTCAGCGGTGGGAAAATTATATGCTGATTATGCAATTACGTAGGATGGCTTTATATTCGCAGCAATCGAAACGGATCAATAACTCAGGACAAAGGAAGTTACACTAGCAGTTTAGAGGTGTTTGGGGCTGTTTAATCTTATCTCGCTCCGATACTGGGCCTAAACATGCGACTTAGTTCGCCTCCAACCCCGCCAGTACTCCAGCCGAGCAAATAATAATAATAATAATAAATCCCTGGACATTTCACACAGCACCATTTGTCCCAAGCTAAGCAACCTAATGCTTGTGTTATGGTAACAAGATGGCTGATAAACTACTTATATACATTTTTTTTGTAAATACATACATATTATAGATAGAAAAACACCCAGACTAGGAACAAATACATGTAGGTCATACAAATATTTGTTCCGTGCGGGAATCGAACCCGCGACACGCAGCGCAGCAGTCAATCGCTTAACCACTGCGCCAACCGTGCCGTCAAGTAAATAATAGAATAATAGCCAACTCTTAAACACAACCGCTTTGTTAACCCTGACGTCCTACCAATTTCTTACACTCTCTGCGCACGCAATTTCCTACTTAAGTATGTGTTTACTTACAATAAAAACAATAGTTAGAAAATGGCATCGTCCTGCAAATACAGATAATTAACGCTGAAGCGTCTTGCTAAAGATTAACAGACTCAAACGTTTAAATCACAATTCATACACCTCTTCATTTAACAAAAACATAAAAGACAACTCCTCCACAAGAGTCTGAATAACGAAATTCCCGGGGTCTTTGTTTTATATTCAAATACAATTTCCTTAATTAGACGCGAAGTATCTCTTGAAAGAATAATGCGAGTTGCCCGAAGCAAGATAAGCTTGGGGCGATGAGGAGTCGTGCTACAAGGGGAAACAACATTTTAATAAATATCATGTAAGAGACCGGCTTAACGGTAAAACTTCACCAAAGTTGAAAGCGTGAATACTGTAGGACTAGGGACTATTTTAGCGTCGTATTTTAGTCTTAAATTCTGTCAGCCATATTAGATACTAGCTGCGTCCCGCGGTTTCACACGCATAAGTCTCGATCCCGTGGGATAATCGGGATAAAATTATCATATGTCCTAATTCAGGTCATGGTCTACCCATTTGCCAAATTTCATCTATATCCTTTCGGACTTCTTAGCGCGAAAGCGTAACGAACAACGCAAAAATCAAATCCTTCCTCTTAATAATATTAGTTTAGATGCTAAGGTGACTCCAGACAGTGCGAGGCATAGGTACGTCCCAAAAGCAAGTTTTTGTGTTAGATGCCTCAGCCTGATGCATGCGTCACATGCGTGATTACCATACGAAGCATATGCCTCGCTCTGACTAGAGGAACCTCAAGGAACGTTCGTGGGGACGAGTCGCGACAGCTGTCTAGCAAGTTACACCACAATCCCTAACATCTGAACCTAAATGTAATTGGAGCAGTAGTTCAATTAAAGGTTGACAAAGGAACAATGTACTCACTAGGGTACAAAACTTTCATTTGATGAATCTTGTTTGTTCACGAGTCGAAGGGTAAGATGTCAAGAATATCGCCCACAAGATCGTATGTTTACATCAGAATAATATCTCGCTTGTAGGTAGCTACTACAAATCTTCGCTTCGGCCTGAAAATAAAAGAAAAGCTTGAAGTTTATTAAGCTGTAAACTGACCGTAAAGCGAAACATTTAGGTCAATAGGTGCTTAGCGCGAAATCCAAGGTACAAAATACTTAAGGTACTTTAGAAGTATATGATGGCTGTAAATGTTTTTCCCATTTTCCCCGTAGATTTTGAACGACACCCACACGTCTACTTAACCCTTCGGGAATTGTTGGCGTGATATTATGTATGTTATTTTGAACGACTAAAAAGTACCTATCTATACTCCATTTGTTTAGGTAATTAAATAAAGGTAAACAAAAAAACCACGTGACTTAGTTAAACGACTAAACGTAATACCAGTTACTTTAAAACGTCGTTAATAACGTAATGGATCTAAAACGATCGATCGAATACTCGTAGATCTAGATCGGAAACTAATCGGATCTTAATAACAAAGTGACATTCGAAATGTTTTGTTACCGTCTACATTAAGTACCTATATGTAGGGCATACCGAAGAGCTATATTCAGTGAAAAATATTATAAATTACTCACTTTGTGTTGAATTAAACAATAATACATGCCTCTACATAACACAGATTGCTCGATAAAGCTGATGTATGTCCCAATACTAATATGAAACACACAAATAAATAAACAAAATGAAAGCGAACCTGTTTTTATTTCAGTAAGATTTTTAAAGGTCAGCTTCTGCTTTGTGAAAACGGAATAAATATAAAATTTTTACTTGTGGTTAGATTTTTGAAAGGTCAGCTGGCACCTGCTTTGTGAAAGTTATACAAACGAATATCCTAAACTTCAATGTAATAGAAAACCTCTTCAAAATACATTACCATTTAATTTTACCCTTGTGGAAAATGTTCTAGTTAGATATTTTAGCATCACTGCGTGGGCAGACTACGTAGGCTCTGGCTTTACTCATATTACTAATAAATAAAGAAATCAAACACTACTTAAATAAATCAAAGATATACTGATTATTTATTTTCCTTCCACCCTTTTTGACCGAATTACATAAAGGTCTCCGTTTCTTTACCATACATATATATCGTATAAATGTGTACCTATAATAATATGATTAGTATCGATTTGTTTTAATTTAACTTCTTAATTAAGTAGTTAATATTTAACACAAATTATTGTGGGTCAACATTATTTTCACTTTTTTATTTTTTTTTCACCTGTGTCTAAATAAACGTTATTCTTTCTTTAACCTTAAGAAAATGAAGGTGTCATTCGAAACAGTTCTCACACTACCTAGATTTATTCCAGTCTGTCTGGGACCGTTTTCTAATGAAAATGTCCTACAATTTAAAGTTGAACATAGCTCAAGAGGTTCTGTCGCTGTTACGAGTGGAGTTTAAGATGTTAACTCCACAAAGTAATGACATATTACTTTGTCTTTTAGTTGCAGTTGTTTCAGTACAGTAATCAGAAATTTTCCCTTGGATGTATTCTACAGCTTATGTGTATGACAAGTTAATTTATGTATTAAAATTTCTTGCAGGAATTAAAAAATACGGTACAAAGGCGGACTTAATGTCTGAGGCATTTCCCACCAGTCAACTTTAGTGTGATGCAGAGACAAAACATGGCGGGTGCAACATATGGGTTTAAAAGATCGGAAATGACAAGAATAAAATATAGTAGCACATAGATACATACATGTAGACAAAATGAACTGTCAGGAAAATAACGATCGGTACAGGAGAAAACGAATCCAGCAAATCAGCGCTGGGACGTTTCGGTCAACTTCTGACGGAATTCTTTAGTAAACACGGAAAATGAAACATTACACCTTCATGCATTTCCATTCAGCTTGAAAACGCATAGTGTTAGGCTCAGGCGGCCCTTTATACCAACTGGTCCTAAGAGGATTACAGGTATTGTTACAACTATCGTGCCCAAACAAAGGCCGTTTTCACTTCCTAGTAACGCATACCTACACTACGACCACAACGATTAATATGAACGTAAAGCCGACGACCCACTAAATAAAAAGCGAACCACCGTTTGCCTCTCAATTCTTGTATCTACAGCATATATCAGAAAAGTTTGGTCATATTTAAGGGTCTGTACAGACCATCAAATACAAAACTTCAATATTTATACTCGACCCAAATGTATGAGACGGCTGATCATTTTTTTTGCGATTACGTTGTAAGTCCCATGGGGAAAGTTGTTCAGTTTGATGGTTTGTAACACCACACCACACCTTTTTGATACATGCTGTATAAATCTTCGCCATTCAAACTAAAATACCAAAACACTTAAAAGAAAGAAACAGGTACACCTCTTTATTCATCTCGATTCCTGAGATATATCGTAGTAGCGTATGTATTCGTATATCGGTGAATTTTCTGACATTAATCTATGTTCGTAAACGTATAGTAACTACTCAACCGGGACACCCCAGACACTCGTGATGGATGTGAAACGAATAGGCTCTTGACTACTCATCGCTCTATCAAAATATTTCAAGGCAGGCTGTGCCTAGAAATATTGCTGAACAGCCAACCGTTACGTCTCGCTGAGGTCTTTAATTTTTTGTGGCCGTACTTGCGTACATCGTTACCTCCAGTGAGTCGATATCGAATACTTATTCGACTTTTCCTTTTCTATTTTATATCTTCTTTACAACCTATAACAGAAGGGCTTGTGGCTAAGTAATAACAACCGCACGGGTCAACCGATAAGATAAGCTACGCTTGGCACAGTTGATCCGTGGATGGGGTGGCCATCTTTACATACCAAGACCCCTCCGTGTCTCAGAAAGCACGTTAAGCCGTTGGTGCCAGCTGTCATTCGCGTATCTTTGATAGTCGTTACGGGAACTCAGAAGCTTCAAAGTCTGACAACCGCAGTCTTACCAAAGAGTATCTTATTACCCAGTAACTGGGTTTTGGAGGTCAGATAGGCAGTCGTTCCATGTAAAATACTGGTATTATACAATATAACTGTGAAAAGGCTAGGCAGATGATGTCTTCTTTACAACCTATAAAATTATTTTCACTGTTGCTTCCAGTTTAGTAAGAAGTAAAAAAATAAAGAAGAACGGGTCTTTCAAACACAAAATATATAAAACATCTGCAGTGATGTGTTAGATAAGTAACTGGGTATGTGAACAGCACTTGAACATCGTACAACATGAGGTTAAAAATTGCAAGTAGTGACTCAACAAGTAGCGACAAATGCTAGCATTTCTACTGCAAACCTCTACACATATAAATGTACCTGCTTTTGCCCGCGGCTTCGCTCGCGTTAATTTAGAATTTGAGAATCAATTCGGGTTGTACTCTGCTTGTTGTTTGGCCGTTGCACTCATGGGCTCAGAACGGAACATTATTCTAGGACGCTCCTATACACAATGTTGTATGTCCTTCTATTTGGCGCTAATGCGTACAAATTCTGGGCATTGGACTCACGCGAACATGCTACATGTAGGTAGCTGGCCATAGGAAAAACATGGCTTTTCCAAATGCACCTCTGCTACCTGCAATGTTTGCCCTTGTCTATAATATTATAGTTAGGAGGATGAAAAACCGGTCTATCGACTTTCTAGACTCACAAAACGTATTAGGCTTAAAATAAAAAAAATAATAATAACTCTTAAACTCTAAAGTTTCTAATATAATTCAATCATGATTCGAAAGACACGTGGCGCCATCTATTATCATAATCACGTTATTGTTGTTTTCCTCGGGAACAGCACTTTTTTTCGGGATGAAAGGTACCCTATGTCCGTTTCTGTACACCTGATAACGTATATGCAAAATTTCAGGATGATCAGTTCAGTGGTTTAGGCGTAAAAAGGTAACAAACAAACTTACTTTCGCATGTATAATATTAGCTAGGATCTCTACTAACCTTTACTTTATAACTCGCACACGAACCACAACTTACAGAAAACTACGGTAAACCGACCAACCGCTAATCAGCCAACGAGACTGAAATAAAGTTATATTTTCACTCCATATAACAAAGTACAATAGTCAGCTGCCGGCAGCGTCTGTCACGCGCTGGTAAACATTTAACGTTTAGTTGAATCTTATAGGTAACTGTCGAGTGACGAGGCGTCAATGCATGACGAAGGCCCTTTGAGGCGAGATTAGCCCTGATACAGGAGGACTGCCGCTTAATCGATCCCAGTGCCGGCCATAAAGTCATGGATTAAGAGCTCATACTTTGCATAGACTCGTTAATGGGGTTTACCGAATAAATAGGACAACACTGAGATAAAGTTTGAGTAAAAAAGAGAGGTTCTAGTAACATCCGTATCTAATCGCCGAAGCTGTCGGTTGACACTTTTATTAAAATTACATATTAACGACGCGTAAGAGGCTTATCAAAAGTCCCGAGCTCTCGAATTAACAGGTATTAAACGTAAGGCTTATACTAAACTACGGACGCTATAACTATGAAACTGTAACAATTTCTTCAATTTACTGTCGAACTTGGCTCGACTTTGTGCAGTAGAATACCGAATTCTCAGTTTGGGAACTTTGTTATATACGATACAACGGTAGGCTTATATGCCGGGCACGCCAGACCTCTGTGTTTCATCTACACAATATAATGTCCGAAGTTGAAATATTTCGTGTGATTAAATGTTGACCTCCACTCCACACCGCACTAAATGGAAAAAGTTTCAACGATCGTATCAACTTAATACATTAAAGTGTTAAATTTCGACCGCGAAAAATTGATATACGACCATTTGCTTTACAGTTCATCGCCTAAATAGGTTTTGATGGCTTAACCATTATTTTATAAGTACATAATGGATAGCTACAGCAGTTACGTTAAAGCTACATGTAATCATTGACGTCACGAACCGAAAACAAATTCTTTACTGTTCAGTGTAACGGTGAAATCGTTCCAACATTTTCCTTGAGCAGCAGTATATTGGAGCACGGAATGTTCTAAACCGCATTAGCGTGAGTCCAGTAGCTCCTGTTTCCTAATGCAGGAGGTAACGCAATCAGTGGCGCCGACACCTCACGGTGTGGGCCGGGCCTCGCCATGCATACTGATGCTCCATGTATCCGCCGAACGCCACCAGCTAACACAACTCCACAATTTCCCTAATGAGAACCCCGAATGCCACCTTTACACAGTTTGCTGGCAACCTACCTCTGTCTGTGGAAACTACAAATTTGCTAACTATCAATAAAACTAAATTCAATATTATGTTTCAGTTTGTCGTGCCTCGGAAAGCACGTTCAGCCGTTGGTCCCGGCTGTCATTCGTGGATCTTTGACAGTCGTTACGGGCAGTCAGGAGCCCGAAAGTCTGACAACCAGTCTTACCTTGGATATTACCCAGTAACTGGGTTGTGGAGGTCAGATAGGCAGTCGCTCCATGTAAAATACTGGTATTTAGCCGCATCCGGTTAGACTAGAAGCCAACCCCATCATAGTTGGGAAAAGGCAGGCGGATGATGATGTTTCAGTTTGAATAGCGTTTAATTTTGAAGCCAATTTATGCATCGACAATGTTGTGTTATTAAAGTATCGTTGCTGAAACGTGAGCTTTAATTCAAATTTTACTAAATTAATTTGTTTATAAAATAACAAAATAAAAATACAAAGTTGGACAGTTTCAACGACTTTCTATGAAAATATAGGAAGAAGATCTTTTATTTTTGTGTATGCAGGTCCATTATAGAATGTTATTAGATCACCGTCAAATACACTCCTTAATAAAGAGTAATCGGTCCTTAACAAATAATTGGAATAAAACCGAGGGTTGCCCAACACCTGCTTCCGGCTAATTCGTGTTTCCGCAAAATAATTTCGTGTTGATTTTACCCCGCAAATCCCATGGGAATAAGTATTAACAGGAACAAAAATGCCATTATAACCCTTTCACCTAACAAAGGGGCTAACAACCTTGTAACTCATCTGATTAAGTTGTTTGCACTTAATTCACAATTCCACAAAATATTAATGTGCCTGAATCAAAGATGAATATGTAGGTATATACAGGATGGAATTTTCGAAACGTACTTGGAGAGAAAGTACTCTAAATACTGAAGACAGTAAATTTTACTCAAAGGAAACATTCCTTTATTTTTTTAAAGAAACAAAACTGCATTTAAAGATTTTTGAAAATACGCTTGCCACACCCGGGAATCGAACCGACTAAAATCCGAAAAAATTGCATCCTGTACTTTTGTGGCACCAATTGATAGGGTCAATCATAAGGATCTCTCTCTAAGCTAACATTAAAGGAGAATCATAAAATCCAAACTTATAAATTTAATGAGACAAGATGAAGCACTTTTACTCAATGGTCCATCGAGTTTACTTATGTTTGTAATTAACAGTTATCTCTGACGTAATTTATTAAGAACTACTTAGATAAGAAAATTGCATTTATCTTTACACGCTACTACTTGTACAAGTTACTCAAAATGAATTCCTTAAAAGAATAAATTTGTGCACCCATGAAAATGGAGCTCATTTCGAGCAACTATTTAGTAAAACTCGTTTTTTCGTTCGAATGAAATAAGTTTAGTTTTTAAGGTTTTTATTTAATTTAATTTACGACGTTTGTAGAGAGATTTGATCCTTATGATTGACCCTATCGATTGGTGCCATAAAAGTAGAGGATGCTATTTTTTCGGATTTTAGTCGGTTCGATTCCCGGGTGTGGCAAGCGTATTAAAAAAAAATCTTTACATGCAGTTTTGTTTCTTTTAAAAAATAAAGGAATATTTTCTTCGAGTAAAATTTGCTGTCTTCAGTATTTAGAGTACTTCCCCTACAGTTACGTTTCGAAAATTCCACCCTGTATATTAACACAGAGTAGAATACGCAAGCCAATTTAATAAATATTAAATGAGCTGGCACGTTGTTAACATTCTTGCAGGCTTTCAAAAGCTTTTTATTGCATGCATGCAAAGCGCACACCGAGTACTTTATTATTGTGAACGTTCACAATGTACAACGTAAAATCCACTAATATTTACAGGTGGGAACAGCATAACGCTTTAATAATTTATCTGTAGGGCGCTTGAACACGATAAAGGTAAATTGACTGCCAACCTGCCTCATAGTAGACATCCATCCTCCACTGTATAGTCCATTTACGCCCCTTGGAAAATTTGATTCATCGTTGTTTTAAATGAAATTCACGTTTCATTAATAATCATTTTAATTAGAATTTCACTTGAAATGTTTCCAGTAAAATCGAGTAGTTTATTAAATTCGCACTTATGAGTATGATCCAAAACACTGAAGTGACGCAATTGCCACAATATTTACATAATAAATTAATGGAACAAGGGGTGTATTATTTTATTCCAACTGAAAGCTCGTTACGTCAGTTAACTGGGAATTCCTCCATTTTAATTATACTTGAACTTAAGCCTTATTAACAATGGAACATCGAATTTGACAGTTGAATGCGAAGTGTTGCGGCAAGACAAATGGTGGCGCGGAGGGTCGATGCTTACGTATAAGGGCTTGTGTACATTAAACTTCAGGTAAAATGTTACCCGTTTTAATAGCTTTATAATAAAATTGTTATGATACAAAACTGTTCAGAGACCCTCACAAAATATTATCCTAAGTTACGATCTTTGTTGATGATGCCGGTCATGCCTAGCCGGAACTCCATAAAGCGCATATATTTGTTGCTCGCAGCTAATTCTGGATGATTAGAGATGACATCTGCCTGTCATGGACTCCGTACAGATTTGTTGTCGAGAGTTCATAAAAGGTTTAACTGTGACATTGGCTTAACCAGGGCGGAAATAAGTAAACGTATGTGCGCAAGGAGTAGACGATGATAAATGTACGCATTCCATTGCGCAAACGACGTTATTATGCAATGAACGCGACAATCTCAAAATTCTATCTTCTCTTCTAAGCCGCGGGGTGAACACCCCTTTCCCGCAACCCTAAATCTAAATGGGTGCTTGATGATATTTCAAAACTCATTACGATTAATTTCGTTGCTTCAGACATCTTGCGCTGTTGTTCCCCTTTAGCTATTTTCAGACCAGCACACGTTTTGTTTCACATAATTATGTTACTTCGTTCATTCACGCTTATGACCCCTTAATAGAGTGCTTTTGTAAGTTATCTTTAGGTACTGTACATACATTTTTAAGTTAGCGATGCTTGTTAGGAGTCCCTAGGTACCCTCGGCACCAGAGATAGTAAAGCGGCGCACACAAGTTGATAAAACTAACTACATACAGGTGTGAGCTCGAGATGTGTTCCACACTAAGAGTTGCCCGCACATGTAGAAGTGAAGGAGGTTACCCTACTCTAATATAAAGTACACAGTCTAGAGTAGGTTATACAAATATGCACAACGGATAAAATTTCTCAGGATGTGTGTTCTTCTGTGTAAGGGAAAAATGAAAAGGTTAATTCGTGCTTTGGGAAAAAATATTTGATCGTCAGAAATGATAAATATTGACGTGTTCCTAATTGGAAAGCAATAATGATTCACTCGAGTTCGAGCGTTATCGATGGTCTATTATTTTTCATATTATCGTCACGTTTAACGAACCGACTAAAAAGGTTTTATGTAAAACGATGTTTCTCGAAACATTAT
Organism: Eremobia ochroleuca; assembly: GCA_949629135.1. NCBI lineage: Eukaryota > Metazoa > Arthropoda > Insecta > Lepidoptera > Noctuidae > Eremobia > Eremobia ochroleuca. Next base: position 14,401,034 of record OX451387.1, read on the forward strand.
TGATCAGACCAACACCCTGATTGCGTAACACAGTTTTAATCTCAGTCTGATTTTGATGGATATTGTTTATCCATTGCTTCATAATCAAAAAAATTGTCTGCTCAACAACGTAAACAACGGAATCAAAATGAAAGCCATTACTACTGATAGTGTGTTACGCAATTACCCCGCGGATCGTGTCGTTTATTGATGAAAATAATTCAGCTCAGGTACTAGGGTGTTGGTGCACAAGTGACTCGTAAGCAGGTGAAACACAGCTCAGCGATACGGTTGGCAAATAAAGGTAAATGCTGCATGCGTCCACTCTAAAAACAAGGTAAATAGCGTCGGATCCATTTTGTATGAGCTGTCTCAGCACATTTCAAGAGGGCATCCGGTTTTAGCAAAAATATATACCTACCGTATGCTTTCGTGAAAATTGAAAAAAGCGTTCAAAATATTAGGCGAATACAATTAATATTTGTGTAAATGTTTCATTACTGAAATTGTTCCCAGTATCCATACCATCTGAAACAATGTTTTGTTTTGTGGTTGTTTGTTTAATCGCATGAGAATCGCTCAGTCGCTTTTGTTCATAGCTTTGCTCGAAGTTCGTCAAAATACGCGTAGGTAGGTAGCGCGCGCTAATGTGTTCGCGGTTCACCCGAGTGTGTTGGGATCTTTATTTCATTAAATTATGCTACAGATGTTACTTTAAGAAAGTCAGTTTAATATTATGAAAAGCTTATCATCATACAGTTTTAATGACTAAGTACATGACACTCATGAGTTAGACTCGTGAGAGTAACAACATTATAGGACATAATTTCCTACTTCACATACAACGTATATATGTGTACCAGAAGGCTAAGTCTTGTAATTTAAAACGTTCAAAATCTAAACGTTGTCTCATCTCGGCGACAAAGAAAGGTATTTTTGACAGATTTAGACCGAGATCAGACTGTGAGCGTTTTTAAAATTACGAGAATGGCCCCTCAGGTGTGTTCGCATGTACAGACGCCAGCACATCAAGCTACTACAAGCTGTCAGATTTCTTTAATAGATTTTCAACTTTATTGCTAAAGCATAAGATTCAAAGTTGGTTGGGAAAATCTGACAGTTTCGGGTAGCTTGATGTGCTGGCGTCTGTACATAGCTACAGAATGTGTCATAAATAATGGCTAGTCCTCGTGTCCTGACAATGTGTGAGAGATGGTCCTCACAAGGACGGCCTAGCTTCGGCATCCCTTTGAGCCCAGTGAGTGTCTTTGTCACAAGTTGGCCACACACCCTGTCTGTTCACATCCGTAATAATTTAAATATGGATGACGCTTTTAGAGCAATTTAAATATTGAGTTGATTTGACACGCCAACTGGAGCGGGCGGCACCCGGAGAAGGTCTACTGAAGACCTATCTTTATCTCATTAATAATAAATTACTTACGGATCCGTTTACCGTCTACTTTACAAAGAGCGTTTAATAATAAATTATCTTGTCCTTTTAGCGATAAGAGGCGTGAGCTCTCCACGAACGCGATATTCCGGTAGATTAGCTTAACGGGTCAAAAAGGAGGCTCTAAATATTGTTTGGTGCCAAACTTTGAAATGAGTTGTTAAAAGCCCTTGACCACACATATACCCTTCAAATGACTAAGCTTTTAAACTATTAAGTAATTACTAGTATACGCATATACGTCTTTAGCGTACATTAGCACACCTTAATATCCATGACTAAATCAAAGTCCAATCATTAATTCCGATAGACACAAAAAAGCACTTTTAAATATTTACAAAAAATTGAATTAATTCTAGTCACCCTAACTCCACCGTTACTCTTTCGAAATGTTTGACAATATTTTGTATACATCAATTATTTCTAAAGACGAATCAGAACAGGAAACAAGAATTAGAAATAAAGCAATGACTGGTAAATTAATTATGTGATAGGTATTAGGTGCTCACATATTTACAAATATTGTAAAGGCTTGTGGCTAAGTAATAACAGTCGCACGGGTCGATCGATCAGGTTAAGCTATGCTTGCCGCGGTTGGACCGTGGATGCGTGACCATCATCACATACCAAGACCCCTCCGTGCGTTGGAAAGCACGTTAAGCCGTTGGTCCCGACTGTCACTCGTGGGTCTTTGAGAGTCGTTACGGGTCGTCAGTAGCCCGAAAGTCTGACTACCAGTCTTACCAAGGGGTATCGTATTTACCCAGTAACTGGGTTGTGGAGGTCAGATAGGCAGTCGCTCCATGTGAAATACTGGTATTCCGCTGCATCCGGTTAGACTGGAAGCCGACCCCGACATAGTTGGGAAAAGGCTAGGCAGATGAGTTACGTAAGACACGTATTCCGTACTGCGAACTAAGGCGGGGAGCGCCAGAGACTACTGATCGCCGGATCCTACACAAAACCCTCGTTTATTGAATTTTCATGATTCCTTTTTATGCAAGTTCGCCGATTTCGTGGGATCTCGTCTGCCTTTACCTAAGCGAACCTGCTTTCTCTGTTTTAGGAAATTAGATTAGAGTCAGATCAGGTCTCCGTTAGCCTTTTGAAATGGTTTTAATTTAGGTATATAATTTGAAATAAGGGTTAAAATCGTCAGAATACAAAGTTTTAGGTAAAATTTAATAAATATATTTTAAAAAATGTAATAGTTATTCATTATATATTTCTTTCAGCGGCAATTTCATACCTACACGGAGAGAAAAGTCTTAGAAAAATGCTAGCACAGCAAAAATTCTTATGGTGTACGGTAAAATTTATTGGACAAATCGTGAATTTTTCCCAATCTCAAAATTTTCTGTGGATGTCACTTGCACTCACTTTACAGTGCCGAGCACAGTAACTTTTCTAAGAATTTTCTCTCCGTGTACGTGTTTAATAACGAGTATGACGTATCAACTGAAACTAAAACGAAATATTAGTTGTGTCATCGGAAATTCCATCGTGGAATTCCACATTGAACAAGTTGCAGTGAATAATTTGTTGCATCAAGTTTTGCTGTGCTTTTTTAGAAAGTCAGAAATTAAATACGAAAAACGTTTCAAAGTTTTTTTTTTTTTTATCTACCTGTCTTGTCCCACTGCTGGCCAACGGTCTCTTCTCTCTCTCTCTCTTTAACGTTACCAACCTATATCTAAATTATGCTTAGATTACAAGTTTGTGGTCATTTTCTTACTTCCATTTATCAAAAATACCAAAAGAAAATTAGCAAATCACGTTCACACTATTTTCCAACAAAAAGCGAGACGCGTAACAAAAAAGTTCAAAAGGTTACTAAGTCATTAAGATTGATGTCCAAGATTGGTCCTCAGTAAAAAACTTTTGAGCATTCCATCTCACTAATATCCACCCATATATGAAGATAAATCTATGCCCTAGAGGAGAAAGCGTTTCTAATCTTCCAGAAAGCCTTGACATTCTTTCTAAAAATAGAAAAAGAAGGGCGCTGTGTGAGTTCCAAAGATTTGAGGAACAACCACAGTTCATCACTTGTAAACTAACATGAGGAACATGAAGGCATGATTCGGGAACGTTCCACATAACGTAGGTACAAAGAAAAACAGGATGCAAACAACGAATAATTTTTTTTTTACTTTTAAACTCGATTTGTCCGTGAACTGAGTATAAACAGTCCGCTCACAGTTATTATCTCTGAGTTTGCATCACTGTCAAAATCACAGTGATCTTTATAGTCGTCGCAATAAGGTTGCTCTTGGTTTGGGGCCATTGACAGAGATCTTTATTATCGTTACAACAAGGTTGCTCTTGGGTTGCTGCTGTCAGAGGTACATAATATAACTGTGAAAGAACTGCCGTGCGATCCTGTAACCATCTCACCGTGAAAACAGGGGTGAAGTGAGCGTGGAGTGAGTCGTCAATAGTGTCAATCCCTAGCATCAGCATGACTCACAGCTCACTCTAAGCTCACTTCACCTTAGTTATCACGGTGAGATTTTTCCAGAATCGAACGGCTGTTTTCGAGTTTGTCAGCGCTTAGCACGAACGCGTGACGACAAACGATTATAAAAATGGAAATATTACTATCCTACCTAGCTTTTTGGTAAAAAAAAAAAATACGAGAAGCCAAATTAGTAGTTAGGTACCCAAAGATATTATATACTGGATGCTTTTTTTACAGGCTCCTTTGTACAGGGTGTTTTACTCATGAACATGAACAACTTTCACTATGGGACTGAACTGTTTCATACATTTTGGTCAAGTAGGTATTCAACTTTTGTATTAAACAGCTGATTATGTTTTCGTAATTTCAGAGTTGGTCCCACAGTGAAAGTTGTTCATATTCATGAGTAGAACACTCTGTAAAAATTTGGAGCCTGTAGAAAAAAGCATACAGTATAATGTCCCCCAGACCGTATTTCGGCGCCATTTCGGCCAATCTCAACAAAGACTAGCCTTCGGCATGGGAGATATTATAATGCATAAGTGTGTGCGCATAATCACAATAAATCATTTTTATTTGTGTAACATAGGTAGTGAATACAGTGCTTAAATTAAAGTTTATACGTTGCTATATTAGGTCTTTACCTATGAAATTGCCGTTCTGCAGTACTGGCCATTTCAAATCAAAATAATTTTTGTTTGGCTAAGAATTCTAATTTCAAATTAATTTTATTTTAAAAACATGGAATTTTGTTTACAAAAGTAGTCATTTGTTTATTGATTAGTGTTACATTTTCATCGCATTTCAATCTTTTTCGTCATCATGGATACGTTAAAAATTCGAGTAATTATGGAATATGAGTACCGTCGTGGCAGCAACGCGGCACAAGCGGCACGCAACATCAACGACGTTTACGGAGCTAACACTACAAACCAACGCACCACCTGTTATTGGTTTGCTCGGTTCCGTTCTGGAAATTTCGACCTGAAAAATGAACCTCGCGGTCGTCCTAAGACTGGTCGACAGTGACGAATTAAAGGCGATTGTGGAAGCTGATGATACACGGCTACTACGGCTACGGCTGAATTAGCAGTAGCTTTCGACGTTAGCGTCAAAACAATATTGGTTCATTTGCGTCAAATTGGCAAGGTAAAAAAGCTTGAGAAATGGGTGCCCCACGAACTCAATGATCGCCAGCGCGAAGTACGCGTCGAGACGTGCCTTGCACTGCTCAACAGACACACAAATGAAGGAATTTTCAACCGCATTGTTACCTGCGATGAAAAATGGATTCTGTTTGATAACCGCAAGCGCTCAGCAAGTTGGTTGGATCCTGGTTCAGCACCTAAACAATGCCCTAAACGAAAACTTACCCCTAGAAAAGTGATGGTCACTGTTTGGTGGTCTAGCACCGGTGTGATTCATCACAGCTTCTTACCAAACGGGGTGAGCATTACTGCAGATGTAAATAATAAATAAATAAATAAATAAATCCCTGGACATTTCACACAGCACCATTTGTCCCAAGCTAAGCAACCTAATGCTTGTGTTATGGTAACAAGATGGCTGATAAACTACTTATATACAATTTTTTTTTTGTAAATACATACATATTATAGATAGAAAAACACCCAGACTCGGAACAAATACATGTAGGTCATACAAATATTTGTTCCGTGCGGGAATCGAACCCGCGACAAGCAGCGCAGCAGTCAATCGCTTAACCACTGCGCCAACCGTGCCATCAAATGTGTACTGTGAAGAACTGAACACAATGATGGAGAAGCTGGCACATCTCTAACCAAGGCTCTGGTCAATCGCTCGTCTCCGCTGCTCCTGCACGACAACGCGCGACCTCATACTGCACAGCAGACGGTTTCCATGTTGCAAGAACTGGGATTGGAAGCTCTCCGTCATTCGCCCTATTCACCAGACCTATTGCGCCTTCAGACTACTTTTTCCAGAATTTGGATAACTTCTTGGCGGGAAAAAAATTCAATACCCGAGAGGCAGTTCAAAATGCCTTTGAAGAATTTGTTGCCTCCCGTCCAGCTGATTTCTTTAAGAAGGGCATCAATAAACTGCCACTGCGTTGGCAAAGATGCATTGATTGCATGGGTGATTACTTAGATTAATACAAATAAAATATACATGAAAAAAATTCGTTTAAATTTTTTCATACAAAACGGCAATTTCATAGGTAAAGACCTATTATTATGCCAAGAGGCGTACAAATATCCAGGGTCGCGGGTTGTTCGAAAGAGTTACCGTGGCCCTTGGCACAGGTAACTGAAGGAACACGGGTGGGTTTTAGTCAGTAAAAGTCTGACACGCCCTCCCGCTCCGCTCAGAGCGGGAGAAGTTATTTGATAATTTCCCACCCATAAAAAAGGCGTACAAATATGGTTGCATCATGCGAAATAAGAACAATATGGAATAATTTCTACAGTCAATGCATAAATAAATAATCATAACTTACAATTAGTCACAATATTCAATTAAAAATTGTTTTGCCAGTCCAATAAATAAATAAGTGTACATTAATTTATCATTCAGAAATTCATCAGTCATATTATAATAACATTTTTCAATTAATGACAGTTTCAATAGTTTTTTTAATTGAACTTTTTACGACATCTGGTAATTTATTGTAAATACGCGGTGCCATGTTTCTCACTAAGGCAGTCTCGTATTGGATACCAATCGCAACATTTCGTAACGTTGACAGTTTTTCGAATAACATCATGTTTGTTTTGACAGAAACACTAATTTCAAAAATATATAATGAGGGTAAGTAAGGTACTTACCTTACTTAAGCTAATTACTTACTTACTTAAGGTGCTTAAGGTACTTACTTTATAACTTATACGCAGACGCAGGTGCACTCTCCCTTCCTTCACTCTCATAGTCGGATGGGACGGCAATCCGAAACGACTGGAGAGAGATTAGCGCAGAACCAATGGCTTAGCCAAAGATATTTACTATCATCATATATGTATATCAACCGTCTAAATTGAAAGCGCCGTCAGTAACCTACCTACATTTATTTCATAGAATAACTTTACCATATCGACGCTGCTTCACTTGTTCCAGAATGTGAATTATTTACTGTACCCACTCGGCTGAACCCTATCTCTTAAGACACAGGCTAGACCTAGTTTAAGGTATAGAGTCTATTCAATTGTGCTTATAGTGCGACAAATGTATTTATAATCTACAGTGCAATGTGTTTCTTGTTTTATGAAATAAATACTTTTATTATTATTATCATAAATACTCGTGAGTACCCACCTAAATATTATGAACAAAACGAGTAATTTCAATTTTATAATCAACTCACGCCCACTGGCTATGACTTGTATTCAAAAAGCTATAAGCACGCAATAAAAACGGATATCACTTGCATGTATTTTATCCTGCATGTAACTAAACTCCTTTGTCGACTGTACACATGTTACGTAGGAAGGTGTTGTTCGAAACAGTCCCTGAAGAGTTCTTTCGTTTGCGGCGCCAAATTGAATTCCCGTTTCGATATATTTAGATAAGTGTTGGTTATTTTGCATTCCGTACTTAAACTTTGAAATGGAGTTCCATTTTAGTTGTGGTTGTCGCTATTTCTTGTTTTGAATTTCTATTCAAATAGCAACATGTTTTGAGTAAGTACCACGTTTTGTTAGGCAGAAAAGTATGCGTTCTAACATGGCATAAATATTTACTTTATAAAGTAGGTATTATATTTTTTAAATTATTGTAAATGTAAGAACTATGTGGGTCATTGTTTTTTCTGTTTTCCTTTTCCTTCTTAGTTAGTTTTAATCATGATCTAACCTAACCAAATTTCCTTCCTTTTGTATTGTTTGTCGAATCGTTTCATAAGATCCTTATGTTCTGAGTTGAGCTGCATGATTACTGGCAATGCGTACACTGACTGGACACTCTGGTCAACTAAATCTGTGTGGTTATTTCATCAAAAGACCATTTCAGACACCTATTTACATGATCTTCACATAATCTGACCAAGAATATGTCTGGACTTTAAAAGAAACTGTGACCTCTGAGTTTGTTTCGGTGTTTCTTCTCAGAGTAGTCAGATAGAAAACGCCGACATAATCTAGTTTTTAAAAATATGATTGACGTGTAAAAGACAAGTGTTGGTACAGACGCCAGCACATCAAGCTACTACAATCTGTCAAATTTCTTTAATGGATTTTCAACTTTATCCCTAAGGCATAGGGTTCAAAGTTGATTGGGAAAATTTGACAGTTTCGGGTAGCTTGATGTGCTGGCGTCTGTACAAACTTACTTACAGGAATAAAATAATTTATCATTTGGCTGTAGTTTCAATTTGCCTTCAAAATACGTATAACTTACGGCCCTTTCCCACGGCAAGATCACGTTTTTTGCAGGTACGGTTTTTTGCAGGATCACGTTTAGTAGTGTGCGTGTTTAAATATACATATTCACACAAGCATCCCGTTTTCCGGATACTGCAAACAGGATGCTTGTGTGAATATGCAGGTACCTATATTTAAACACGTACACCACTAAACGGGATCCTGCAAAAAACCGTACCTGCAAAAAACGGGATCTTGCCGTGGGAAAGCTTATACGTTACCAGCTTCTGCCTGCGACTTTATTTGCATGAAATTTCTTGGTCCCCCTACCGATCTCGCCGCATCGTATCGCCTGCCCGCGCTATTACTTCGTTTTTGGTTAACGTTATTTCTGTCTTTTTTTCTTTATGCTCGGCTCCTAAAGGCTAAGCTTAATATTAAATAGCCTATAGCCTTCCTCAAGAATGGGGCTATCAAATTCAAAAAAAAATCATCATCTGCATAGCCTTTTCCCAACTATGTTGGGGTCGGCTTCCAGTCTAACCGAATACAGCTGAATACCAGTATTTTACATGGAGCGACTGCCTATTTGACCTCCACAATCCAGTTACTGGGTAATACGATACCCCTAGGTAAGACTAGTTGTCAGACTCTCAGGCTTCTGACTACCCGTAACGACTGTCAAAGATATATGAATGACAGCCGCGACCAACGGTCTAACGTGCTTTCCGATGCACGCTCGGAAAGCACGTTAAACCGTTACATACCGAGACCGCTCTGTTCTCGGTATGTAAAGATGGTCACCCTTCCACAGACCAACCGTGGCAAGCGTAGATTAACCTGATCGATTGACATGTGCTGCTGTTATTATTTAGCCACGGGCCCCTCCGTGCAAAAAAAAAATACGACTGATAATTCCAGAGATTAGTGAGTTCAAATAAACAAACTCGTCATCTTTATTATTAGTATATAAATGTATTTTCCTCGCGTATTTTTCTTTCGCAGACCAAACTGCAAGTCACCAATACCAATTGCATCATTACAGAACAAAATATGAACAGTGGTAAAGTATCGGATATATCGTGGGTTGTTACCTCCTCTATAAGCGGTCCTTGTTTATCCCATCTGACCCTTATAACTTTCACGCCAAGATGGGCGCCTAATAATATTGTCGGTTTACTTTCTTGGACCAAATGAAGGTAAATAATTCGGATACAGTTCCTTTTTTCAGCGATAGGTATGTGTTGCTGACATCTAATTAGGATCTATTTACTTTGGTAGACAACATAATAAGTTTGAGCTTTCTATGGTGGCGGCTATTTATGTTTTATATTTCTCTCTACGCATGCTTATTTCTAGTGATTTTGTTATTTTAACAGTAAGACGAATAATCAAAAAATCTGCTGTTTCATACATTTTGGTCAAGTAGGTATTAAACAGCTGTTTTTTTTTCGTGATTTCAGAGTTGGTCCCATAGTGAATGTTGTTCATATCCATGGGTAGAACACCCTGTAAAAATTTGGAGACTGTAAAAAAATCATCCAGTATATCATAATTAAGGGATTCTTAATTTGATTTCTGTTAAGTAAAACCGTAATGATTCACTCATCATTTGCCTAGCCTTTTCTCAACTAAGTTGGAGTCAGCGTCCAGTCTAACCGGTGCAGCTGAATACTAGTATTTTACGTGGAGCTACTGCCTGTCTACCCAGCTACCAACCCAACTCTTCTTCTCAGCTACCAACTCAACTTCTGTCAACCCAGTTATTGGGTTATACAACCATACCTCTTGGTAAGACTGGTTGTCAGACCTTCGGGCGTCTGACGATCCGTAATGACTGTCAAAGATCCATGCATCGATAACCTGATCGACCGAACCGTGCGGATGGTATTACTTAGCCACAAGCCCCTCAAGGATTTGATGACGGATTTTTTTTTGGCACAGCTAATAAGCTTCTGCAGTCGCAAACTCAGAAGATCTATCACAATAAGTTTATAATATTTATCATGATAACTTCATTCATCCATTAGTTTTGTGTAGTCAATTAGCTGTCAGAAGTGACTCGAAGCAATTAGGGGCGGTACTGCAAGAGTGATTTAAGTAAAACTTTGTTGTTTACGTCGCTGCCTCCCTGGTGGACTTGGTGAATGTCGTTCAGTCGGCGATTAATCATAAAGCTTTATCTGAAGATGCAAACAGCTCATAAATAGTTCGTTTAGGGATGTCTGAAGGAATGTTTGTTGTGTTGGTAAGTAACTTTAAAATTACTATGAGCTTTGGAGAGGTTTGTGCGACTCACGACGTGTATAAGCGGTAGGTGCATGGTGGACACGGGTGCAACTGGAGCAGCGTTTTGATGTTAAATTCACGACCATAAGACCGAACAAAACAAGGATTTTCTTTTGACATGGTTGAAACCATCGAGCCAGTTTTTGAAATAAGAACGTAACAGTGATGGAAATACAGTTCTATAAACAAAATAGAAAATATAGTACCAGACTATGCGCTCATATAGGTATAAAGTCTATCTACTCATAAACGAAATATCTAAAGGAGTTAGGGCTTTTTCCCACGGCAAGATCCAGTTTAATGCAGATATATATATTAAATATGCAGATATATATATTTAAGCACGTACACTACTAAACGGGATCCTGCAAAAAACTATACCAGCAAAAAACGGGATCTTGCCGTAGGAAAGGGCCCTTATTGTACTTATTACATTACAGACAACTTTTACTCAGGGACCAAACCTGAAATCGCAAAAAATAATCAGGTGTTCCCTACATTTATGTTCGCATAACTCGTCAAAATTTAGGGAACAGCTGATTTTTTTAAGAGATTTCCTGTATGAATAGATAGACCTTATATACAACGTGTAACGTTAAATGCGCAAAACCTCAGACACCCCAACTGATTTTTAATTCAATTGACCTATTTCAGAGAGAAAATGAGTCATTAAAAAAATTGTAAAGGTTTTATGTGCTGTTTTAGTTTTACTGGCCATTCTGATCGTTTCTTGCGTCTGCGACGACGCTTTATCGAGGGAGGAGTCGTCACCGGGCCGCTGCGCCGCGCTGACATTGGTTTGCTTGACCTATTAATAAATAGACACGGCAACGTTTTTAATGAAGATTTTTTGAAAAATGTGATCTATATTAAAAAGTGGTTCAATTAATTCTGCTCGTTATTCTGATCAAACTATTTTCAGGTTTTGCGCATTTAACGTTACACGTTGTATACGAGAGCGGTAAGCGGCAACGGCAGAGAGAACTGCAGACGTCGACGCGCGTCAACGGCAGCCGTCAACGTGCCGCTCGTGTATTTGAGTACGGTACTTAAATACACAAGCTGCACGTTGACGACGGTTGCAGCTGCCTCTGCCGCTGACGCGTACCTACCGCTCGTATGTATGAGCACTAAGTTATCAGTATCGTATTAAAAACTTAACCTCAGTCAGAATAAAGATTGAAATTAAAAATCTTGCTCGTAGTTTTAAGCTCGGGCTAAAATTCGATCTCGTTTTGCAATAAGAATCCCGTTTAGTAGTGTACGTGTTAAAATATACAACGTGTAACGTTAAATGCGCAAAACCTCAGACTACACCCCAACTGATTTTTAATTCAATTGACCTATTTCAGAGAGAAAATAAGTCATTCAAAAAATTGTTAAGGTTTTATGTGCTGTTTTAGTTTTACTGGCCATTCTGATCGTTTCTTGCGTCTGCGACGACGCTTTACCGAGGGAGGAGTCGACACCGGGACGCTGCGTCGCGCTGACATTGGCTTGCTTGACCTATTAATAAATAGACACGGCAATGTTTTTAATGAAGATTTTTTGAAAAATGTGATCTATATTAAAAAGTGGTTCAATTAATTCTGCGCGTTATTCTGATCAAACTATTTTCAGGTTTTGCGCATTTAACGTTACACGTTGTATACAGCGTGTAACGGAAGGGGGGTATCAACCCTGAAGGAAGTGAATGTGCTCATGAAACTCAACAACTTTCCCCAAAGAACAAAGGTCGAAATATGAAAAAAAAATTTGGCCCTCCCTTACAAAACTGACTACCTACTTGATTTACTATGGGAGGGCCAAATTTTTTTTGACACAAGCGTCCTATTTGCAGTACCCGTAAAACAGGATGCCTATGTGGATATATAATATTTAAACACGTACACTACCAAACGGGATCCTGCAAAAAACCGCACCTGCAAAAAACTGGATCTTGCCGTGGGAAAGAGCCCTTAGACGGTGACAATTTGATACAGGGTGATGATATAAAACCATGTTACCTATATACAGAGAGCCGCCCTATATTCCCGTCTTTAATGAACACCCATTTATTTTAGTGTCTCTTGAAAAATAAAGCGCTTATCCTCAACATTGTCCAATGTCAGGCAATATAGGTAGGTAATACATTCTCATCACCCCTTCGACCGCCCAAAGTGTTGTTACGTGTGTCTCTGGAGTTATCCCCATCTATCTTCAAGGGTGACCGCTTAAGAATGGACAGGACAAAGAGCTGGTCATTACGACGCGCCTTGAAATTGCAACTTGCTCGACAAAGGACTTTGCTGTCTCATGTCTATTCAATTACTGTAGAGGTCAACAGACCACACTATCTATATCTATCTGTCTCATAGCAGTTGTTTGGAAAGCACAAAAGCCATATTATTAGTTAAATAGCTACAGAAATTTAACTTCTGTTGTAAAGGTTTAAGCCTACATAATCCTAAAAGCCTCAAAACTGAGTCTTAATTAAGAAGATTAATGAAATTCGATACCCCGAATATTGATTGACATGATATTGTCTATGAAGCGCCCATTCAAAGTGAATAGAGCCTCGAATACTGAGTGACGTTTCCGTGGGCGAGTGCTCGCTGTGAACATGATATGTATGGCTTTCGGAAGTCTTTCAGATCTAAATAAAGCCCATTGATCAGTTGTCCAGCAGAAAGAGTATTTGATGAAATCTTTGAAAGTTGAAAGGCAAACGTTGCAAAAAGCTTTTTTGACCGACACTCGCTCGGGTCGTGACGTCCGGTGCGCTCACGGACGCGATTGATTCAGCGGAGGATAGTTCAATAATTCAGCAGGATGACCAGCATGTCCCTGTACCACACGGGAACTGGCCGCGATATTGATAGGGCTGTCAGCCAGCTTGGCCGAAATAACAGATAAATAATACAGAAGGCAAAATCAAATGTCGCCGTGTTTTACGTTAAAACTCCGTGGGTATGAAGGCCGCAAGAAAAGGTCAACACCTTTTAAAAAGATAACCTTTTCATTTATTATGTTATACTGATTTTTTTACAGTCTCCAAGTTTTTACAGGGTGTTCTACCCATGAATATGAACATCTTTCACTATGGGACCAACTCTGAAATCACGAAAAAAAATCAGCTATTTAATACTCGTACAAAAGTTCAATACCTACTTGAACAAAATGTATGAAACAGCTGATTTTTTTCCTGATCTCAGAGTTGGTCTCATAGTGAAAGTTGTTCCTATTCGTGGGTATACCCTGTAAAAATTTGGAGACTGTAAATAACACATTCAGTATTTTATGATGTGTCTTTTAGCAATTACAATTTCAATAGTAACAACATGAGTATAACCAATAACATTCTCATTTTCCGAAGATCATAGAAAATGGCGGCGCAAAAACCCACGAGTTATTTCCAATCTCACGTTCCAACTTTACTTCCCAAACATTATAATAAAAAATGCGGTACAATTACATTCCTATAAAGAGCATGTTCAGCACTTCAAACTCCAGAGCCTCACCAATCGTAGAAAAGTACTCACATCTTTGTTCACTATCTTTGTTTCCTTCACAAAATTAGTGACATCTAAACTAAACACTGAGCTACTAACCAAAATATATTTTAATGTTCCTGGCAGATTATCACGGTCACATACCTACAATCTGTTCAGACAACCTTTGCCCAAAAAACTTAGGTGACGACTCTCCCCTTACGAAAACTATTACATTGTACAATGGTATATGCCGCAAAGCTGAAATCAATATAAATCATGACAGTCTTAACACTTTTAAAAATAAACTACATCTATATGCACTTTCAGTTAGAGGACATTTGACCTATCATTCTAAAAATTTAATTTTCATTTTAAGTTTAATTTAATTTTAATCTCGTAATTGCTTTGTTTTATTGTAATGTATAAATGTATTTTTTATCTTTTATAAATCTCTTATTAGGATGTATATTATTTTTAATGTGTTTATAATTTAATTATATATTCAGAGCATGTGTACTCGATATGTGTAAGCTGCGGTTGCCTGTAATTGAGTGTGTATTACAGGATAATGTATATCATAAAAGGTTTATAATGGTAAAAGATAATTGTAATGTATCTCATTGGTAATTCTTAAAGAAATAAATAATAAATTATATTAAACGGTTATATTAAAACTTATTGCTCAGTTATTAATGTATAATATAATATTTCTATCAGTCATCTAAAACTTATGTAGGTATTTATTGTGGGTTAGAAAGATAGTATAATGTATTAATATAAAATATTATACTTTGTCGAATACCGCCTCTTCGTTTTGGTTTGGATCGGTAAAAGTAAAAGGAACACTAGTTAAAGTTAGATTCATTTGTAAAAGTAAAAGGAACACTAGTTAAAGTTAGATTCATTTGTAAAAGTAAAAGGAACGCTAGGTAAAGTTAGATTCATTTGTAAAACTAAAAAGAACACTAGGTAAAGTTACATTCATTTGAATCAAAAATTAACTCTAAAAAGAAGTGTTCCTATGCACGTAGAAGGTAATGCACATTAATATCATAAACCGCAACGTCTTTTTGTCTGTCTGTTTGTGCGTTTAAATAAGACGAAAGTTACATATCCCATTTACTTGAGTTCTATTTTAATTCATAAAGATATTCTTGGTAGGGAAAACAATTTACCTATTCCTATTTTAATAAAATAGGAATCATTGACATCATGAACCCCTGGCACAACGACACTACACATGGTCATTCTCCTTGTTTCTCCTAAATAGATATAATATACATACCTTAAGGCAAATGTGGAAATCTTTTATAAGCAGCTTAAAGAATAAGCATTTTAGCACAACCAACCTGTGCTCCTCGCGCTGCTCATCGCTCTGCTCCTCGCGATGTCGCGATGTTGCCCTCTCTGCCCACACACTGCTCTGCTCGCACAATTAATCGCACAATTTATTGCTGGTCCTTAGACTCGCGCCCAAAAAACCGACAAAACTGGGAGCAGTGGGCGTGACGAGTAATGTTGCCACACTACGTCGCTTCCTCCTTTCCTCGCTACTTCTCATGTCACTCGACGAGTATGTGGCAGGTATATTAGATAAATTGGGACTGGAAATTACTTCACTTAATTTTTTGATGGATGGATTATAAGTTAATAACTCTGACTAAAATATATGTACATACATACATCATTATTTTTAGTATATTGCAAACCCGAAACACGTGTCTAGTATTTTTATGTAAAGAATCTATGTACAAAATTTCAAAACTGTATCATAAAAAATCACGAAGTTATAAGCGTGTTATGTTACCTGATTGTCCGTACAAAAAATTGGTTAACACTTAACTCGACCGGCTGTGACCTGTGTTGTGCGCATATGATTGCGGATATGTACCTAGTGTCGCTCGGTATCCAACTTTTTACCATTTTAAAATATTTTGGGGCAAAGTATAACATGGTATAAAAACTATTGGAATCGATTTAGTTACTTATTCTGAACCAACTATATTCAGGTTTGCAGTATACTAAAAATAATGTTGTATATATATTTTTTAATATCTGTTCTGAAACTTTGTATTACGTTTGTTACTAACATAGCATGAAAGTGGTGTATATTACTAACATCATATGGATCAAGGAACGAATTAAAGGTTTTTTTTCTTTCTTTCTGTTTTATGATTTCTGGGCTTAGACGTCATCAAAAGGAAATACACCATACTTCACAGAATTGTGACCGAAGTACTGTCTGTGTCGATTACACGATTGCATAAAATTTTCTCCATATAAATAAATCTCAAAGTTAAGTAAACCGTACATGAATAATCTAAGTACATAATAATAAATAAATGCTGATCATTGGTAAGTGCATCACTTCAGATAGGCTGGACTGATTTGGCAAGTTTTTAAATGTTCATAATAGTCCGAACCAGGACCTTACGGAAAAAAAAATTGTAAAGTTGCCGGGAAAATTGCAAAAACTGAAAGTGAATTTTGTATGAGAATTTGTATGAATTATTGAAATTTAAACAGGTCAACGTCTGTCGGGTCAGCTAGTATTCTATAAAAAACTTCAAATTAGATCACGAAACTTTGCAGGATAATCGAACTTTGTTTAAAGACGGTAGCATACTAGCATATAATTGTGTTTATTGTTTTTAAATGATATTATTTACTCCGTAAAAAGATGAGGTCTGAAATATTAATATCGGAGAAAGTATATCGTTTCGCTTGCACTCACAAGGCCTGATTGACAACGTTTTATGTTCTCAACAAAATATATAATTCAGTAAAATTACATTTAGTTGTAAAAACATCACATTGAGTTTCGAACATTTTGTTCCCAAAAATTAGAGTAAAAAGGCCAGTAAAAAAATACGGTTTCCTTATCCGTTTGCGTTTGCCATTTTTCGTGGATGTGATGCATATTTTCCCCCAATTTGTTATTTTTTTGTTTGTGTTCTTTCTCTGCGTCATGTTTATGGCAAATGAACGTATTTACATTATTTTCTTTCCTATGGGAAATAACGTTCTCAACATTATTTACTATTACAATGAGAGTATACAATTAATCCTTCCGCTGCTATTTAAGTTTGAAAACACTAAAAATTATATTTTGGCTTAAAATGTTTCGAGCATTACATTAATGTTTGGACTGATATAGTAGCGTTTTCCAACAGACACATCAGCACTTCGATTTACCGATAGTGAATCTGGCACCGTTGAAGAGACTGCAAGTCAAGTCTTGAATCGTAGGCCTTCTCGTAGTCAACAAACGCATCACAGAGAAGCAGGTCATACTCTTCGGTCTTCTCTATAACCTGCCGCAGCGTATGTATGTAGTCTACGACGCTAAAGCCTTACAGAATCCGGCTTGTTCGGAAGTCATCAAGCCTACGCGCGACAAGGTTCGTGATAACTCTGGAAAACAGCTTGTAGACATGGCTCAAAAGTAAAATGAGCTTATAATTCTTAAGCAACTAATATTAACATAACATTTTCGTCCTTTTTAACCTTTTTCTGTTCCATGCCTGCGGCGTTTACCCTCGAGTATGACGGAATTAAACAGTTGCTGGAGGTTCTTAAGTACGGGTTTTCCACCGGCCTGGTTACCTGCAGGCTATTGTATGATAAAAACATTCTTCTTAATCTTCTTGTGCTTATTTTTTAATACCTATCATATTAGTATACCCAACGCGCATGTCCATTTCTATACGCAATAACTGTTTGCGTCTTTAAACGAATGTCCAAAATATTTTTGTCAAAAATTTGATGTTTAAAGAAAAGAAAGAGAAGAGTTTGAAACGTACCAAAAAAAGAGGGGGTTAATTGTAAACTTTCGTTGTAGTATTAAAAAATGTTGAAGACCTTATTTTCCAAAAGAAAGCAACATTTCTTCTTTCTGGATAGATTTAATAAATTTGTGGGTAGGTACGAAATGAATGATGTCCTTTAATGTATCTTAGATATATGAGCAATACTAACAAAATTATGGATGATGTGCCTGAATTCAAGTTAACTAAATATAAATAAATAAATTTTATATTTCGATTTTTTTCCTCAAAATTTTGTACAAAGTACTTATTCTTTAAAAAAAACATGTTTGAAATGGTTCAAAATCGTAATCTCATATCATTGTCAAAAATGTTAGCAGGCAAACGTATTTTAAACGAAGAGTTTATTTTGACTAATGATGGTAGTACCGACTTGCGACAGAGTTGTAATTAGGCAGCCGGAAACCATGCCGTAGAATACGTCTACCGCCACGTTGTCGTCGCCAAGATATCATCATTTATTTGTGAGAAAAACGTTCTCAGGACATTTTCGTCAGTGACCCGCTTTTTATATACAGTATGTATATACAGGCGTAGTCGGTCCTAGAGACAAGCATATGATAAAAAAATCTTATTTGATTCAACTATTATTTTAACAAATTTTAAATTAGAAGTGCAGTTACGTCCAATATATACAACGTGTAACGTTAAATGCGCAAAACCTCAGACACCCCAACTGATTTTTAATTCAATTGACCTATTTCAGAGAAAATAAGTCATTAAAAAGATTGTAAAGGTTGTATATGCTGTTTTAGTTTTACTGGCCATTCTGATCGTTTCTTGCGTCTGCGACGACGCTTTACCGAGCGAGGAGTCATCACCGGGCCGCTGCGCCGCGCTGACATTGGCTTGCTTGAGCTATTAATAAATAGACACGGCAACGTTTTTAATGAAGATTTTTTGAAAAATGTGACCTATCTTAAAAAGTGCTTCAATTGATTCTGCTCGTTGTTCTAATCAAACTATTTTCAGGTTTTGCGCATTTAACGTTACACGTTGTATATATTTTTTTTATAGACCACTTTAAAAATGTTGCTGGTTCTGGTGGACCCCCTGCAGCTACATTTCTACCATATTCCCAAAACTCGACAAAAAATGTGAAGAATAGATCTAACGTAGACCCCCGTCAAGTCTCCCGTGGACCCCTGGGGGTCCACCTTGACCACTTTGGGGGTATCAATGATGAAAATCAATGAGATAAAAGACCTGTGTAATTCGTACTTTGAGAGTGTTGCCGCAGTGGATATTATAATTCGCTATTAAAATATATTTTTTTTTAAATTATTATTAAATCAAAGTATCACAACATTACTAATAACCGAAATATAATAGCTTACGTAATGACCACACTTATCGAACACCGATCTGCAATTCTTATTTTCTTAGCAACTATACAACGTTTTATTTTATTTTAACTCCAACATATAGTTATATTTTCCATCCACACTCCGATTGCAAAATCCATTCGCTGGTCGTGACTTATCATCGAATTTATGCTTTTTCACTTCAATAAAAACGCTCTAAAACGCCATTTCTAGTGAAATATGAAATTCTTCTATTAAAGTGGAACGTTTGAGAAATATGTTGCGGTCCGTGCTACTCTTCAGTTTAATATTATGCCCGTTGGTGATTTGTAAACGGAGACAGCATAAAGACAAAGATTCGTCTGACAGCGCCGATGACTTAGGCGGGAAGTTGGTTTCTGACTTGCGGAATGGCGCTAACATAGGACTCTCGGCTGACGACGAGTATGAGGACCTCCGAGCCGAGCTCCTCGCCTACCATACAGCACTTGCTTCCCTCACTTCCGGTCGTAGTGAGTTTATACATTTAATTATTTATTCGTTATTTATTTAACCTCACACTGAAATGCTATGCAGCAATTAGGTACACCAACGGAGACAAAATTTACTTCATCATCATCTTCATTCAGGTTTATGGCTGTACTCATACTTTTAGATTTTGACAGATTTAAAGACACCGTTACATCGGCGACAATGTCCAATTTACGAGTGCTATTTTGAAGAACGTGCGTCTTATTAATACTTTGAGAGGTCTTACTTACTTATTAGGCTATAATCAATTTACATAAATAAATAGGTTACTAAGTTACTGATATTGCTTCCGGGGAAGATTTATGTACCAAACAATAATTAAGAAGTTAACAGATTCGCTGCGCTTCGTTATATCCCGGGGCGATATATCTCGGGTAATAATGAACTTTATCACTCTTGAACTTTAGCGTTGATTGTTATAAGCTTGATGCTATTTTATTATCTATGTAAACATAAACAAGCATTACATCAATATCGGTTCGATACTTTCGAAGTAAACAATGTATGTGAAGGAAATGCGAAATCTATGATTATTTACGAAAAATACTCCGATATGGACTCCAAGCACGGTCGTAAAAAATGTTATATCGGGTATTTAACCTAATGAACGCTTTCCTCAGGATCGATGAAAACGACGCCGTGTTGGCAACTCGGTGGTATTTGCATCGACCGCAAGATGTGTGAGGGACACCGCTCCTTGGCTGAAGTCGCCGGCTGCAGAGACAAACTAGAAGTCTGCTGCTTCAACTGGAACAACTACCAAGTCAGGGACATGACGGATAAAGGCATACCTCCGCCGATGCCGTGGTCTCAGTCTAAAGATTTTGGTGGTAAAGGCGTTTTAGACCTACCCAGCTCTGATAAAAACCTGAAAAAGAAAAAATAAAAGATGATAATGATGGATGAAGATGAAGACACGTACACAGACAAAGAAAAAGAACAGCTTGACAAGTTACAGGAGAATCCACCTTTGTTGGTGATATTACGACACAAGAAGAAAATATAATTCTTAAGTTACTAGTAAAAACTGCTTATGGAATCCCTATTTGAATAGGTCTAATTTATTTGATTCAACATTACATGGCTCGTCTGCGTCAAAACAATGTAGTTAAATACTTCAATCAAAACATTAGGTGCCTTATCGATTGTCGTTCCTTTTGTTAATTAAAAAGTCAATTTCACATGATTACATTTCCATTTGTTTCTTTTTAAATTTTGCCATAAGCATGTAAACAAAAAATCATGTTTTTATTTTTTGGGTGCTTCATAATGCTAGTTGTTTCAAATGTGCTGTGCCAAGGAGGAAGGAACAGAGAAGGAAATATCAACAGAAGATTTCAGTATTCTGGCCAACAGTTACCAGACACTTACGTGGACGTATTCAAAGCGGGAATGGGCAAAAACCCTACTCTTGGTTAGTTTACAGTCTGTGTTTTTAATTCTGCCACCAGGAATTGCCAATACCTAACAGTAGCAATGGCTTTCATTTTGACAGTTGAACAACATTCATTGCGTTATTTACGTTGTTGAGCAGACAAATTTTGCGAACATATGAAGCAATGGATTAGTAATATCCTTCAAAATGATTCAGATTGTGATTGAAAGTGTGTTATGCAATTAGAGTGCTGGTTAACCCACTCGCTGCGGCGGACGCCTATCGGCGTTATTTTATTTAATATGTAGGTGCGAAATACGGCCAACGGCGTTTTTTTAAAATTGCTTATATCTAAAAAATTATAATAATACTTAATAAAAAAAATTATAAGTACGTGCAATACATGCACATTTTTTAAAATACAAGGCACTCCTCGCTGTTTGCGAAATTTTAACTTTTTGAAATATTGCGGATTCCTAGGTTCAGATGCCCATCGGCGTTCGCGACGAAAACCGTTTCGCATTTCGCTAGTAAGCGTAATTTTTATCGCCGCAGCGAATGGGTTAACAAAACGAAAGTATACATGCTATTGATTTAGTCAACTGCAATTATTAATTAAAAATTAAAAAAAAAAATTTGACTGACTGATTGATTTATTTAACCCGTCGCGCGCCAATTAGCAGACACAATAGAAATTTTATTGTTATCAGAACACATCGTGTACATTCGGCGTTTGAAAGGTTAATAATACAGTGGCGCCGATTCCCTCGTTCACAAACTCAAAAAATTGGCGCTAGTTTCTAGCTTTTAACTACGTAATAAGAATGTCCGCAGATATTTTCATCAGCTATTCCTTCTTACGTGATACAGGCACGCCTAGGTCCACCTGCTGGACGCGCGGCGGCATATGTGTGCCTATTAATAACTGTCGCTCACTCAACATGGATGTGGGAGTGGCTGGCTGCTCGTGGGGACACATGGTCTGCTGCAGGACCCACGCGCAAGGCTCCCCCACTGTAGGCACCACACGGAGAGACACCATACCTCTCATAAGCAATCTAGACGAATTAGGAACACCCTTGGAAATTATTGCGTTAAGGAATTCGATGCTTCTGTCCAATTAGCAATCTCAAAAATCTGAGAGCGATGATAATGTTAATATACAAGGTGTAATTTAAATAACGTAAAACCTCATAAGGGGTCATTGTACTCATCATTATGAACAACTTTTACTATGGGACCAAACCTGAAAAAAACCTGAAAAAAAATCTGCCGTTTCCTACATATTGACGAGTTATGCGAACATAAATCTAGGGAACAGCTGTTTTTTTTTTTCGCGATTTCAGGTTTGATCCCATAGTAAAAGTTGTTCATAATGATAAGTATAAAGACCCCTTATGAGGTTTTGCGTTATTTAAATTACACCTTGTAGGTGAATTATTGAATTGAATATACATAATATTACACTAGGTATTTCATTCTTGGAGGTTTTTTTTTTTTTTAATACGAGTGGTAACTCATCCGCCGTCATTCGCTGACTACTGTGATGACTAAGTGTTGGAAACACTTGAGCGACACGCGTCACCGGCAGAAGCAACTGTAGCCGTCGACAACGCGCCGCTCTTGTATCTGAGTACGGCGCTCAAATACATGAGCGGCACGTGGTCGACGACAGCCGCAGACGTATCGACGGCTGCAGTTGCTTCTGCTTTTGACGTGTGCGGCTTGTGTGTATGCACACTAAGTTGTTATCGTATGTCTAAACAATTAATAATAATAATAATAATAAGTTTTATTGATTCATAAACAAGTGTTACAATATTTAGGTATGACACTGGATCCCGCACTAGGATACCCTGTGTCGCAGGATCCAGTCTCTTTCGACAATTAAATACAATCAACACCTATCTATATATATAAATATTTGTGTATTTCATTATATCGGTCAATTACATAGCCTATCCTAAATCCTTTTTCCCTTAAACGCAATCAGCACGTATCTAAAATTCAAGTTCATCAATCAAGAAACTAGTCCTGACGTGACAACTGAACCTCAAAACATAATTTGAGCAATATATCACAGAGGAACTTAAGTGTTACCAATTCATTAACCATGAAGTGCCTATATTAAGCTCACGATTGTATAATAAAGTGCCTCATTCATGCCCCACCACCGTGCTTGCTAGCAATTAGGATATACATTACATAACATCTTGAAGCCTGTTAAAGCATTTACTCGTGTATTAATATGAAAGTAGTGGCTCCCTTTTCCTCCCTTCGTGGTTCAGTTTGAATGTATTATCTCTTAATTCTGAAGATGAGGATAAGTGTTGATGATGTTGAGTAAAGAAAGAGAGGTAAAGAAAAAGTATTAATTAACTTTAATTATAATAGTATTAGTACAAATGCGTCTACACAACACAAGCTTTGCATCGCGTAGAGTCGATCGTCGCGTAAGCGCGTTTACTTTCGACGAATGCTTATTGTTAGACTAAGCGCGCATCAGGAAATTTAATCGTTGCGGAAAATAATCGCCAATCTATGAACAATACCAATATACCAGAGTCCATAGTTATTCATTTCATAGCGATAAATAATCACTTGAAAAATTATATTAGCCAAGGACAACAGTGCCGTTTAATACCTTTCATTAAACTTTATGTTTTTTTTTAAATCAACACCTACAATAAAGTACTACAGAATTTGTATTGAAAAAAGCGCGAATTTAATAAAAACTTCGTTCAAATAACCACGCCTGAGCTCCCTACGGGATACTACCGTTCCAATTAGTACCAACACTCTATAAACAAAGCAATAAAAAACAACAAACGCATATAAAACTTCCAATCTCACCCGGACCGTTTACCCAAATCTACAAAAGGTGCAAAAATTCTCAATTGTACATACATAACAGGTTAACGTTAGGGGGAAAGTAAGCAAAGCCGAGCTCTCGACGTACTCGTAATAAGGATTCTTGGTTCAAAGATGGGCCGTTAGTTTGAATGCGTTCCAAATTAGTTTACCTCGACCGGGCTGCCTTCAACATTCGTAATGAACACAACTAAGTTTAGATATTCGTACGTAAGGCCGGCCACAAATTACACCTTGACGTGAAATTGTATGTACTTAGAGTGAGATCATAACGCTTAAGTAAGCAGTAAGTTATACGTAAACCATCTGAGTTCTTAACGTGCCTCTACGTAACATGGACCCGAGCCGAGGTCATGAAGGAGATTCTCGCGTATTGCGTCGATTCATGCCACATGCCTAGTAGATACCCTTTATGGACCATTTGGAGCTTGGGTTTGAACTAATAGGATAATACCGTTGGCTTAACTTAGGTACCTTCATCTTATTTAACCATAAGAATAAGAAGCATTTAACTTATCATTTCATAAATAACACCAGGCATTTGGCAAGATTTTATTTATTATGTAATAACATTATTTCCATGGGTATGCATCAAGTATGAAATAAACGTTCACATCTTTCCTTCATACTGCATAGCAAATTCAATTAAGTACATATCTAGCAAAAAATCCTTTCGGTTTCCTTCAAGTTATCAAAAATTAACGTAACGATCTCCACGAGCTAGAATTGAATTAAGTTTTTTACGAGCGAGAATATGAATAAGGTTCACTCGAGTGAAGGAGTAAAATTTTCATCTGTGGAAACTCCGTTGTTTTCTATATTTTAATTTTATGTAGGACTTAATGTACCCTGTGTGTCCAAAGGGCTTAAGTATTCCTGGCCTAAGTATTAAACCCCTGCCTAACTCCTAGGTCGACTAACAATCAAGTCACAAAAGTAACCAAATAAATGATAAACATGTTTATTTCTGTAAGTAGGTTTGCACAAACATTTTTACACGTCAATCATATTTTTAAAAACTACATGAGGTCGGCATTTCATATCTGAAAAAAAAATGCGCACAGGCACCTACGGTATTCACGAGCACGATTTATCCATTTTTAATCAAGGAACTATCCAAAATATTTCCCTCTCTACCATTTTATTCCGGAATATTAAACTTCGTCGATTTATTGAATTCTTCATAACCACTTTTTGTTCGATGTCGAACAAAAGAACCTCGGTTATGTTCGGAATAAATTGAGGGTCGGGATGTTAATTAGCGAAGCATTTAGCTTCAGAAGAAGCTTTCGGTCCGCGCGTGACTGTGGAAGAAGAAGGACTGAAGCTACGATCACGTGCGAAATTTATAGCTTTAAAAAATCGTTCCATTTCCAAACTGCTCGCCATACCTCTGGATAAGTACTCCCCTTGAATGTTTTAGTATCCATGATAGAAGGAATTCAAACAATCATGCTGAAATTCTTAAAGAAAATTCAAAGAATGTATAATTAACGGATTTCATTCCACTCTGTGATTCCAGTAGTTGCCATCATTAATTACCAGTAAAGAGAATCGTTAAATACCTTGAGTCAAGTTGATTTTACTTGCGTAATTTGAAGACTATTTTTGACTTACTTATGATGTTTATTGAAATGATAGCTCTGTCAATCAATGTCTAATGTCTTGCAAATGAAACACCACACCACCATCGTGATTCTAACTTAGAAACTGGTCAATATTTTTAATAAAGGACCAAACTACTCTGCTCTAAAATCATTGTGTGATACGTCCGGCCGTAAAATATTAATGGTCGTAATAAACGGCCGTAAAATAAATGTCCGCACGTGAATTTGGACCTCGGCCATAGAAGCGAAGCGGCACAGCGAAAAATCCTCGGGGATATTACCATAACCATCGCGATCGGTAAGCGGATTCGGGATCACACCATCATGTTGTTTATGTACAGGTAACATGGGTAATAGGACTACCTGTTCATCTGACAGAATGTGTATTAGGTTTACTTTGCTCTTACACAATGCTTGGATATGAGATACAAATCTTCGGTCAACCGCTTGCTGTTTTTGGAACGATGTTCTTTAAAACGCGAATTGCGGTAGGAGTTGTCTCTCTCTCTGTCTCTCTATATTACTTACGAGTGTGTGTGTGTGTGCGTGCAAGTATCGCGTAAGGAACTTCTTTCCTGACGGGGGCCCGCGACCGCAACGTTTTTTTTTGCTACTTTATTGTATGAAAAAAATCCAACGAGTCGACACAGGCAACAACCATTTTTTTTTGTAAAAATTCGTTAATCTTATTTAAAAATGCGCGCTTGGTTTTGATAAACGGTGTCAAGTTCTTGACACCGTTTATCAAAACCAAACGAAGGGGATCCCGGAAAACATTTTGGGGGCCATTCTCACATGATAGCCTGCATACGGAGACGCACCCCCAAAGTAATTGAAATATGCCACGACTTTGGGGGCTTTGTTATCTTCCTGAAATATTTCAAACGATTTTTTACTCCCAACGCTCCCCCATATTTGTAATGGAGGTTATTCTTAATATAAAATCGTCTTAGGGCTGTTAATATTTCAATGCTCAGGTCATGAAAGAAAATGGTGGCGTATGTCAGTTTATTCCGCCAAATTCTTGAGGCGATTGAATGAAAAGTGTTACATTTGTTGTATTAAAGGCCCTGAAAGCAATAGGTCGAATAAGAGTGGACCTTGTTACGAGGTATCGGGCAATTCGGCGTAATGAGTGCGGTCATAAAGCCTGTATTGTTTCAATTTATCGCGACATTATGCATGCTCTTGCTTATCGAAAACTTAATTGCATAAAAAACAAAGAACCATCGCTATCAATTAAACTGTAACCCCTTTACTAATAAACGTTGTATAGGGTCTGTATAGTTACACAATGCTTTGTCTTCTTCTTTCGAAAGTCAAATTACTGACGACTGAAAGAGATATATCAGTATTTGTTTTTTTTTTCTTTTATTTTTAAACGTTGCCCCACGCTAAGAATTTCTCCTGTATTGTGGGTGCGTTTACAAACATTTAAACTCACATACACAAACAGCCAGACCCGGAACAACTACTTGTAGGTCATACAAATATTTGTTCCGTGCGGGAATCGAACCCGCGACACGCAGCGCAGCAATCAATCCCTTAACCACTGCGCCAACCGTGCCGTCAAAGTATGTAACTATCCATCTGCTATATTACGTTTATTAGTAAGGGGGAAGGAGTTTTACAAAAGAAATCCACCATGTAGGTATTTTATTACTGATCAGTTCAAAAATACATAAATGCAGAAAAATTAATCATAAATGAATTTATTTCTATAAGTAGGTTTGTACAAACACTTTTACACGTCAAACATATTTGAAAAACTAGATGAAGTCCGCGTTTTCTATCTGACCACTCTGAGAAGAAAGGCCGAAACAAACTCAGAGGTCACAGTCTCTTTTAAAGTCCAAACATAATCTTGGTCAGATCATGTGAAGACCATGTAGATAGGTGTCTGAATTTATTCAAGATTCATGATTCGATAACGTGAATAAATGTTGAATCAAGTTATTAATATTGGGCAAATAAATGAAGGAGAATCCTTATTAATCTTGCGACATGTGTATTATATTCAAATTTGCGGGGAAAAACAGCAGGTATACGTATATTATAATGAATGTTAGATGCTTGTAATATAGGCGCCCGAAACCAAATTACAGCGTCAGTGATTTATTCGTAATACCACAGTCAATAAGGTTGAGCTGAAATTACGCAGAAACATCCAGGGTTGTGTAATAAATTGTTCAATAGGCAGGTTAATTAGACAATTCCTCCAAATGGCACCACGTAAATCGGAATGGCCCAACGTAAATGCTTCGCAGAAAACACTTTTCGGGAAAACAAATGAATTCTTAACCGGCTTGAAGCTATAGTAATCGTTAAGCACGGTAATGCGGTGAATGGCAATTAAAAATGTAACCTTCCAACAACAGTAACGCGAAATTTAGTTTCTCAGAAGTTATTTTTTTACAGGGGCAATTTTCGTTAGAAATTACGCAAACTTGGAATGGCGTTCTGTTCTCGCCAAATGAAATTACAGTGAGCGGAGCATTGGTTTTTTAGCTTTACGATGGAAGTTTTGAACGGAAGCTTAAACAGGGAATGGGTGCGCCAGGCCCTCGGAATTCCGTCCGCTCGTCGCTTCGTATGCAAATGTGTTCAACACTACAATACATTTTGCTATTTGCATTCTAGCTAATTGCTTTTCCTTTCGACGACGCCCGAACAAACGACCGTTTATTTCTTTGTGCACCAGACACCTTATCGACATAGTTAACTGCTCTACAATTAACTGATAAACTGATTTACTTCGATACAAACTGATTATTACAGGCGAGGCGGCGGATAAGGAAATAATGTAGGGTTTTAATATACATTTTACGTAATACTTATAATATAAAGTCATTAAGAGGTTTATTTATAAACGATCATTAAAGTTATGATACGTTTAAACGTGAAAAATGTATGGTATGTATGGTTAAACAGTCGCACAGTCTTACTACTTAACTTTAAGCAAAGTTTGTGAATACTGGGGTTTATGTTTTAATTTTAGAAACTGATTTAGAGTAGAGAGTCCCTCTCTCTGTGATAGGGAGTGGGCCACAATGGTGACGTGGGCCCTCTTGGTGGTTTTTTATATTTTATTTATTCATCATTTATACAAAAAAATACAGGATTATTCATATTAAATAGCAACCAATAACGACTAAAGTTTAAACCTGTGTTATAATGAGTCTGTCTGAATATCGAACAATACGATGAGGCATTTTATATGTATGCGTTATTGTCGACACAATTAATGACATCTCTAGGTCTTTAAATAGTTACAATCATTCCTACATAATACTTAAGTAATATTGCTTAAGTTTACATTTGATATTTTTAAGTTTGTTTTTAAGTTTGTGGTTTTTACATTTGTTTATTTCTGAGGTTAGGCTGTTAATAAGTCTCGGTATAATATCGCTCATCCAATAGAACAATGACGTAATTACGTTTTAGCTATTTTTCAGGAGAACGTTTATGTTCATACGAGTCGTCAAAATGTAGGGAACAGCTGATTTATTTTCACGATTTCAGGTTTGGTCCAATAGTAAAAGTTGTTCATAATGATGAGTACAATGACCTCTTAAGAGGTTGTTGGTGTTTTACAAATAACCCTGTATAAAAATCCGGACATAATCTTTGAATAAAGTGCCTGCCTGGGTTCGAATTCAGGACTACTCGTAAGTCTCGGCCGATGCCACTGGACCACCACTGCTCTCTGATTTACATGAGATTAAACCTAAACCAAGTTAATTGTTAGATATATCTTAGTCCATGCAAGTTTACCAAGAAGTAATTACAGAATACTTGGTTGTCCATGATTGTCTCTAATTACATTCTGAAGCGACAATACACCTCGCTACGACATGTACACTAAATATTTAACGGTGTTAAGTTCTCAAGTTAAATGGATACAATCAAAGTTGTGACATAGCGCGAGACGTTCTGTGATGGGTCTTTTCAAACATCATTTGTTATTTATGTCTCAGAGGGCTGTTTTCGAAGAGGGGTAGCCACCCGACCGGGAGCCACTGTGGATCGTGTATCGCTCATTATTACCTTCACTAACTGAGACAGCAATAAAACACCATCCAGCACCCCCATTGTTTCTATCTCACCCTCTGGGAATAATTCAGCACCCAACTGTCAAAAAAAATAAATGCGTAAAGCGTATCTAATCCTAAAAGTGAAATGGAGGAAAGTCATAGTATAAACCGTAATAGGTGCTGCGATCTGCTCGTTAGCCTCATTATGTCGACTCGTTTAACGCTCATTTCCATTCACGATTTACCTTATAAAAGAATAAATTCCCAATTTTTTTATTATATTTGCGCTACTCAGACCCTTTGTGGTCGAAAAAAATCAGAAAGCTGCCATCCAATATTCTGAAACCGCTTTCATTCAATCCCAATGCTCCTGTTATGAAAAGAATAACAATCGACAGTTGGGATTTGAACACGAACTCAATAAAGGTCCGTGTCTCGTTCTTGGGTGTGTGGATGTCAAACGAGGTTAGTTCCTTCGTCAAAGAACCCAAGTTTGCTTGCACCTGTAGGTGTGGTATGGTAAATTTAATTATGCCGCTGTTGTCACGCTGGCTGCCGCGCCCCTGGTACAACCGCAATTTTGCGGCGCGCGCCTTACGCAGCTAAAGAGCTCGCAGCAACATCAGTTAATGTTCCAAACCCCCGTCAGACGTAATCGGATCGTAAATTGAACATTTTTACGACGACATCGTTCATAAACGTCGGGCAACGTGTCACGAATGGTTTAAACCACTAAATGATAACATACTGTGTTATTGATGCAGTATGGACTCTACAAATACCAAGTGCCTGGATTAATATGACTTACAAGGAAGGTATCCTGACGTGTCACCTCCGATTTTTTTGTGGCTGATATATGTTATTCTCCATCAAATTTTAAGAGACACGTATTTTTTTTTTTTGCCAACGCGCCTTTTTTGGGGGTGAACTAGCCCCCTAAACATTACCACCTTTCGGGGCAGTTTGAGGGTTTTACAAACTTCTAGTTAATATTTTTCCAAAAACTGCCCCGAAAGGTGGTAATATTTTTCCAAAAGACCAAATGGATATTAATATATCCATTTGGTCTTTTGGAAAAATATGAATAGAAGTATGTAAAACCCTCAAACTGCCCGAAAGGTGGTAATGTTTAGGGGGCTATTACACCCACAAAAAAGGAGCGTTGGCAAAAAAAAAAAAATACGTGTCTCTTAAAATTTGATGGAGAATAACATATATCAGCCACAAAAAAATCGGAGGTGACACGTCGGGATACCTCCCTTGTTAGCACAATTTAGTGTCATGTCTTGTCTTTCATTCAATGTTACCAGACTGCTATGCTGCCGCTGCTGCTGGATGGGCTGCTGTACTAAACTTTGCAGACTACGCTCCATTTAATGATATACAATTCTTCGTTTTAATCATTCAAGCTCGGTATGATTTCAGAATTGTTAGATAAACTATTTGGAATATTCTCCTCGGTGGAGTAACAGACAAATCTGGTTAGTTAACGAGCATGAAATCGGTTATATTAGACCGATTTTATTGGCAGATTCCCACGAAGCGTCCATTTAGGTAAAGATAAGATAGGTTTAAGACAGAGAATTAATTAGATTAATTTCAACAATATTGTTGAGTTCGACAGAGAGATGGTATCTTCTCTCTGCACAATGGTCCTCTGGTTCAGTAGTTACCTACTTATTTGTAAACTATTTCCATTACGCTTTTCTGGATCTGGATTCTCCGAAGGCTTTTAATTACACGTAACATAATATCATGATGCTTGTTTGTCCCAGAAGGTTAGACAGAGGTATACCGTATTTCGCCAACTTTGTTCAAGTCCCATGTAACAGGGGAGCCCCCCTTTTACATGGGACTTACACAAAGTTGGCGCTACCCTATTGCCACTAACCGCGTACAACTGGGCAACACTTTGCCTGACCTTAGAGTTGAACCCAGGACCTCAAGTTCGGCATTAGCGCTTGCGGCTCCTAGACCAACGAGGCAGTAGCTTTGAATAGTGACATAAGTAATAACAGTAATAATATAACTCTTACTTACATCAGTTCAATTCTGAATCGATTTTTCATCAATTTCCACAACTGTTTTCCAATATAAATTTCGAGTCGGTCTTTCTATAGAGAGGGGAAACTACCTTTCACACGCATTACTTATTTCAAAGGTTCAGTAGGAAAATGTATCTACATATCTTCCTAAATATTTGGGCTCATGATTTAATTTGATTGCATGTCTGTCCGCTGTAAACACTAGTGGAGGGCCTGAATTATGCGACCTCATCAACTCCTGAATACAAAGCTGTTCAAGTAAGAATTCAAAATTGGAATGCTTGGGGTGTTCACCCTTTGTAGGGACAGCGACGAGCCTTATTTACAGTGATATAAATTCTTTAAAAATTGCAAATGTAGAAACGGAGTGAAAAAATTCACCGGTAATCTCACCAAACAGTATGCTTTGCAAGAAAAAGTTAAAGTTTGTTGGCCCCAACTCAGACAAAAGAATCTCGCTTTTTAATTTAAAAAGTTTAGATAAAAGATTTTTCGAGTTTCTAAATTCAGTTTAGACGTAAATAGGTTTTAAACAAACAAAGGGATTATATTGTGTGTGGCGTTGCATATTTTTGCAGTACTAAATAGATTCAATTAATCTCAGTCGAGATAAATTAAAATACATTAGGGGCGACAGCTGGCGCCATTGACAGCCGTCGTTACGGATGACAAAAGAGAAAAAGACGTAGGTATTTAACTACGCTCACAAATCACTAAAATTATTTTTGTTTTCTCTCGAGCACAGAATACCTAACAGAGTACCTATCGTTTTATATCTGTGTTGCGATTTCAAAGTCAGCTCATCATCATGTAGCCTTTCCCAACTATGTTGGCGTCGGCTTCCAGTCTAACCCGATGCAGCTGAACACCAGTATTTTACATGGAGTGACTGCCTATCTTACTTCCACAACCCAGTTACTGGGTAATACGATACCCTTGGTAAGACTGGCTGTCTGACTTTCGGGCTTCTGACGACTCGTAACGACTGTGAAAGATATTCGAATGACAGCCGGGACCAACAGCTTAAAGTGCTTTCCGTAGCACGGAAGGGTCTTGGTATGTAAAGATGGTTACCCATCCACAGAGCAACCGCGGCAAGCGTAGCTTAAGCTGGTCGATCGACCTGTGCGACTGTTATTATTTAGCCACGGAGTAAGCACGATGCATTAACATAATTATTATCTTGAATAGACGCATCAATATGAAAAATAAACACCTAACGCAATCAGTGTGCTATTGTGCTGAATTGTAAGGTTTGACGCTCCTATCATGTAAATAGCTGTAGCTAACTAATTAATTACTTACCAAGGGGTATCGTTTTACCCAGTAATTAGGTTGTGGAAGTCAGACAGGCAGTCGCAAAATACTGGTATTCAGCTACATCCAGTTAGACTGGAAGCCGACCCCAACATAGTTGGAAAAAGGCTAGGCAGATGATGATGCGTCGTGCTTACTAATGAGAACTAACATAAGAACGTGGGGAAACCGGCATATCCTAGAACCAAAAATGTTAAGACATGTGAGCTCCGTCATCCCGCCCTGGGCCCGCATGATAAATGGTAAATGATTTATTCCTGTAAATAGGTTTGTACAGACGCCAGCACGTCAAGCTACTACAATCTGTCAGATTTCTTTAATAGATTTTCAACTTTATCGCTACAGCATAGGGTTCAAAGTTGATTGAGAAAATCTGACAGTTTCGGGTAGATTGATGTGCTGGCGTCTGTACAAACACTTTTACACGTCAATCATATTTTAAAATAAACTAGATGAGGTCGGCGTTTCGTATCTGATTACTCTGAGAAGAAAGGCCGAAACAACCTCAGAGGCTCTTTTAAAGTCCAGACAAAACTTTGGTCGAATCGTGTGAAGACCATGTATAGGTATTGGTGAATTATGGCCCACTTCCTGTCACAGAGAAGGTCTGTGTCCCAGCAGTGGGAACATTAGGTACAGGCTGATTATGCTATACGAACGTGCAGGTATGTTAATATGAAAGCCTCCCAGCTTTTTCTGAGGCATGAAACGTATGATCCTGTTGATGCTTCACCAGTTTAACCTTGTAAGGATTACGCTACACAGGTACGAGTAGATAAATCTCGTCTCAAGGTTATTCATGTAAGTATGTCAGGCACGCGTGGAAAGTGCTCCGTAATATAAAAGTTCGAAGCATAAAAATACATGCAAAAATGGTGTAAATGTTTGATTTTTAGGGTTCCGTACCCAAGAGTGACAACGGGACCCTTTCACTAAGGCTCCGCTGTCCATACCGCCGATAATATGATATGATGTGATATGAGGGCCGTTCATTGTTGTCTCCAGTTCTGATTTTAGCTAAATATATGGTTAGTGCTAGACTTGCTGATGGTACTTGACCAAAAAGGGATGGTAACATTGATAGTAGTACCCGTAACTGTTTTGTTGTAAATCCTAACCAAAAATGATACATTTTAGTATCCAAATGTTTGCTATAAAATCTATTTTTCTCTCCACTGCTCTTTCCATTATTCAGCCATCCGTCCGTCCGTCTGTCCGTCCGTCCGTCCAACCGACCGTCCTTCAGTATGTCCAGCCGTTCGTCTGTCTGTCAAAGGATTGTACCTTTTGAACCGTACGAGGTAGACAAATAACAAAAATAAAGTCAGCTAGGAAGTCTTAAGCCGTAACTTTTTCATTTAGTTCACTTTGCTACGATGGTTGTTATGCAGTGCGAGCAACATAGTAATTATACTATAGTAACTAGGTGTGGTTGTCCTTAGGATTAACTTTTTTTTTTTTTTTTTGTTCTGTATTTTATAAGTGGAGACCTGTAATTGGCTTTCAGACTAATGTACTGTCCTTGATCTGTTTGTTTTAGCTGTAAGTCTCCCATGTTATTTAAATAAATAAATAAATAAATAAATAAATAAATAAAATAGCTAAAATTAAAGGGTTTTATTTTTACAAAATAATTTTTAAAAATATATGTAGGGGAAATACGGAGAAAATGACATGTATGGACAAAATGACATAGTCCCCTTATTTCACAATTGGCGGGTTTTAGCTACGTCTCCGTGACTGTATCACGTGACGGCAGCCATATTTACAATCCTGTCAGACGTTGAGCGTCATTCTCACAGTTGCGCCGCAGTAACTAGTTCGAACGTGTATCTCGCCTTAAAAAGTTTATTTTACATATGGTTTTCTCCTGTTTTCTGGTGAGTTATTTGTTGTTATTTGTAATTATTTGTATTAAAATCGATGAACTATGCTAGTACCCAGTGATTTCGATTAACTTTATTGCAATCATTATTTATTTGATGGAATTATGATTTTTATTCGTTTTTGGGTAAATTTGGACAAAATGACATACATACAAAATGGACAAAACGACATGGTATGTCGTTTTGTCCATAGTGACGATAAAGTAGATTCTTCAAAAAATACAACGCAAGCCACCACCAATGCTGATATTGGAGATGTTGTTACTGATGTGTGTGAACCTGAGTTTCGAAATATGTGAAGAGGAGCCTAATATATAGAGCCCAGTTGAGTTAACTGGAGCAGCATACGATGATGGTGTGAGACCTGGTCCATCGAAGCAATTACTGACATATCCAGTTGCTACTATTTCGCCAGTACCACAGGGGCAGTTCATTCGAGGCCAAGGAAAAAGAAAAATTGAACCTGTCAATGATGATTGGCTTTTAACTTCTTCTTCAAATATGCAAGAAATTATTGCTAAAAATAGACCAAAGGATTCACCGGTAGAAAAGAAGAGACAGATGAAAAGAAAAATTTGTGATGAAATAAATATTTCTGCTTTCAAAAACGCTCAGAGAAGAGAATCAGAGAAGAAACTGAGAGCATCGAGGCAGCGTACAACTTCTCTGATATAGATAGCTCAGGAAGCGAAGATTTCTCATGCGAGACAAATGACGACGATAGTGACTGCGCTTGCATTTATTGCAATGTCCTCTTTTCCCGTTATAAGCCCGGCGAAGGTTGGTTACGATGTATGATTTGTTCCCTTTGGGCTCATGCGTCATGTGCTGATGTCACAAAGAAGACCAAAGGATTTATTTGTGAACTTTGTTCTTAAAAAAATGTATGTCATTATGTCCTTACCTCATATGTCGTTTTGTCCATACTATATGGACAAAACGGTTTTTGTGATTAGTTATATTTTTTCTGATTATATATTTTATTATAGTTCCTACTTAATTAGAAGGCTGTGTTACTGATAGTCAATGAACCTAAGATGACTATAAACGATTGAGACTGATTATAATGCCATTAAATAAATAAATATGATTGAAAAACAAAACACCGTGTCATTTTGTCCGTACTTCCCCTAGTGTTAAACATTTTACGGTAGTACGGAACCCTTCGTGTGCGAGTCCGACTCGCACTTAGCTGCTTTTTTATATTAACATTTTAGCTTTTACTTAACTTATGAAACATTTCAATCGTGACTACTGTCTAGCTTGCTCCTAAACAGAAATTTTGTGCCACGAAATACATTGAAATTGAAATCGTGGAGCTTTAGAAATTCTGCCTCTCGTATTTCAGTATCGGGTATTCGAAAACTCGCCGATTTACATAGTTTATGTAGAGGTATATACGTGGCCTTATCACGTACCCATTGCTAGACAGAAAATCAGCTCGGTTACGAAACGAGCCCCGAAATGTAAATGTACCGAGACGAATGCTGTATGTACTCTATAAAAGTAAATGGTTGATTTCGAGGTTCACTCTGCCCGGACCGTTTTTTTTTTCTTTACTTTTCCAACGTTTTATTACATTTATGGCCTCGTGTCAGCAAAATGTCAATACAAACAGAAAAACGTTGGTACATGAAGCCTGGATGTTGTTACGTCGCAAAAGGACCCAACTTGCCAAAACGTGCCAGCGTAACGATCATCGTTATCAAAAATGTTTCTGGTGACTGTATCCAGTTACCGACAGCGCGGGTATATTTTATTTGCGAATATGAATAAGTGTCACTACGGGCGTAGATAAAAATAATAAGCAAGTTATGTTTTCCGATCACGAATGCTATACATATAAGGAGAAAGGGAAAGTCGATCTTAATCTACCTATTTTGTATTTTTTTTTTTTTTTTGTAATTATTTAGGGGGTAATCTCCGTAACAGCCAGTCAGATTTGAAAAAACTTTTTGTATTTGATGGCCCATTTTTTGAGGAAGGCTATAGGCTATTTAACATCACGCTGTGACCCTTAAGAGCCGAACAAAAAGAAAAAAAAACTCAGAAAGAACGCTAAGCGAAAACCAATGACAACTGTGCGATGCGCGGTCGAGTACGGTCGCGTTTGCGCTGCACAGTACGAATATTATATTCTCGATTTGCGCGGGTATAGCCGCTGCCCGTTTTCCGCTATGTGTTCCCAAACGCTCATAGTTAACGAAGTGTTGGCATTCATCAAGCATGCCATCGACTACATGGATGAGATCAGCATCTTGCAGATCTGCAAATCTTCATACAAGGAGGACGAGATTTGCAGTGCCAAGACGCTAGAGTAATTTAACCCTTAAATGCTTTTCGTGATGGGAATTTCCATCAAGCAATCCAATACCATACGTATTTTCGTTTCCACAGAGCACGGGGATTCCCCAATTGTTAGAGATATTCAAATCATTTTGTTTTTTTCCCAGTAGATTCGTTCTGATTACATAAAGATGTAAATTTCCACCAGGCCATTTAAAAAATAAAAAATAAAAAGTATTTTTATGAATATATTTTTATAAATATTTTTTCTTTACTATAGAGCTAATGTTACGTCCAAATAAATTTAATTTGCTTAAAAAGTAAAAATCATGCAATTAAGAGTTAAGAACAGTCACATTATCTCACGAAAATAGACAAACTAATGAATGAGATACCCTGTTGTATCATCAAGGTAAACCAGTCAAAATAATAAAAATAAACAGACAATAGCAAAGATAAGCGGGAATGGAACGGTCGAATGGTTCCTTTATGTGATTCTCTCGGAAATTGCCGCAATGACGGCCTGATTGCGTTAGCCTCTTGCCAACCACTCGAACAGCTCTTCAGGCTCAATGTGATTGCTTACTGCCTTTCATTAAGTACTGAATCTATAAGTAATTCAATTAAGAATCCCCGAGGAACACATACTGGGATCAGCAAGCTTAGCTATTAGCTATTTACATTATTTATCATGCTTTCTAATATGAAACGTTATCGTAGGGCCTTTTTTTTTTATTTCTTAAAAATTAATATGGGGTATTTATCCACATGGATACGCCACCCCATTGTACCTTATCGCTACAATTACACTACTAAAATTAAATTTTAGCAACAATATTCTTATAATCCTTATGATTTAAAAAATTTAGCTATTCGTTGATTAAGCTGTTGTACTAGACCACACAATTTTTTTGCAACATTTGATTTAGGATTCGCTAAAATAGTGAAAATAAGCCCAAGATCTAAAATATTTAAACCAAACTCTCTAATCAATTAATCTCTTTCATTTTTGTTCTTAACACACTCGATCAGCAAATGTTGCACGTCTTCATCGTAGGGCCTGTATTACAGAAATTAGGTTAGTCGGACTGAAAACTGAAAGGGACGAACTATGGGCCATTTACCAAGCACTATTCTGAGCTACTCCTGAAAACTTATTTAATACTCGTAATACTGCCCAAACTGGTAACCACATTCAGAAACTTAAGTTGGCAACACTTTGGATTAGTAAAGGTGGCCAATTAAAAAAAAACAGGCAATGTTTTGAAGTTACAATGTTTAACTTCGTTAAGCCAAAGTGTTCTTAGAGATTAACATCTTAAATGTAAATAAATAAAAACATTCAGCCTTTTTATTTTCATTTTTTTTATCGTCATCTCAGCCATTGTTTTTAAAAGCCTTAATCTTTATACCTAACTTTATCTGCTTTTATTTACCGTGAAATGGGAACGTTTTCCGCATAACAATTTTTCTTTTTAAATACGAGAGGAAGGTAGCTTTGAATTAAAGCTAATAGTGTCCATTAGATTATATCCAAATAAAAAGAAATTCTAATTCAGGCGAATACAGATCAAATTAGCTAAAGTTCTACTAAAAGCTCTTCTGTTGTATTCGAAAAAACGGTAACGAAAATGACGAATAGTTTGTCTAGTACGAACTATTTATCACTAGCTGTTACTTCTACCATCATCCCTACTCACTATTCGGTAAATTGAAACCTTTTGACTTCAATTGAAATATTGCTTATAGAAGGAACAAATCTGGAAATATGATTTGAAAAATGATTGCGGAGGCGGACAGTTGACTTGCCAGAAAATGTCGACTTTAACGTCGCTCTGTTGTGAAACTTTCATTTACTCCATAACTGTCGTATCTGGGCTAAAATGCACTGAAAATACTATGTGTGAGATGGGCAAAGTTGGTAATAGAGTATTGTTTTATTCCGTTTACATCCGCGACGAGAGTTGCAACTTTATGTAGAGGAAGTAATATATCATTTGGATGGATGCGGGCACTCGGCCAGTGAGCTGGGCTGAGGTAGTTGGGTAAATATCACAATTACAAACTCGACATATCGCCCCCGCGCATTGGATACGGTTCTGATTGATCACCGCGCACCTAACTACGTAAACCTCGCCCCTTAACTAAAGTGTATACAATAAGTATATTCATATAAAAGCCGCGCCTCACGCCGTTAAGTGCCTCGTTAGTCTCGTGGTCACAAGCGCTACTACTGACCATGGAGTCCTGGGTTCGACTCCCGGGTCGGGCATAGTGTTATTGGGTTAATCCCACCCAACCAACCTTGGGTTGGGGGTTTCGGTCATCTGAAATTTCTCAGGGCAAGAGATGCCATAATTGGCGAAAAATGGGTGTTCTATAGGCACACCTCTGCCACACCCGTATTTTTCTGTGAAAAATTACAAAATAACCCGCTCTAGTCGGAGCGGGAGGGGGTGTCAGACTTTTACTGACTAAAACCCACCCGTGTTCCTTCAGTTTCCTGTGCCAGGGGCGACGGTAACTCTTTCGAACAACCCACGACCTTGGCACGACCTCTGCCAAACCTTAGAAGATTACTGGTGAGATATTAGCTTATGTATTATAGAAACACGATTTGTTGCCGGAGGTCGCCACTTGCTATTACCCAACGGGTTCACACTATCGCTGTTTATTGCCAATATTCGTAATGAAATTCCAATTTTATTGAATATTCATAACGGCTCCATCATATTGACGAACCTCTTAATAAAGCGAGAAGTACCTACTAACAGAATAATAACCTTAACGTCTATCTGGTTAACCCAGTTATAAAATAATAACCTGAAATTAACTTCTCTCGTACACTGCCACAAATATATACATACATCAATATATATTATAAAAGAAAGTGTACAATGTGCGTGCCGCTAGAACTCATAAAAGGGTCCCGGTACGCGTTATATGGTGTGGTAACCCTCTATCTCCTGTCCATGAAGAAGGTTCCCGTTTTTACCTGAAGGGCACGCTTTTGAAGATATAAGAGCTGGAATTTTCGCCCTCTAGAAATTTCTAGAACATTCTAGAACATTCGAGAGTATTCGAGAGCATTCCAGAACATGGAACATGAACTGGAATGTTGTGGAATGTTCCTGAGCGAAGCCGGTTACCCCAGCTAGTATAATATAAAATATTTAGTTTCTCTACACAAGCTATGAACTTAATGCTAGACTTTGACAGTAGTGCATGAATAAGGAACTAACTTTGTGAGACTGGAGCCTGAGATAGGATTGTATAAAAATCTGTCACCAGGTCACCAGGTCACCAGGTCCTCCCGCAGCTAGATGCCTGTTATTTTGATACACGACATAATAACAATGCAGGATCAGCATGCAGAATTAGTAACAAATATAAAAAATAACAATAAAAAGTACTAAAAATTTGAGGAA
Source organism: Eremobia ochroleuca (assembly GCA_949629135.1). Taxonomy (NCBI): domain Eukaryota; kingdom Metazoa; phylum Arthropoda; class Insecta; order Lepidoptera; family Noctuidae; genus Eremobia; species Eremobia ochroleuca. Next base: position 14,441,534 of record OX451387.1, read on the forward strand.
ATACCAGAGTTTGTGTGAGTAACCGGAGAAAGTGTATGAATAGATGTAAGAGGGTATGTAAGCGGTTGTTTGAGTGAGTGTGATGTGAGTATGGTTGGTGGTATGTAGAAGCAGCAGATGATTAATTAGTATAGGTAAAGATAGTCTATCTGAGGGGATCAACAAATGACGTTCAGTTTTGATTAAATTCACATGTTGAAGATATTTCTTCCGTTTGTTGGGAAAATGGTTCAAGTTAAGACATATTAATTCCATAGGTAAACTGCTCCAGTTGAATTCATAGACGTTTCCTGTGCAGGAATTCTTGGGATAGGGTAATTGATGAGGGTAGTAAACAGGTCCAAACACCACATAAACTAAAGAATACACGCAAGTCCTAATTACGCCAGAGCGAGTCAGTGAATTCATTCAGTGCCTGCTTGTATCTTCGTTTTTGCTAAATAGGCAGTAGTTTTATACTATTACTAGCTGCGCCCCGCGGTTTCACGCGCATAAGTGTCGATCCCGTGGGAATATCGGAATAAAAACTATCCTATGTGCTAATCCCGGTTATAAACTATATGTGTACCAAATTTCATCCAAATCCGTTCAGCCGTTTGAGCGTGAAGAAGTGACAAACGTACAAACACACACACACACACTCACAAACTTACGCCTGGATAATATTAGTGTGATAATGAAGAATAATTAAGATTAAGATTAAAAAAGGTCGAAAGTATTAATTTCTCTCATAACCAAATTATTAAATGATTTCCCAATGTTATAAACAGAAGGTTGATAAATAAAAGACTCAATTAAGTCTCGTGGTTAGCAAAATTGTCATTTTAATTGTTCACCATTTCCTTCCAATGATTAGCACCGGTATTACAAAGGAATAAGATACGAATCATTAACTTCTCATTTCATTGCGGCACGATTACAGAGAGTCGATTATTATCGGGCTTTTTGTATCTGCCAGCAGAAATTCTTACTGAATAGCTCGCGGCTTCTGTATTTTACTGATCCCTATATTTGGTAGGTATGTGTAACCGTTACGACTTATTCGTGAGTCTTTATTTATATTTCTGTATACTTTATTGTACACCACAAAAGTTGATAAGAAATAGATCGAACACTACAAAATATACAACGGACGGCCTTATCGCTACAAAGAAAAAAACCAAAAAACCCAAAAAAAACCTTCAAAAACAAAGTAAAAATTAAGTAGGTAGTACTACTGATGAAGGCGTAATAATTAGAATCCGCATTGCCCAGTAACTGGTTTGTGGAGATTAGGGCTCTGTACCACAAAATTTGACAATTACAATTTACAAGTTACAATTTACAAATATGTAAATCTTACAAGTGCGTTTATCACAAAGATCTAAGTCAGACAATTATTGTAAGCCGACGTCCGCACGGACGTAAAATATCGCGGCGGGCAAGTCCGTGCCAACGTTAGCTAAGGGAAAACCCTTACGAATATGTAAATTGTAGTGAGAAGTCTGCGAAATTGTAACTCATACATATTTCTAATTTCTGTTTTACGTTTTTCTACAGCTAAACAATTTTGTAGAATTGTAGACTCGGAAAGTTTTGTAGAAGACCCAAGGCACTCCATGTAAAATACTGGTATTCAGCTGCATTTGGTAAGACTGGAAGCCGACTCCAACATGGTTAGGAAAGGGCTAGGCAGATGACGATTTAGGACTAGGCTCTTTATCTTATCAATCGGTGCTGGGCTGCCCACCAAGACCCAATGCAATATTTTTAAGCGGAACGATCAGTTTTTCCTTTACAAAAATCGGGAAAAAGTCATTCCCTACTCCGACATTTCGAGAGAATGGAACTCTTTTTGAAAGTAGCAGCGTCGAAGTCTGCCATTGTGATCTATAGCTATCGACTAAGTGGTTCTAAAGCCGCGCCAGTCGTCAGTATTAAACTGAAACTCGAGTTATTGCCGACATCACTCCGATATCGACGAATAGCTACATTTGTACAATAGAGATATGAAAACGTTCAACTTATATAATTTAGACAAAGATGGAGAATTTCCAGACTTCAGACAATCAGAAATCTAAGATAGATTTAATATTAATGCTGTAATCAAAGTTCTATAGTTATTTTATCGATTGGTTTATTCTTACGGGGAATAAAGACATCTCAAACATTAGGTACGTACGAGTATTGAAAGCAAATATTGAATGTGTACGAATAAATTGGGGCATAGTTATTGACTTAGCTATATTATTTCGTTGTAGCTTTCACAGTACTTTTTTTTTTCTCCAATTACCATCTAATGCTAGCGGATCGTGACGCAACACAGAACTGCCGGTCGATTCTGGAAAAAATCTCACCGTGATAACTAAGGTGAAGTGAGCTTAGACTGAGCTGTGAGTCATGCTGATGCTAGGGATTGACGCTATTGACGACTCACTCTACGCTCACTTCACCCAAGTTTTCACGGTGAGATGGTTACAGAATCACACAACAGTTAAGAATATTATAACATGTACTGCAGTGGCAGGCCACTGGACAAACAATCCTAAATAAATGTAAATTAAACATTGCCCTCATTTTGGTTAACATGTCCAGTTTATCTGGTTTTTAATGCCCATTTGGATAGAATTTAGAACATTTCTACAACCTAATTAGCTGCTAGCGGTCTGTTGAATCAAGCTTAATGACACGCTCCCGAATACGATTGTAACATCTCATTTAACGAAATTGGTTGAACCGGTTGAGCTGCACATAGCACCCACACATATTACTACTCACTACTTGCAGTCAAACATGTATCTACACCTTGTGTTAGCATTTACTGTAGTCGGGTAAACTGAACGAAAATTATTCCACATCGTAATTTACAAATAACAAGTCATACAAAAGCTCACAAAGTTGCAATCCAAAATAAATGAAAACGAGAACGTTTGTTTGTTTCAGGAGAGAGCATGGAAAATGCTCGGAGTGAACAATGACAGCATGTCCCCGCCGCGAGCGATGACCCGGCAGGGCGCCGAGGGTCGCGCAGTGGCCGCGGCGGGGCGCGCCCCCCCGGGCCCCCGTGCACACTCGATGCCATATTTTATAGAAAAATTAACGCTTATTAGGCTATGTCTACAATATCTACGGGTGATATCACGTTTATATCAAAACGCCGCCGCCTCCCTGCCGCGGGTGCGAGTAAACTTTAATATTTCAAAGCGTCCGCTAGTCAAATTAAAAAGTGATGTGAATAATATGTTTAGTTTTCGAACTAGAACAGTGTATTGTGATATTAAAGCATTGTTAGTGAAGACGTTAGTGCAATTATTCGTTGTTGCCAAGTGTGTTGTGTGGCGGCGGCGGTGTCGAGGCGGCGGGCGGGCGCGGACGCTGCTGGTGCTGTGGCTGAGCGGGTGCGGCGGCGGCGGCTACAGCGAGGGCCGGCGCGACGGGGACCTCCATATTGGCGGCATCTTCCCCATGGAAGGCGAAGGGGGTTGGCAAGGCGGGCAGGCCTGCAAGCCCGCCGCCGAGCTAGCACTTGCCGATGTCAACGCGCGCTCTGATTTATTGTCCGGCTTCAAATTATACATTCACAGCAACGATAGCAAGGTATATTTTAATTCATTAATCATTCATTTACCAAGGGAGTCGATAAATTGCTTTCATGTGCCGAAACGTGCGACAATTTATGGGTTTTTTCAGTTTTCGTTCGTGTCCGAAGGTAGACATCATAAGCTCTGCATATTCATATTTTTAATCTACTGCCAAAATAGGGTCTAATACTGTAAATTCACTTGGCAACATGAAACTTAATTATACGTAGACAATTTAAGTTTGCCAGCGACAAAGTTACGAAAATACCAATTATAATTCCAATCAACTTAATGTGCATAACGTGTCGTCATCTCTCGCTCTTCATTCAGAATGACAAGTACCAACATAATAGATTACCAAGTTGAAACCCGCCCAGCTGACTGCGGTCCTCTAATTAACAAAAAGGGATCGTATTTCCATCGAAGTGGACTGCTCTCATAAATCCGAACGAACTAAAATCATAGGCTTATGATATTGCAACCGAGAGAGTGAAGCTGACGTTCGATTCAATTATTGAGAATTTATGAATGGTTCAGGAAGAAAATTTTATTTGATAGAATTTCCGCGCCAGTTGAAGGTAATTTCCCGTTTTATCAGTCCATACCTATTCACGACCAAATTGACGATTCCGATCAGTTCGATATTGATAACGTGACAATTTCTGACGAAATTTGCCGAGGGGAAGTGGTAACATAATAGGGAGGAATTATTGAGGATAACCTCAAGAGTCATTATGGTAGCAAGTGAAGAGGCTTTATAGAGGTCGGATGTTATACGGTGTCAAATAAATTAATATACCTGCCTAGGGCATGATTAGGGCATAAAATTTCTCATTATAACAGCTTGATGAGAAAATAATTTACTGCCGGTCGATTCCGTAAAAATCTCACCGTGAAATCATAAGTGAGCTTGAAGTGAGCGGTGTCAATAGTGTTAATCCGTAATGATAGCTCACTTCCCGCTCACTTTACCTAAATTCTCACGGTGAGATTTTTACAGAATAGCACTGCTGAGCGCAAAATTTGATATTAATGCCTACACCCGAAATCAGGCATCTTTGAAATAATGTGATAAATTTCGGGTCTTGTTGCACACAAGTTTAATTAATCCCATCCCTTGCGATTAAACTATATCATTATGATAAAGTAAGTAGGTGCAAAGGATTGACAGATAATTTCATTTAAACAAGATTTAAATAGATTAACAGAAAATGGTCTCACAAAACATAGGTTACCTTCTTTTAACGGCGAGGAATAAAACTCAAAATATCTGTTTCAGTAGTGGGTACTTATTCCGTGCTTACCTACCATAGCTATCCGCATACGTAGGTAAATTTATATTCAAATATGAAGTTAACTGTTGGTACTGGCTGACCAGACCTTTCGGAAACTGAGTGTCATTTTTTTTTTTTTTGTATTGACTTGGCCACCTAGAATACAGATATAGAAATACAAACAAGGTTGTACCTACAATCTACATACTCAAACTCAAAGCATTTATTTGAATAAGGGCTGATTTCTCAATCAACAGATAAATTTTATTCCACGAATAAAAATTATCGGTCGATTGAAAAATCAGCCCATAATCACTAATTCCACGCAAGACAATGACCACCCACAACACTGACCTTGTATTAAATATCTACATTTGAATTTAGAACAGTTACATAAATATTTAAACGAAGTAGGGTTTAAAATAACAATCAACAAAAGAGGTCACCCGGTATATTTAATACAGGCTGGATACAAATTTACATAGGTAGGTAATCCGAAAATTAAAAAAAGAGCGTGGACGCCATATTAAAACTGTTAGAGTGAGTTGCATGAACTAAATATAACGATAACCAATGCCTTGACAGCCGTCAAATCTCCGGTTAAGCGAAATTCGGGTTTACATTTTAACAATTGTTGAAATGACGTCACAAATAACGATAATATTAACCGCTCAACTTCGGGCGGTTAAGGGCTATAGTTACGGATTGTGTCACAATTTTTTGGAGTTAGGCATTGAATTCCTTTTCAATGTTGTCCCATGCTTGTTTTTTTTTTTTTGGTTTTGTGCTAGTCTCGTCTGTTTTTGCACATCAAAAATGTTACAGTCATTATGTTTGTTCCATAAGCACAATCAGCCTTTATTGTTTCCACTGCTGGGACACAGGCTTCCTCTCGGTGGGAGGGAGTGGGCCGTAACGTAATCTACCACGCTGGCCCAGTGCGGGTTGGTAGATGTCACATGTCTTCAAAATTTTTGTTCTATGACGTGCTGGTTTCCTCACGATGTTTTCCTTCACCGTTTTGAGAGCAGTGGTAATGAAAGGACCACTATTCAAGGGTGTTTTGAACGGTCCATAAAATCGAAAATCATATAGTGTACATATGTACATAAAAAAGCATTTTTATTACGTCCTTATTATTAATTTCAACGTCAGACGACTTAGAAGTAGGTAATATTTCATCTAAAAAAGATGCAGGTCGCTCCACCGATTAAAATACTTAAACACCGCACGCTCGACATTACATATGCACAACAGCCAACAGTACCAACGTCTGTCCACAAAACATTTGCAACAGTATCCAGCAAGAGCATCTCGCTGTTAGAAATTTATGTTCTAGGTACCTAAATAATGCACCTGAAAAGAAATAGAAGGTTTGTGTTAGAAAATAAGCGGACATTATTATTGTTCTTTTTGGTGTGCTGGATCCACAAAATAACGTTCTTTTCCGCAGTCAACAGGCACAATAAGTGTTTGTTGTGAAAATCGACATATAATGTAAATATTCCTGTGTCCAAATCTGCGTAATAAATATGTAGTTTCAATACTTTCTTGCATCATCCATATGCACACTATTGTCAAACTGCATCTAGATGGTTTGACTGAAAAAAGCGAAAATCCTAGCGTTCACACGTTACCGCACATCTGCAGCAATCGCGGAAAATATCTTCGCACATTGCGTTAAAATCTTACTGAACAATTAATACAACATCCTACAGGAGTAAATGCTGTAATGCATCTTCCAATAATAGAATGCTTAAATTACATACAGGAAAAAAGAAATATCTATTTCATGCAATTCAAAAGAAACCGGAAAATAAATTTAATGTTATTGGCACTTGACACTTGTCTTTCTGTGTCAGAGAGTGATGCGATTTTATTTAACTCGTTACTTGAGTAAATAAAATGAAGGTTCGAGTCCATTTTCTCTCGAGGTGCCACTCGATGTAGTCACGATTAGATAAATATCACCAACACTGCCACACTAGTTAACTGTTATTCTTGGATAATAAACCGGCGAATAGATTTATTTCGTGCAATAATCCAAAACCGTCAAAATACTGTGATGTACAAAGAGTTTTAATAATAAAACATACATGTTCTGTGGGTTAGTGCTGTCAGTTGATAAAGTGTAATTTGTGATTAAAATCGTCATTGATTATCAGATCAATCTGATAATTTAATCAGTGTAATGTGAGTAGGACAAAATGGTCTTTACAAAGTCGAACAAAGCCAATTTTAGCCAAATGTCACCGACTTAAACACCAATTAACAATATAGAACGGTTACCGTATTTTGGATCTTGGTATGATTATTTTCTTGAAGTTTTTTTTTTTTTATTTTTATATTGTGCGTTTCAAACGTACGAAGTGTTGGGAACCTCCCTACATTAGATCAACTTAAAGTGAGTTTTCGAATTACATAATCGAGACAAACGAGTGCCTGGCCGTTAATGACTGAGTAACATCATTCGTGTCAATAAAAAAGAAAGCGTGATGACAACAAGCTTTAAGTGTTGCCCTTTTCAAAAAAAAACCCACGTATATTTTGGGGAAATAAGACGTCTTGTCACTTGTCACCGTTTTTAACATTTTACATGGTGGTGCAACAGCAGATATTTAGATTCAATTGTCATTGTTAATGTTACTTTTAAAATTAACTTTGATGGAAACTATAACTGAGCTCTTGATGCAACCCACCCTAATTATTGAAAATTGTAATTGTAAAAAACAATTTTTAAAATGATTTCTTTGCTAATTAGCTAGAGGTGGCTTATGGTAAGTTTATAACTTATTTTTATCTAACAACTTACAAACATAGTTTAATAATTTTCAACCTCACGAAAGGATGATAGTTAAAAGGTAGGTAAATAATTCCTACCTAAGCATTATAAAGAAAGATGTAACATTATAGAATTTAAATACCTACTACGAGTAGGTAAGGCAACAACAACGTAAAATTCATTCATGATAAATTAATAAAGCTACGTAATTAATTTAAAATATTATTCGTACAATTTATGTAAAATAATTTTCATTCTGTGTGGGTTTGTCATTAATAATTTTAATTTAATTATGCCTACTCATATTTAATATTAAACTCAATGATAAATTCTGATACCTATCGTTTATTAAATAATTATAAATTATTCTAAAATATAAATTTTAATTAATTGTTAATTAATTTGGATCTTTTTTTTCTTTTAAATACATCCAAACAAAACTCTTGATATCGTAAATCCTTATGGACAAATAACTTTTTATTAAACAAAAAATCCATTGTAGTTAATAAACAGTGAATGAATTGTAAAGTCTTAATCAACCAATTTCATAAAACATTACCATGAAAGCTGTTTTGCATATCCACAAACTAGCTTAAATGTAGGTTTTAAACTACGTGCTCACCATACAAGTATTCCATCGACTATTAATTTACCTGGCTTTTATATTAAACTTCGGGCTAGCTGAACATTGGCCATCGCAAAATTGAATAAAAAAACACGGGCTCCGAAACAGGGTAGGTAAAGCTTTTTACTGGCTACCTAATTACTTTCCTCTGACGAGAAGTTCAACATCGCCGCATAAACTCAATATATCACGGATGTAGGTTCTTCTTACTAAGGGATATCGAATCAGAATAAATGGGCTGCCGTAATTATATTTAAGTAGACCTTTCCCTTATCTCGTAATGTGGTCAAGCTCACTAATTAATTAAAAAGTCTTCGCTCTGATTCGCGGACTACATGCGCCCACTTGATTACGACCAATCAGGGACCTCTTTGGAATCCAATGAATTAATCGTAACACATTAAACAATTGCGTCATTCATGAATATGAATGTACATTTGCGAATTTCGTAGTCTATTTATTTTATGCTTTATGTAGCTACTTTAGAGCGAGGGAAGATTCAGTAGGGCGTAACATTAAATTCTGATATTTTTCTCAAGTTTGAAATAACTTCACTCCTAGAGGAATTAGGGACCTACATTTAGTTACTTAGTTAATTCAATACATTTTTTATACTTAATAAAGCAAGCCAATCAGAAGTTTCAAAGACTTTTTTTTTCGTGCTTATCTAAAGCTTAATTTCTTTGGAAATAAAAAGCCATTATTCGTTCTAATAATACTTTAACAACAACAGCAAATGTTGGATCAGTTTGGTTTCAGATCATAAATACCCAGCACACCAAATATACAACAATACACAGTAAACCACAATGTATACTAACAGTAAACCACAACAATCACATTTCATATTCAAAATGTAGAAACAGTTGAATGTACAGACGCTAGCACATCAAGCTACTACAATCTGTCAAATTTATTTAATAGATTTTCAACTTTATCGCCAAAACATAAGGTTCAAAGTTGATTGGGAAAATTTGACAGTTTCGGGTAGCTTGATTTGCAGGCGTCTGTGCCTATTTCTCGTGTTTGTTCATTAACATAGTTAACGAACGTAGACCAACAAATCATTTACGCGCTTCACACCCAGTTCTAACTGAGCTGGATACTGTTGTACTGTTTGCTAAACAAGGTACAATTAAACTCATATGTCAACGATGATCTGCAGTGCGAACCGGGACTGGGGGCGAGCGTGATGTACAACCTACTTTACAACCCACCACAGAAGTTGCTACTCCTAGCCGGCTGCTCCACTGTATGCACCACAGTCGCCGAAGCCGCCAAGATGTGGAACCTCATGGTTGTAAGTATATTTACTTCTCATACTTTTAACACTGTCATACAACCCAATTCCCTATTGGGTCTACCCAAATCTTCTAACGTTTCGAGTTTCCAAACTCAATTTAAAGCTATATAAGTTTAAGCAAGTTGACTCTTAAATATTTAGCACTAACAATCTTTTATTCGAACAATTTTATCTTTTTCGAAATTCGACCTTTGGGCTTGAACTTTTCAGAATGGTTATTTTTTTGACACATGTCCACATTACAGGGATTTCGCGAAGTTAATTCTCCAAGGAGTGAGGGATAAAGTTTTCTTGTGCCAAGTCACAAGATTATCGACTAACATTTCTAGTAAATACCTACCTATACAAATAGGACATCTTGAGATCTAGAGTTAACAAGTCCGCTGAAACAATAAGTACGAAACAATTTTTTGTTCACCTCGAACTTCACGTAGACGTATGTGTCACAACTTAATGAACTTAGGTTAGGTAACACTTGATTCATGATTACTACGAGAGCCGACTATTTCTGATGAAGACAAAGCTTTTGGAAAAATGCCAAAACATTTGCCTACAATATTCTTATATGAAAGCTGAAGGCTCAATGCTTTATTTTTTTCAGCGAACTGTACATCCGGGCTTTAAATCAAAACAGTCCAAAATTCGCTCGAATTCCAATAAAAGAAAAACAGCTGGAAGATATATAAAACTCCCTGCACATAAACGAGGGTCAGTTTTGGGAACATTGCCATAACGTGTTTTGATTGGTTAATGGTGTTCAAGTGAATCCGAAGGGCCCTTTATGAATATTAGGGTTGGATAGACGAAGAGCGTTTTTATAGTAATGAGTTCAGTTACGCTTGTTTTTGGGTATCTGTTTCATTGGAGTATTTATTAATTAGATTGTTCAGCGTTTAAGAAGTTACTGAACAAGTAAATGATGTTAGCGAGCCTTTCTTCTAAACGAATTTTCCACGTAAATGAATTGTGTTAACTTTTATTCGGACTATAAACTTTGTATTTCTTACTTTGAGATGTAAATAACAGGCTCTCCAAACAGAATCATATTTCAAACCGAACTGGAGAATGTACCCTTATATTATTTTGTCACTCCCATGAGATCCAGAGCGACGCGGTTCCTACGAATATGCGCAAAGCAATTTTGGATGTGTTATGAAATCGCCACATTATGTTCGACGGTGACATAAATTCTGTCAAGTGCAAAATGAATTCCCATAAAGAGGGTGGTGGAGCAATTAATTTTTATTATCTTTGCTTGGACATTACCATGTAATGGCAGGAAATTTCTTTGGATCTATGGTCTTCATTGTACAAGTAACGCTATAATCGTGACTTCAGTAGGCACTTCAGGCAAACAATAAACCATAATCGATCTATTTCAATGTAAAAGTCATGTTTCCTTTAAGATTTCTTCTTTGTTTTAGCTGTGCTACGGTGCTTCTTCGCCGGCGCTGTCAGACCGCGCGCGCTTTCCCACACTGTTCCGCACGCATCCATCAGCCACAGTCCATAACCCAACGCGGATAAAGCTCATGCAGAAGTTTGGCTGGTCGAGGATAGCCATCTTGCAGCAGGCAGAGGAAGTTTTTATATCTGTAAGTGCAACAGACGTTATATTTTATGTTCCCAAAACCACCTAAAATCTTGAAAGGATTTCAAAATCTGAATATTCATCACTACATAGTATAAAACAAAGTCGTTTCCCTGTCTGTCTGTCCCTATGTATGCTTAGATCTTTAAAACTACGCAACGTATTTTGATGCGGTTTTTTTTAATAGATAGAGTAATTCAAGAGAAAGGTTTATATGTATAATACATGCATAATATAGTAGAGAAACACTGTACATTTTAGAGGCTTCTAATGTGATGTCGTAAATAAACACATTTTTTTGCGCTTACATTGTAAACGCTGGCTGAACCCGTCGAGATAGATCAAAATAAAGTACTACAATATTGTACACCTTAAAAAGGTCTACAAAAAAATCCGCGATGGTATATGTCTATCTCTTAGGGATAATCCACAATAACCATTTTTATCGTATACTTTTTACGGGAAATGGCTCTAAAATTATCAGTGTTTCTCCATTGCACCCGTGCGAAGCCGGGGCGGGTCGCTAGTAATCAATAAAAATCTCAGTCCCGGCTGTGTTCTCGTGCAACCAAACAAGCGTAAGAAGATAGAATGAAGGTTTACATAAGAAATAGAAAAGTAATTGTGGCCGCAACGAACCGGGCCGAGTTTGCGTCTCCACAGCCATGTCTTCCTTGATAAAACGTTTCCATTTTATGGGCAAACTTAAATTTATTCTCCCGTTTCGAACCGTTTCAACCGCCATAATAGATTTCGATGCTTGGGGTATTGTAAAACGAGATATATGGCACAAAGGGAATACACATTCGTCTGTTATTCAGTGTTGTTACAAACTAACACCGTCTTCGTTTGCAACATATGTTATCTTTACATTACATTAGCTTTCGATAATTCAACCTGTGGAGCAGTGAACACGCTGATAATACGGAGTGATGGCGGCGAGTGATTACGTACGGGTACCATATCGTGTCGGCTGTTTCCACTGCTTGCGTGACTGAAATTGTTCGATCGGCAGTTGTTCGTATCGACATCGAGTGGAGTATGACACGCTAAGCGCTTTGTTGCCGATTGACAAACGGTCTTCGTGATTGGCCTTCAGCGGATCGACGGCTTCGACTTCATCGCGTATTGGAAACCGCTGAGCCAATTTTCTGATCTTCATATACGTCTGCATTTCGGCTGAGAGTCAAACAATAAATGAGACAAAGCACTACGATCCTACTATCGATAACCAGTAAACGGAGTATTTGATATAATTTGCGGCAATAAGAAAGGCAGTATTCCCTGTAACGATGTACGAGGGCGATGGGTAGGAAATATTGGAAATATTTTTGATACGTCGTGAGTTCGCGACCTAGCTATAAAATACTCCAGATAATATTATTAGTAGTGGCTATTGGATATCTACACATTGTTAGGAAATAAAATACGAGGGAAGTTTATATCTATCAACTCTTACAGAAATATAATTTCAATGGCAGAAGTATCTAAATGTAAATGTACACATATATATATATATAGAAAGAAAGAAAAAGTACTATTATAAGCTGACTTTGACCTTTTTGTAGACCATTTTTATACCAAACAAATGAAAGTGCGTTCAAAAAGCTCACTACAGATACTAGTCTAAATAATACTAGTTTTAACTAAAATTATAACAACATCACGTTATCAAACCAAGTATTTTACACTTAGCTAAAAATAAAACGTTATTTTAAAATGTTATAACTTTGCTACTTTAAAAACGTTTTCCTACAACCCACATTACAAGCTCGTGTTACGACCTAACAATCCATAGAAGTAAACAGGCGTTTAGGATTGCCGGACGTATTAAACCCCCACGTAACATATAATATAACAATGGTTATAAAGGGAAAATAATCGCCCCCGAGTGAGCCAGGACTACAATGCGTCTTGCATGATAAATGGACATAACTGGACATTTTTTACCTCTATGCGACATCCGCTAGCGACCTATCTCGCTGTAGGTCAATTTTAGCCACAATATGAAATTCAAAGGTTGAAAATATACGATACAAACAAGTACTAGTATTTACTGAATCCGAATAGGTCGTATCTTCTCGAATACTTTCATAGATGGAACGGTATTTATTCAGGCAGCCCGGCCGTAGAAGGAATAAACGAATCCAAGTGAAGTCGACTGAAAGTGTTTTCTGTAACAGATATATTTATACTGAGAATATTTATGAGTAGCTCTCTGTGCCGTACGTGTTTATTTTTATCTGCTTATCGTGTCTCCGAGCCTATGTTTGTGCAATAAAACTGAGATACTAATATTGCGGCGTCATGTTACTATAAAATGTCGTTAGAATCCATCTTTTCATTATGCGAACCGACGACTTGACGATTACTTTTTTTTATTTTCTCACTTATCCTGATAAGTTGTGTAGGCAAGCTTTCATATCGGTGTAAAATTAAGATGAGCCTGTAGTAATTCTACAACTTTGTGACAATAATATGAAGTGTAAAGTATTTGAAAAGCTTAATAAATATTCAGACTTGATTAATATTGATGTGATATGGTCGCGAACACGGGCCTAATCTAAATAAAATTCATGAAATGTCCACCTTTTCTCTTAAGAGGTACTTAGCGCTAATTCCGCTTAAGAGAAAGAGGTGGACATTTAATAAAATACATAGCTTTCTTCTGACAATAAATCTTTTTAAGTTCGTTCAGTTTGCGAAGAGTTAAAACTTTAACGACCCAGTTCTCTATGAGAATGTGAAAATGAAATATTATGATGTAGCCGTAGATTTATGCATTGAGGCTGTAGGCTTTTTTGTCAGGTAAGAGCACGTATTTATATAGCGCACGCGAGCATAACGAAGAGTGTGTATAGTGTATAGTTACCTGCAATGAATGGAGCGAGGCCTTTCACGCTGGTTTCAATGTAATTAGAGCGGCCCCGGTTTTTTCTGCAAAAGTGGGTTTGAAGCGTTCTTTCGCTCCTGTTTTGCTTTCACTGTGGCGAAGAAATATTTTTGCTAGAGTTCACGTACATAAAAACAACTGACGCCCCAAATATTTTTATAATAAAGGTTTTTCATTTTCGTTCTTATTGGCGGGGATCGGAGCAAAAACCCTCAACGATCCAATTTACATACAAACACTTATTCCGCAGCCACTTTAGTACTCAGGATTTGAGGAGTTAAGAAAATTCAGTTCGACTCGAATTTCCTTTGGAATTAGGCTATTGAGTCGATCTTGGTACGAGTACATGTGATTTTTGAACTGGTGATTTATTTACTTTGGCTTTCAATTTAGGCGGAATGGAACCCAGTGACGCGTGAGGTTTCACTGAAACATTAATATCCGTGATACCAACACTGACAATACAGTGCTTGGATTTGGCAACTTGATAAACATTCGATTTCGATACTGACATTTTTAATATTGGTTATTAAAACTGTTGTTTTTTTCCTCAGACCGTGGAAGACTTGGAAGCACACTGTAAGAAGGCGGGCATAGAGATCGTGACGCGGCAGTCGTTTCTGTCCGACCCTGCTGATGCGGTGCGGAATCTGCGGCGGCAGGATGCGCGCGTCATTGTGGGACTGTTCTATGTGGTCGCGGCCAGGCGCGTACTGTGTGAGGTCTACAAACATCGCCTGTATGGGAAGTCCTACGTCTGGTTTTTTATTGGTAAGTCGAAGTAACTACGGTACCTCTAACAACAATTTGGCCTGTCCTCCAAACTAATGCCTCTAAATCTTTTACGCGATATCACGAATCAATGATTCGCTAGATGCGGATGGATTTCGTGTACTTGAGGATATGTTAGGTACCTACTGTTTCCTCAAAAAAAATGTGGAGTATAATGCTTCTTTGGTATTCCATAGGAGCTAAATGTATGCACTCAAAAACAATGTTATGAAAATTGTATAAAATTTGCTTGCTGAACCCTTGAGGGGATTCCAGTTAAGTTTAGGTAAACCCGTAAATAACATTATCCGAAAAACCCGGGCTCCGAGCACTGACACATAAGCGGAAGATCATCCTTTTTCATGGAAGCACCAACACGGCTCGACATTATTATAATTTCATAAAATGCCTCACAAACAGGTACGCTTTGTTGTGTTATGTTGTGAGCGACGTAACGTTCGACTATGTTCAAACGCCACTCAATATTTGCAGGATGTTGGATCAAGCGTAACGCCAATCTACCGACTTCACTATCATAGAGATAAATTTTAAATGAACCTGTTCCTCAAGTGTTTCATTTGGTGTTTATGAGGCAGACGAGTCTCTTATTACGTTGGGTGATATAATATCATCAAATAGATATTTCAGATAATCAAAATGATTGGCTATTTCCACTAAAATTTAAACTCCATACTACACTGGGAGGTTCCCACTTTAGTATGGTTCTAAACTTTATGGCTCTTTTAAAATTTACCAATAAAGTATCTCGCGCGCTCAAAGCTAAAATATATTCGACTCTAAGAACTGCAATTTATCAAAACACACACTTTTCCAACTCTGTTTAAAATACTGATTCTGAAAAAACTTGAAGGTTTGCACACTGTTAGAGGTTCTAGAACCGCCATAATTCTTATACCCAGAAATGGCTTATGGTGGCCTTCGCAAAAAACATGTTTGCATTCGGCGAGAAATACGTGCGACGTAACCGTATATTTTGTTCAGGTCATATAATTTACCTTTTCTCACTTTGTTTCTTTTATATTCCAAAAGTAATTTTGAAAGTGAAATATGAAACTTAGTTGCCAACAGTTTCAGAGGGCGACGTAACTGTCACGAATGTGGTACCAGACGAGTTACTAGGAATGTGTTTTATTGTCATCGGGTTTAACATTCGTGGTTTTTGTGATTTGAGAGAAACGCAAATGACAAACACACTTCAACCCAGAACCAGTAAATGGCTTCATTTTTTTTTTTGGCAAGTGCAGCCAACCTTCATGTGGCCTCTGTTCTGTCGGCAGTTCAAATAATTAAATTACGAAACATAAAAATTGTTTCATAATTCCTAACATTTCATTCAAGTGACTTCATTTAGCTAGTCTCATTCCACACATACTGAAAATATCGCATTATAATTTAAATAAAACAGCACGTCATTAAAACGAGCAATGGCCGCGTAAATCATAAGCGTTATAAATTGTGAGCAATATTATGAAAGGAATAATATGAGAGTGGCAACATTCGTTGTCGTGGCTCACGAGGTCACGGATACAACTCATTTAGACGTTCTTTATGAAGAAGGATAAAATGAAATACGACGCTTTACCGAAAACGTAATAACTGAAATTTAGCTACGTATACAGTTTTTGTAATATTATTATGCCCGTTTAAAAATTACACCTCGACCTACGTCTGGGAAAATAATTGCTCTGTATCAGCGGAAACTCAGCTTGTTCTAATTAGGTAGGTATTTATTTATTTATTTAATCTTTTCGCACACAAGAAGGTATAAAGGCGGACTTGATGCTTGTATTATAAATTCTGTCAGTCTGCTCCGCCGTACATTTAGATGTGGCACAAGCTTTTGATAGAGTTTGCCATAAGGGTTTGATATACAAACCAAAACTAATGCTGCCCAATGATTTCGCCGATGTCCTGTAATCATACATTACAGATAAAATGTTTCGAATAAGGCACGAGGATGCCTTTTCCAAGTTAAAAGTTATTAAAACTGGCGTGCTTCAAGGTAGTGTGCTGGGTCCAGTCCTCTACCTGTTGTACACGCATGATATACCAGAGCTGGAAAATAATACCATTGCAGCCTTTGCGAACGACACTACCATTATGGCTCATGCCATACGGAAGCAATCAAAAAGGTACAAAACACTGTAAATAAAGTTCATGACGACCCAATCTTCATAAATGGGCAACAAGTGCCAATACAGCCGTATACCTTGGCATAACGATTGACGCGAAACTGGGCTGGAAAGCGCACGTCAAAAAGAAAAGAGAAAAGAGAGACGTGCGAATGTTTTTAAAACACATGTCTAGACATGAAAATCAGTGACATCAAAAATGTTAGGACCAACCAAGTAAAAAAAATTCAAACAATTCCTGTTAACTCAATCCTACTCAGAAACCGAAGCCTTACGCACAAACACTTTATATCACTCGCTTACTCAGTCATACCTTCCCTCTCACACTACCTCCCCAACCATTTCATACTCATTCATTCTTACTCTAACATTCTCTTGGACGCATCCTTGCCAAATTTCAATTCATTAAATACCTACATTTACGAAACCCCTATTTCAAACAATTGTTTTTTACCAAACAATTATAAACCAAACGATCATATTTTATTTTTTAATTCTTTATTTTTGATTTTGTTTTACGTTATTTTTTTACCCTGATATTTCAAATTGTTAAATATCTCTCAAGTACTTCAAGAAACAGGCTCGAACTAGTATGGAGACCACAAATATTAAAATTATGTTTCCCTTGTAACAATAATTTTAGGTTTAGATTATTTTTACAGACGCCAGCACATCAAGCTACAACCATCTGTCAAATTTCTTTAATGGCTTTTCAAGTTTATCGCTATAAATGCTATAGCGATAAACTTGAAAAGCCATTAAAGAAATTCAAAGTTGATTGGGAAAATTTGACAGTATCGGGTAGATTGATATGCTGACGTCTGTACTATATTTATAAGAAAATATAAGAACACTATATGATTAACAAACGATTTATTATTACATCATATTATTACTTATACAATGCAAAAAAATGTGTGAAAATCGATTTATGTACTATTTTCGCACTTCTTCAACGTAGCACAATATCTTTTCACTTTGCGTAGCAGTTCTTTCTATTTTATAAATGACTCCTTGTGTATAACTGAGATATTTATTAATGAATTTCCCGGATGAATCCCCCGAGAATAAACCACGGGCTGCGACAGTAATGGAAGTGAGAAAAAATCTTAGATAAAGTGAAGAACAGAGGAGAACGGTCGTTAACGACACTCGAGACTCTCATAAAATAAGAAAATGGATCATTTTAAGAAATTACTCCCTCTCCGAAGGTAGTTTAAAACAGTAGGTTTGTGTGAACACAGCAGGTAAGTCAGTGCCCGGTTAATGAGAGACTGGTAAACAACATGTCCCTTGGGCATTTAATTTAGGTAATGAAATATTCGTTTAGGTAAACGTTAAAAAAAAAATACGGGCCGCCAAAGTGTAACGAGAATGTAATTACAATTTCAATGGATAATTTCACAATGTTTTGCTGTAACATGTTAACAAACCCCTTTTAATGGGCATATGGTTGTTTACATGCTAATATAGCAAAAACAGAAAGTGGCAGTTAGATATTAGAGTTGTACTCGTATGTTTGTAGTAATAACAACTTAAAAATAGAATATAAACTAAGCCTACCTAGTAGAACTTTTACCATTGCTTTTTTAATATAGAATGTAGAATACAAAGCATAAAGTTACCAAATAATTCAATAAGTTCAAGCTCGTAGAATTTGCAACAACAATTTAAACAAAAATGTAAAAGTGACCTTGTAACATAGTCGAAAATTCTGCGAGTGCGTTCGATCTAATATGTCAACTCGATTTAAATGTTTGTTTAACAGTTTCCCAAGCTCTTTCCCGGTAAGGCAGTTTCTGGTCAATTTATGTATTTTATTCAAATGATTCACATGGCCCTTGTCCGAGGGGACGAAAGGAGGTAAGCATGAGTCTGGCGGCAGAGTAAAATGTTTTGTTTTGACCTGGTTTAAACATTTAGTCTAAAATTGTAATAATGGAAACAGAGTCGCAATAAACCCCCATTTGTGTATTCATGACTCCGAGCCCGCCGCAGCACCACTGCGCGCCGTGACGGTTGTTTGGGATGGTGATTGTCTTTTGAATCAATTCTCATTAATGTATCCAATTTTAGTACATTTATATTCCTCTCCTGTGCCCACATTGATTTAGTATAATATATTCACTCCTGCATAGGCTGTGAGTACTCACAATAATGAGTGGGGCGTGCCTCGGTATGATAATTCGGCTCAGTTTCAAGTCAGCATATTTATGTACATTCGCCGTGAACAGTGGTCCAAATTAGTTCAAGGTGGGAGTCTCGAGGCTCGGTAGATAAGTGTACACACTTGTGCGGCTGGGCTATTGGCGTCCTGCCAACGGTACGTCAGCCCAAGTTCGGCAGGTTATCAACGTCCGGTTGGCCTTAATATAGGCTCCGAGAACCTTTTCTCTTCCGTAATAAAAGTTTATTACGGCATAAAATAGCCCACTAAGAGATCACTTCATATAAAAATAATCGACACGTTCGCCAACTTGAGAGAGAAGTGAGAAACTCACTTCTCTCTCAAGTGCTTGCGATTTTTTTTATGACATACATATTTCCCCCAATAAATCTGTACATTTTTTTCTGATAAATCTGAAACGTGACAGGTTATATTTTAGAAATTGTGAAAATCGATTAATTTTAATTAAATCTCAGTAACAAGTGTTTAAAAAAAAATCAATTTAATTTAGTAAAGGTAGTTAAGTATCTAATAGAAAATCAGATTCTTAAGGTCGTAGTACACGTATCAACTCGGAAAGGGATCGTCACCGTATCAACTCGAGCCGTTCAGTATTATTTGTATGAAACTCCCTACTGCAACGCACACTAATCGGAATCGTAACGTAATCGCCTCGCCTCGTGACAAGCTCACGAACCGAGGTGCGGTGCGCGGTCGACTTGCAGTTCCCGCGCTTACGGTTCTCCGTGCCCTAGCTTACGGCTCTCCGTACCCTAGCTTACGTCTATTCGTCCACGCCCCTCCCGCGGTCTGAGATTCTTTTTCTTCGTTTCTTTCTATTTTCTTTTTCCTCTTCATCAAGTGCTATGGCAATGATAGCCAACTCACGTATTGTGAACCGAGACACAACCATGCGCTACCCTTAACGTTCGGATTCAAAATAATTGAACTAGTGCCGCCTAGCCGTCAACCAACCAGCGGTCGGCGAGCCGTAAGCGCGGCGTCGTCGCCTAGCCATAGCCGAGTCGACGTATCGGAGCTTCTGATCCGCTTTGGTTACGTGCTTACGTTAGGTTGAGGACTGTTTGACGGCGACGCGAAAGGCGATATGGTTACGATTCCTTTCCGAGTTGATTTGTGTGCTATGACCTTTATTGGCATGTGTTTACTTCCATGAATCTAGGAACACGCACAAGTAACCATAACAAGTAAAGTGATTTGCGAAAGCGGCTTAGACACACAAAAGATAGAAAAATATGCTTTTTGCAAAATAACATACCTAGAAATAAATCATGAATTTAAACTTCTATTGAGATAAAAAAGAACACTCATAAACCCAAACACAGAAGAAAAATGACAAAAAAAATGTTGTTAAAAACCTTATTTGCCACAAACAAATAAAACCGCCGTCGTCGGGTCAAAACTTTGAGCAAGTATAAAAATTAAGAACAGTCAGAACTCGTTTGTGACGCAATTTGAAATGTTAGAAAAAGTATGGAAAGTTATATTGCCACTCAAAAACATTTATCTAGACTTTCATGAAAATACATCGCTTGGAGCAAAGTGGAGATGACACAGCAAACACACATTTGTCCGCATCAGGTTATACCAACAAACAGGACAAAGGAAATGGATAGAGAAAGGGGATAAATAATGGTCGAGGGCGAACCTCGACGTAAACGCAAAATAAAGGGAAATAATTTCCCGCTTATTCTTGAATGAATAATTGGCATTATGATAATTTGGTCATTCATGTTAGACACACTTAGGGTTACGGTAATAAATAAGAGCTTTATGTAAAATTGCATTTCAGCATGATATGCCAGTTTATACTTTCTCGCTTGGGTAGGTTGTGACGTGAGAGGTTTAAGTCATAAGTCATTTATTCATTTGTTAACACAAGTACATATAATAAATAGTTGTTATTTAAAAAAATACAAGCGCGCTATGTTAGACCCGAAGATAAATAATAACCACGTAAAGTGTCAACATAAAAAGTATATTTTAAAAATTAAGAAGATTAAAGAGAAAAGGTGTGGGTAGGTATATGGTCACAAGGTTTCTTTACATTCCCTTGGGAGTAGCAAAGTACTCTCCTGGCTCAGCTTGGTGTGACGATGACCGTAGTGGTGTGCCATGCTGCAGACGCCAGGAAGGTTGGCGGATGTTCTCGACAGACCCATTATGCTCGACGCGCCCACGCGGGTAAAATAAGTACCCGGCGTGGAGCTCGATGGTATTTGGGTTTGCCAGGAGGTGGTGGCTCGTCGCTCTGCGTTTGGATGCCACCGATAATTCCGGATAGAACCTTCGAGGTAGTGAGCCGGAACTTTGGACTGGAAATAACGTCCAGCGTGTCATAAGACGCCCTGTAGTCATCTTCGCTGATTGTGACAGCAAAGCACAAGCAAAGCGAGATGTACTGGTGCGCTAATGGAGGTGGTGTGTGGTTGTCACAATCAGTACGGAGTTTACAATAACGGAAGTGAGAAGCACGACACGCACATTCTCAAGGGCAAATAGGTTGCATGAGAATTAATATGCGGAAGGTATAGTAAGCTAAAACAATAAGAAGGAGGTTGTGAGCAAATAGGTACACGCCTAAGTTAACCTAGGTATGTATGTAGGTACACAAAATATAAAGTTAATGCTGTTAAAAAAGCTGTTCAACACTTACGCAGTATGGGGTTACGAAAACACATATTTTAATAAAGTTGACTAATATGTTTCAATGAAAACTGTTGCCTGCTGAATGGTGGAGACCACGTATGTAAGATCACATGTGATTCTGGATCAAGTGAACGTGCGTCTTCCCCCGGAGCAGGACGCGCGCATAGATATAGGTCCTCTCCTCTTCATACGTTAGGATATACAGCATTACCGCGCGCGTCACTAGTGCAGACAGCTTATTTTATTGTTGTTTAGTAGCCTAGGACGTCCCTAATACTGTGTAATATTTTTTTTTTAGTCTGTGTTTGACTTGACACTGTTTTGTTGTAATTTTGTTATTTTATTGAATGTAACGATACAACGTTACAAGGTACTTATTTTAAACTTGTTTAAAATTACTATTTTTAATAGCTTGCCACATAATGGAAGGCTCGCCTCCATATTTTTCTCTCGTCTTCAAAAAGACGTCGCATTATTGATCACCGCAATAATCGAGATTCACCCGCCATGTTTTTTCAACATTTCCGTATCTTTGTGAAGTTTTCGCGTTCGCTTCGGGGCGAAAAAGATTGAAAACACTGACTCGATTGCTTATCGTTCCATGCAAGTCATAAAGGTCAACTTAGTGAAAAGGCCGACGGTTCGTCTGCGGTGGTCGGGAAGTTACAGAATGTACTACCCATTCATAATTATGGTTGTTAAAAATAGACCCAATTGATACTTTTCATCCATAGAGCTTTATTTAAATAAATTAACTAACTTAAGTAGGTGATGATTTGAGGGGCTTGTGGCTAAGTAATAACAGCCACATGGGTCGATCAATCCTCCGTGCCTCGGAAAGCACGTTAAGCCGTTGGTCCCGGCTGACATTCGTGGATCTTTGACAGTCGTTACTAGTCGTCAGTAGCCCGAAAGTCTGACAACCAGTCTTACCAAGGGGTATCGTAGTACCCAGTAACTGGGTTGTGGAGGTCAGATAGACAGTCGCTCCATGTAAAATATTGTTATTTCAGCTGCATCCGGTTAGACTGGAAGCCAACCCCAACATAGGTAATGATTTCTGTTGGATTAAGAGAGTTTCTTTGCGCACTAAATTTTTACATAAATTAA
The DNA here is from genome assembly GCA_949629135.1 of Eremobia ochroleuca. NCBI lineage: Eukaryota > Metazoa > Arthropoda > Insecta > Lepidoptera > Noctuidae > Eremobia > Eremobia ochroleuca. The sequence continues at coordinate 14,464,433 of OX451387.1, forward strand.
TTAATTTTCCCAATGCAACTACAAAACTCTGGCTACGGTCTTAATGGACGAAGTTTAAACCATAAAATGGTAAAAAATTAAATAAAAGTACTTTAATTTTTCTTTAGGTACCTAATTAGTTTAACTTTTTAAATTAGCGTTTCTTATCTACCTGCGCTTTTACAACAAATCGATTATGTTAATATGTTCATAGCCTTTCAGTACTTACCTGTAAAATAATACAGACAAATCCACCCCCTCTCCCATCCACCACCACCACACCCACCCATCCATTCCATCCACCTCTTCCATTTTCGAGTTAGTAAAAAATGGTACCTAACTTATCAAGTAATATATTTTGGCAGGTTGGTACGAAGACAACTGGTTCGAGACTAACTTGGAGAAGGAAGGAATCGACTGCACACCAGAACAGATGCGGGAGACAGCTGAGGGGCACTTGACCACGGAAGCTCTCATGTGGAACCAGAACTCTAACCAGACTACCATCTCCGGAATGACATCAGAAGACTTTCGGTAAGTTACGTGAATGTATGTCATTGTCAGTACTATGTACGTCAATATAGATCAGCTCTAAAAAAAATAGCTTTTTAAACATTGCTGCGACAAAATAAATAAAATATTCAATTTATTTATTCATACCGTCAGAATACCTTTAAAAGAAGGAAAAACAAATCTATTTTCATCTAAAATATTTCGACAATCTTGCAATTTTTGTAGACATTCAGCAATCATGTGCGTGACTATCATTTTCTTCGAACTTCTCTAAATATAGGCAAAGACACGTTGTCGCGATGCAATGTAAATAAAAGTTTTATGCGGTTAAACATAATATTCTATTCTTTCGTCGTCAAGGCGACATTGACACTTCAAATTCAAATTGCCTAAAGATATGCGATATCGCGAATTGCGTCAGGACTTTACTGTTATATCTGCGTTAACTTTACTTTTTTTGGGATATTCTTTGTACTCCCTAAAGATAATAAAATATGCTTCAGTAAACATTAGCATAGTAATTGCGCGAAATGGTGGAAAAAATATAAAGTGTGGAGGCTGCAGATAATACGTTGTTCTCATACGTCGAGGTGCTCCTTTGTGATGGAATAGAAACGAGTTCTAATACAGCCCGGCGTGAAAGTCGACCCTTACACGTAATGAGGTACCCGGTGTACCGAGTGCAAATCTTTTTTACAAAAAGTTGCTACTAAACTATCAAGTTATCATAACGCTCACATATGTCTATTTTTCCCTCGTACTGAATTTGTACGAGTAAGAACCTAATATACAATGTGGGTAGTAAATTATACTTCGTGTATCTAATGGCGTTTCCAGTCTGCACACAAAAATTCAATTAAATACAATTTGTCCAATAGTTTAGTCACTACAGCTAGTCAAAGATTGGCAAAACCTATAGTCGACCCATCAGTGCTATTAAGTTTGTTTGTAAACTCAAACTCAAACTCAAAGCATTTATTTCAAGTAATCCAATTACAGGCACTTATGAATTGTCAAGGGGTCGGTCAGTCAGAAAGATGAAGCTAGTTGCCCATTCCAAAGCGTAGTAGGTACCTGTGGAGAAGAACGGGCAATAAACTCCACGGACACTCTTTTAAATCATAAAAATTGTTACAAAATATTGGTTACATCATTCATACTGAAATTATACATGTGAGAACGATGTAGAAAACGTGCACGTTAAAAGCGTCCCTACTAAAAAAAATGAAAACAAAAAACAATTCAGAAACGAAAATATTTAAATAAAAATAAAAAAAAAACACTTTTTTAATTTCGATGTTAGGATTTATTTGCTAGTTCCAAAATCCTCTTATGCATTAGTATTCCTAGTGTTTTCATTTATTTTCGCATTTTCGTCTTCGTATAATGCTATAAGTAAAAGAGTTAACAACAAACACTTCGATCTAAAATTCCTTTTAAACACTCACATAACACGCAAGCTATTTGCAGTATTATCAGTTTCTGTGTGGCTAAGAGCTTTAAGCGCGGGGTCGCTAGCTGGTCTAGGATAAGAATAATCCGGTCGGAATTCCCCACTAAATCCTCTTATATAGGCTTTCCTTGTGTTAAGAATTAATGGGTTGGAACACAAAATAATGCGGAACATTATATTCCTCAGGGATTTGTGCAATATGCTGTGTTACAACTTTCATTTGCCACGCTTAATATTTCATAGGTGCAGCGGTCCCAATCCTCTCATATCCTTTGCTACACACTTCTTAGAAAAAGTAAAAGAAAGAGACGCCGTACATCTTCTGAACAAAGCTAAGTACTGGCAGGCTCTCTCCGGAGGTTCCATAGTAATAACCTTTTCATCGTAGTTGCTGAGCGAACAAAATACGTGTGGGTACTACGTCAATGCAACTGTAATATCTTAGTATTGTGGTACCACTTATATTCTTGCAGCCTTACAGAGCTGAACGACGTTATTTATTTTCCTTATTATGAAACATGAACTCAACCATTACTCGTAGTAGATATACAAAATGTATCATCTACTCATTTAAATGCCATTAATATTGATGTAATAAAGCTTTCTAACTCCGTTCAAATAATATACAGCAGCCTGGTTTATGGAGAAGAAATATTTTTGCGTGTTCAATAGATCCAGACCTTCAAGACATCTTTTTGAAGCAGTTTAAGCGAATTTTATTCAATTCACACCACAGCTAAAATGCTTAGCAATGCTTTTTCATAACTTAACGTGAGTTAGAACGTGAAGTACAATGAATTAATAGAATTCCTAAGCTATTTTAGGTCAATTGGACACGACATGTTATTTAAATGCATTTTTGTGCCTTTTCAATGACATTTGTAACGGCAGGCAGTTGTTTTTGTCGTCATTGACACACATTGATAAACTGTTCCACTGAACCGCACGTTACAAAATTTTGTAACGTGCGGTTAGTGGAAGTGCTTAGGTGCGGTTCATCCAAGTGCTGTTGAAATCAGTGCTCTGAGTGGAATACCTCGAACAGCTTTGTGTTTATTCAAAAACAATTGACGTCTACAAGGAAATGAAGCTCGATTTTTATTACAAAGGAATATGTTTTTAGTAACACGCCAGCATACTAATGATAACGTAGAAAAAGAACACTACGTAATCAAAGAAGGATCTGGAATCCTTGCTTTATATCCCTTTAGAAGTAGGCCGTCTGATTTGGCACAACAAAAACAATGTTTTATCTAAACAGATCGCGCCTGAACGAGGCTTTGCGTGAGGCTGGCTACGACATCGACGGCGAGAGATATCCGGAGGGCTATCAAGAGGCACCGCTGGCCTACGACGCAGTTTGGGCCGTTGCCTTGGGTACGTACTCCTGTTTTATATACAAATAAATTATTAGAAAAACTTTTGGTCTTCGTTTTGTGTGGCTGTTTAAGGTTCATTGTTAGACTGTCTTTTATTTTGGGACTTGTCTTCGTGGTCTATTCTTCTAACGGCAAATCAATGCGAAAAATAATAAATGAATAGTGGCATGAGCCACTGTATTTCTTTTTCGTTACTGATGTGGGTTTCTGTTATTAATCGCAATCATGCAATAATACTATAAAGAAAATCTTCCAAAAAAATTTAAAAATAATAATAAATTGAAACCCTCAGAATTAATTAATAACGTATCGGCTCAGCCATCAAAATTCTAATGATATTTACTTCGGTACCTGCTCTTGCCATTTTTATTTTGAACATAGATGAAAAACCCGCGATCTGGAAAGTTTTACCGTGGGCATTTTCATTTCTCTTGGAAAAATAATCTTTTCTAAATGACAAATGATTTATTTTCTGTAAGTAGGTTTGTACAAACACTTTAACACGTCATTTATTCTTTCGATAAGCAAAATAATTCGCTGAAGTACCTACATAAACAAGAAAACAAAGCAGAATGAGACAGCCCTAATGCGCGTAATAAAATTTAACAAGTGTAGTACTCGAGACGCACAATAGGTGGCGCCACACGTCACGTGCCACATTACGTGCCAACACAAGGTACCTACGTGAAGCCACGCGAGGAGCACACCATAGCTATTGACATCACAGTACACTCTTTGCTTATACAGTAGGTTAAAGCTGCTGTGAAATAACTAGAATTTACTTTAAAGTTAGAATAGATTTTGAATACATTGAACTGAAGTTATAAGTAACGTTTTGTCACTAACGGAGCGGAATATGCTAAACCTAAAATAATATAGAAATTAAAAGTTGTATGAAACAAATAACTATTCTCAACTTAGGGCTCATTTTTCAATCGACAGATAAATTTTATCCGTGGAATAAAATTGACGTCTGACAGTGTTTGTATGGAAGACCTGTCAAAAATTAAAAATTATTCCTCAAGACAAGTTAATCATTAGTACCTACTAAAAATTTTAAAAAGAATCGTTTACATCAAAAGAAAATTGTTACACAAAAACTCGCTAAACGAAGAACGTTTTTTTTTTTTTACTTTTAAGCACACGTTAGCTGTGTGCTTAAAAATAAATAAAAGCTTCCCATGGTTAAAGAACAAGACACCCAATTTCAGTTACCTTTTCTCTTTCCCTGTACAATTTGGTTCTTTGAACATTTTCCCGGTCCATATTAATATACCTATTCGCAGTATCCCACACTTGAACGGCTTAGTTTTTTTTTTCATCTTCCGTTTCACGAATCAGAGCCACGACCGTGAACAAAGGGCCTTTGAAAACGATGGGATGTACAAAATACCGTTTCAAAAATAATTCATATGTTGGCCCGGAAACAATTACTTTTTATTACTTACCATTGCAAGAATACCAATCATTTTTCGACCACTTTGTTTGTGGACAGATGAGACCTTTTTATAATGATGAGAAATGTTTTTTTTGGCATTCCTTTATTACCTATGAAAGTGAACAGTTTAGCCTAGGTTACAAATATAGCGAGTATTAGATGAAAATGCGCGTTCACGGAATGCACTGTATAAAAAACAAAAGAAGTTTGCCAGTTTAAAACACTGCGAGTAATAAATTATAATGTTTTCTTTCTGCGAGCAATTATTGCCCAGATGTTTCCGCCTAAAATATCAGCGGGAACATTCGCGTACACGCGCGCCTACGCGCTACGTGCTACGGTGCTACGAGCGTAGCAGTGCCTGGCGTAGCTCGAATACCAATGTAAATGTAATGTAATGTGCTTTGTTGTTGCCTTAGCGGCAACAAGAAAGCACATAGTCTAAAATACAGTGTAGGAATACGAAACGCGCCTCGTAAACCACCCCAGTGTTGTCTCAAGTTTTGTAAAACTAAGTCATAGCCACTATTGACACAACTGTCACCAAGACTGAGATAATTCCAAATGTATGCGCGGTATCTCCCCGAACAGTTACACACAGAAGGTCGACACTTAAGTACAGGGTCAATATAATAATTCTCATATCCTTGGATGAAGAGTTTAACCTATTTGTATTTCCTTAGCCTTCAATAAAACTATGGAGAAACTGGAAAAAAGCGGACTTAGTTTGAAGAACTTCACATACACGAACAAGAAGATTGCCGATGACATTTACGAGGCAATAAACTCCACTTCATTCCTCGGTGTATCGGTAAGTATTGCTCTATCTACTGCACTATATCATAAGTACCCTATCACATTTTAACTCGATATAAATCACGAGATTGATACTCCATAACATATTTGCTCAAATTTAAATTTTATTAGAATACAGTATAAAATCCGAACAAAGTTTCTCTGGCATAGATTTAATATAATATGAAAAAGCAGTCTACTATGACAAGTAACTTGCTGTGTGTTGGTATACAACACTATTTTATAGACATAACTTGCTATCTTTGTGAAAGTGTGGCATACATTGAAAATATAAAATACATGTCAGTATATTTGTGGTTTAGACTTTTTTCCCGCTTTGATTTTCGTAGCTCAAGGGAAAATTATGTTTTTTTTACGATAAATACAAAAGGAAAGATCATAATCAGAGCAACCATTATAATGTAGTATTCTATTTTAAATAACTGAGTTAGTGAAGCAAAAAAAAATCAGTATTTTTTCTGTGAAACGAAAATATTACGATTATTTTTTTTAAATCTGCGTTGTTTCTATGCCATAAAAATATCTACTAGTACCTAATATAATTTTATTAACATATAGTTGTTATGGTCTTAGTCAGACTTATTCGTTATTACCATCGTCACCAAGGTCGGCCGGCATCCGGTCTAATCGAACGCAGCTGAATACCAGTATTTTATATGAAACGACTGTCTTTTTGGCCTCCACAACTCAGTAACTGGGTAATACGATACCCAGTTACTGGGTAACAGTACATAATTCGTTATTACCACGTTTATTGAAAAATCTAGAAAGAAAGAAAGAAAAAAACATTACTCCGCATAAAAAGGTACCCATAGTTACCTGCAACCTAGCAGGTCGATACATATCACATCGTTTCAGTAACGTGTTATTACAATAACATCTGAAAATTAAACTAACATTACTTGCGGTAACGTCAATAGCATAAAACGGCTGCAATTAAAGCTATAAAATTTATTTATGACTAGTTTTTGCTCCCAGCTTGACTCGTGTAGCCTTCGGAGCTTCGGGTCAAGAGAAATGTTTATTGCTTGCTCACAGCGGTCAGAGACTCATGAATACAACAGAACTAGATACTAGAAAACACTCAGCCTTTGAATAAAAAGTTTAAAAAAAATCTAAACTAATAATAAAGCTGGAGAGTCTGTTTGATTGTTTGAACGCGCTAATCTACGGAACTACCAGTCGGATTTGAATTTTTTTTTCTGCACATATTAGCGTAATAAGAAATTTCATGCGGATGAAGTCCCGAGCAGAAGCTAGTATTAAATAATAATAATATTCCACAACTTTCACACAACGCCATCTAGTCCCAAACTAAGCAGAGATTATGCTATGAATACTAGACAACTGATAAACATACGTATATATTTATAAATACATAAATATTATAGATAAATTACACCCAGAAAAGAACAAATGATCGTGCTCATCACACAAACATTTGTCCTTGGTGAGAATCGAACCCACGAACTTGCGTATAGTAGTCGGGGCCACTGACCACTAGACCAACAGGCCTGACAAATAAGCCATAACCATGAACTCTATAGATAAAAGTACTGACTAGCCTCAAAATATTGTGCCTTAGTTAATGAATTCAATTGAATGACGTTCCGGCGTAAGATTTATAAAAATAATAAACATTCCGGATTTTTTTTTTTTCTATGATTAGATATTTGTCATAGAAACAAGAATAAAATGAAATTACTTCGCCTTTGTCACAATTAAGCTTCAGTTTCAATGGAGACGTATATCGAAGTTGTTTTCGAAGAATTTTATGGAACAATAGAATACGAATCAGTTATTCCCTCTAGAGTTATTAAACTCCAACCGGTTTTCAAAGAACTTCCACAAAAAAAAATGTTTGTGATGTTTGTGATTGCTTAAGAATGTAATGTATCCCAGTAACAGAGGGGCTTTTGGCTAAGAAATAACAGTCGCAAGGTTCGATCGATTAGTTTAAGCTACGCTTGCTGCAGTTGGTCCGTGGATGGGTGACCATTTCACATACCAAGAGTCCTCTGCGCCTCGGAAAGCACATTAAGCCGTTGGTCCCGGCTGTCGTTCATGGATCTTTGACAGACGCTAGGGGTCGTCAGAAGCCCGAAAGTCTGACAACCAGTCTTACCAAGGGTATCCTATTACCCATTATTTGGGTTGTGGAGATTAGAAAGCAGTCGCTCCACGTAAAATGCTGCATCCGGTTAGACTGGAAGCCGACCCCAGCATACTTGGGAAAAGGCTAGGCAGATGGTGATGCTGATGCCTCATCCCAGTAACATTTCCCCCATACTGAAAGTAATTTCATCGCAGTAACGGGATATAAAGGCCATAAAATCATGCATTTATCATCGATTCATCGCTAGAGTCGAATTGATCTAGTGGATTTATTATAAATACAAGCTGGGGCCGCGGGCTCTTCTCTCGTGGTACCTATACTATTATTTATTTACTAACCTATGAAATAAAATAGAAATATGGTAAATCAGAAAAGCAGTTCTCGAGTTATAATTGCAATAATGAACAAACAGACGGAATGCCAAATCTCGTAATTAAAAACGTTCAAATCGAATCGAAAATCATCTCAACTCATCAATGTCAAAAACTTGTCAAAAATGTAGGAAAAATAGAGGTATTTTTGACAGATTCGGCCTCAGAGGAGATCAGACTGTTAACGTTCTTTAAATTACGAGAATTGTCTCTCTCGGTGTTAAGATTACATGTACATTCAGTAAAGTTAAATTATCATCTACTCCATACTTGGAATCTCATAAGTTACCTTCAATATACGTTGAAATGGTAAAGGTTTCACATAGATCCATTCAAAGTTTCAAACTTTGTAAGTGAACATGTTAAAGTTAAATGAGCAACGAAATAATTTGTGAATCTAAGAAGTCTCACGAAAACTTGAAATTGTGCTTATTATCATTGTTGGGTCGGTTTGAATACATGTGAATAAATTATATAATGTTTGTAATTTACCTTCCTTTATAAAAAATGTAAGCTCTTTCAACGGTTTTAAATAAAAACTATCAAATTACATTATTGAAACCACTCACTAACAATGTTAGAATTACATCGTTGAACGTGTAACCCAACCAATTTAAAAACAAAATAATTGTAAACCTATTGTTTTGTATCTGATAAATGATAAATGATAAATGATTTATTTTCTGTAAGTAGGTTTGTACAAACACTTTTACATGTCAATCATATTTTTTAAACTAGATGAGGTCGGCGTTTCCTATCTGACTACTCTGAGAAGAAAGGCCGAAACAAACTCAGAGGTCACAGTCTCTTTTAAAGTCCAGACATAATCTTGGTCAGATCATGTGAAGACCATGTAGATTGGTGTCTGAAATGGTCTTTTGAGTAAAGAACCACACAGATTGAGCGGGCCTGTCCAGTCAGTGCACGCATTTGTCAAAAATCGTGCAGCTCAACTCAGAACTTGAGGAGCCTTACGATTCGACGAACAATACCAATGAAAGGACATTTGGGTAGGCCGCATAAATGACTCAAACTGCCAGATCATGATTAAAACTAACTAAGAAGGAAAACCGAAAAAAAGAAATGACCCACATAGTCTTCACACTCACAGTAATAATAATAAAAATAAGTTACTTTACAAAGTAAATATCCATGTCATTGTTTATATAAAATTCATCAATGTCAATGTGTATATAAAAATCCAGATATAATCTTTGAGGACCACGTAGATTGGTGTCTGAAGTGGTCTTTTGAGGAAAGAACCACACTGAGTGGACCTGTGCAGTCAGTGCACGCATTCGTCAGTAACCGTGCAGCTCTACTCAGAACTTAAGGAGCTCAACGATTCGACGAGCAATACCAAGGACAGGACATTTGTGTAGACCGCATACACCACTCAAACTGCCAGACCATGATTAAAACGGAAACAATGACCCACATAGTCCTCACATTCACAATAATTAAAATAATTAAGACTTTAAACAGTAAATGTTCATGTCATTCTGTATATAAATAGATATAAAAATATATCGGTGATCGTTACTTCATCATCATCATCCAGGGCGGCATAATCGCATGTGCGACAAAGCCCTCTTCCTAGAATTAAAAAAAAAATCATCATCATCATCATTTCAGCCGAAAGACGTCCACTGCTGGACATAGGCCTCCCCCAAGCACCTCTACTTCGACCGGTTTTGTGTTTTTCGCATCCAACCGGTTCCTGCAGCCTTGACAAGGTCGTCGGTCCGCCTTGGCCTTCCAACGCTACGTCTTCCGGTACGCGGTCGCCACTCCAGAACCTTTTGGCCACATCGGCCATCTGTTCTACGATCAATGTGCGACCTGCCCACTGCCACTTAAGTTTGGCAATTTTCGGGCTATATCGGTTACCTTGGTTCTCCTGTGGACCTCTTAATTTCTAGGAAACTCCCAGGTTTCAAGGTCTGATCCTGGAGCCAGACTGAAGCAGTGGCTTTTGCGTACAGACACATCAGCGCCTCGATGTACCGATAGTCGATCTGGCACCGTTGAAGAGACTGCAGTACAGCCCATACCTCGATCGAATCAAATCAAATAAAATCAAATCAAATCAAAAATCAATCTCGGCTTTCTCGTAGTCCACAAACGCTAAGCAGAGAGGCAGGTTATACTTTTCCGCCTTATATATAACCTGTCGCAGCGTATGTAGTTGGTCTACGGTTCTAAAGCCTTTACGGAATCCGGCTTGTTCGGGAGGCTGGAAGTCGTCAAACCTGCGCGCGAGACGGTTCGTGATGACTCTTGAAAACAGTTTGTAGATATGGCTCAGAAGTAAGATGGGCCTATAATTCTTAAGAAGGACATTGTCGCCTTTCTTAAAGAAAAGTATCACTACACCTCTGTTCCGTGCCTGTGGTGTTTTATACCCTCTAGTATGATGGAAGCAAACAGCTTCTGAAGGGCCTTAAGACGGGTTTTTCGCCGGCCTCAGGAGTTCGGTTCTGCTATGTTCTGAGTGTTCTGACCAACCAGAATAAAGGCGTTATAAATTGACTATCAGTAAGCAAGTTTCCCACCGTCCTAAACAGGAGGCCTACTCTCTAAGTCCGTCATCGAAGATACTGGCCCGTCCGAAAGTTGTTCGATTATTGAGAGTGAACCCCACTGCCGATTATTATTTAACATTCGGACGGGCCAAAAAGCACACCGGGTTTATGGGCAACTGTCAAATCGTGTTGTCGTTCATTTTTAGTTCCGGCTTTATACTAATCTTATGTTTGTAAGTGATACAGTGAATGAAACGCCCGTTACTTCAGCCGAATCTATGGATTTCGTGCTTAATAAGTGCCCCTAGACTAAGTTTTTTTGCAAAAATCCTGACATCATCATAATTATGATAGGTTAAACTATGAAATTGAACTGATACAAACAATATCTTTAATCTTCAATATTCTCGCCACCCAGTATCACGTAACTATCGAAAGTTCATGAAACGGACGTAATGTTATTTATATATATACTTACAGTGTTAATTTCCCAGGGTCTGGTGGCATTCTCTTCCCAAGGCGACCGCATAGCGTTGACTCAGATCGAACAGCTAACTGACAACCACTACGTGAAGCTCGGCTACTACGACACGCAGGCCGATAACTTGACGTGGCTGGAACGAGAGCGGTGGGTCGGTACGTACAACATTCAAATGAAGTTGACAAAATCATGTTTGTTATAAGAGATAACACTTTAAATGACTAAGTAGGTAGCTTAGTTTAATTTAGGACGATTATTTCTTACAATTTTCTACCAGTGATGAAACATTTTACAAAACACACACACAGAACAAAGAAATAAGTTTTATCGAGTAGAAACAGATCAAAGTCAACCAAATGTATGTTAACTTTCTGTTTATAAGACTAGTGTTGGTTTTTTAAAACACCCATTTTTAAAGAGTAGGTACGTGTCCAAAAAACTATCTACGAGAATAACATAAATTTTCAGTTTAATACACGCGCTGTCACGTTTATTGCCAAAACTGTACGTATTCGCATCTCAAAACGATAATTTTTTGTTAGTGTCATATAAAACATTTGCAACAATTTAACTTAAAATACAGGCACATAAAAACGAGGGTCTGTAACATTTCAGCGAAAAAACCGCACACAAAACAACAAAGTGACAAAAAAAGAAATTGTTATTAATTCTGTTAAAGGTACTGGAACTGGGAACGCGTAGTTCTTAGTATTTATAACAGTCGAGTTACTGGTATCGTAAAGTCAAAGTAGCAAAAATTCTTTCGTTAGCTGAACGACAGAAAAATGACCAGTAAAAGGAAAACTAGCAGCAATTATATAGTGTAGGTACAGTTTCTTTTGTATCCCGATACCTAATAGTTTTATATGTGTTTTACGAGCGTCACACACGTTTTACTGAAGCATGAAATGGGTTTGGATTTGGGCAGGTGGGAAGGTGCCCCCCGACCGTACTGTGGTAGTTAACGAGTTACGGACGGTCTCTCTGCCGCTTTTTGCGTGCATGACTGCTCTCTGCATCGCCGGGATCCTCGCCGCCATTGCACTAATTATCTTCAACATCTTGCACAGACACCGGAGGTAAGAAACCCTATATATCTTGTTTAAAGAACCTTTGTCAACGTCAGTCCCCCACCCTCAAGTTACTGCTGAAATCGGGTAGTGTATGATATTGACAAGGGTCTTGTTAAGACAATCCACTTAATTTACTTAATGCTCGGAACGTGTCCAACTGAAATTATCGTAGCTTGATTTTTTAGACTAAGAGTAATGAATACTGTGGTTTTTTGCGGTGTTTGTTGTCACTTGTTATTCTTAAAAATACTGTTCACTTCCCATATCGTTTACAAAGTTGTCTTAAAGCCCACTCAATGTTATCTATTCAGCTATTTTCTGCACTGGAAATCTAAGCTCGATGTTATATTTATCGAAAAATGTAGCTAAAATAAAACGCTGCGTCGCTCGCCAGTCGTTGTTTTGTCCCGGCGGCGGAGTTTTATATGCCAAACGAGCAATTTGCGATGAGATGAATGTAAATGATCTGAAGCAGTGAACAGTCAAAGGGGAACTCCGATAGTGTTGAGGACCGCTATCTTTATTTTATTTTATATTTTATTCCTCTCTGAATTATTCCACTCCTCTTCGATGGAAATGAAAATAGAACAAGATTTAGCGAGAGTATAAAATGACACAAGGAAAAGGAATAAGAGTATCGTATTGTTGTAACGTCAAAGTTGATATCTCGTATCCGTTGTGCGCTTAGTTTGTTTTGCTTTTTATTACATGAAACCAATGCTGAAGTCGTTAAAGTTAGTTCATTGGGTCGTCATTTTTAACCGACTTCCAAAAAGGAGGAGGTTATATGTTCGACTTTATGTACGTTTTTTTTTTTTTATGTATGTTCACTGATTTCACCGTCAATTATGGACCTATTTTTTTTTTTTTTTTTGTTTGAAAGGGCATGCTCTCGAGGTGGTCCCATTGTCACCAAGTCTGAATCTGATGAGGGAATCCCATGAAAATCGAGGAAAATCCTCAAATTTTATAGGCACATCTAAAGCGATTTGGGTATTTTTTATAGTAGTAACTCGTGCAATTTGCTCTCGGATAGCACCATTTGGTGAAGTAGAACTGATGATGAAGACCACAGATGGCCATCGGGACTACTCAATAATAAGTATTTCACGGGTTGCGATTCGATTAGGTAGGTACTTTAATGTGGTTGCTAAGCAATTTATGCTCTTCACAATGCGTATGGTGTAGTGGGGCTGATGGTGACTTCTCAATCAGCTCCAGTTCTCCTGGTTCTTACTAGGAGAACTCCTCAACAATTAACGTCCCTGCATCTGGAAAAGCAATATTTTGTAAAAGGTGATGAGCAGTTGACATTAGGCTATTGTAGCTTAGATAAGTTACAAACTGACCCACCAAAAAGTGAAAAATGAAAACTTAAAAAAAAAACAACCGACTTCCAAACTTTTTGTAAAAAAGTTTTTTATGGCTATATTTAGGTATGCTGCAGTATCTGTAACGTAGAGTATTGTGTGCAGGGTGATTCAGTGGTCGCACCCGGCGTGCAACACAGTGATGTTGTGCGGTTGCTGCATCTGCCTGAGCGCGGCCATCGCGCTGGGCGTGGACGGCCGCTGGGTGATGCCGCAGCACTTTTCCGGGCTGTGCGCCGCGCGCGCCTGGCTGCTCGCCACCGGTTTCTCTATGGCATACGGCGCTATGTTCACTAAAGTATGGCGAGTGCATCGGCACACCACTAAACCTAAAGTGGAAACAAAGGTAATCTACTCGGTAATTGGAATTTCCTTGCAATCCCCCACGTAGGTTTTGAGAAGAATTTTAAGTAGCTGTTTTTACGGAGCGTGCAAACGTTTACGACTACAGTTAATAGGTACCATAATGTATACAAACTGAGAGGGAAAGAATTTTATTATATTATTTTACTTTCTTTAACCTGTCTAGTTTATGTCACATGTCACATTACTTATGTGTGCACCTGCCACACATTTCCTTCCGCACTTAACCCGAACAGAAAATAAAATCTTTATTTATGTTATTACATTAGGATGAATTTGAAACAGACGGCCGTAACGCTCATTCATTATTAACGTTCACATAAATTACATGTAATGTGACATAATCCTTGTCGAATATCACTTAAATATCTGGCAGATTCATCTAACTCATTGGTTTTCGACCTTATGTTGCCCACTATGAGATTTTATTTTTTCTAGAGCCCCCAATTCTTTTTACTTACCAACTGTTGCGAATCTGAAACAGGTATTGCCACGATTATATTTAAACTTGTAATATTATACAGTCGTAAGATAGGATATATCATTTTCTCTTGATTTCTACTGCCCACGTTGAGAACCTATGATGTAACTGAAGACAGATCCAAGTAACGTCAGACATGAATGTAAAAGCAACCCCTTTCAACCCCAATATACTGTACAAAGGAAATTAGATCGTCGTGTGTCACTTTACATATCGAATGTTTGCGTTTTTTGTTTCCGCACTTCATTGCGTCTTCTGAAGTTTTCCTATAGGACTTATTGAGATCACATCCGACGAGGCCCTTGTAAGCAAATACGGAGCAAAAGCTTTTTGAGATATCGGGAATTTTTATTTTCTTGAACCTGATACGACGCCCACCCGTTGCGTACTTTAAATATATTGTATTGTTGACTTCTGATTTTACTTTATTAGGAAAAGCCGTGATTTGTCCTTTTCGGAATACGGAATTGCTATCATTTGAGTGGCACCATAAAGTTAAATGCTATGCAGAATTCTAAATATATATATGATATGTAGGTAAGTATGTAGTATTAACCAAACATGAATATAGTTTGGTTAACAGAATGCAATTAAGTTAATTGTATTATTACAATGACGAATTTAGTGTGTACATAGTTCTTGTAAGCGTGATTTGTGATCAAGATGGCATTTAATTAATTACATCACAAGTAGTCTAGACTTTAACTTTTGTTAATTAATTATGCTGACTATTACACAACTTATCTATACTAATAAGCTGAAGAGTTTGTTTGTTTTTTGTTAGTGTGTATGTTTGAACGCGCTATTCTCTAAAACTACAAGTCGGATTTGAAGCTTTTTACATTTGATAGACCAATTCTAGGCTATAGGCTATTTAACATCACGCTAGGACCCGGACGAGCCGAGCAAAAATAAAAAAAATAAACAGAAAAAACACTAAACGAAAACGAAGCAGGTGATGTGATCTAACGGGGTGGGTCGGGAGTACAAGTTTCACGCATACGAGGTCGCGGGCTGAATCTAGTAATTAATATAATAATAATAATAATATTCCACAACTTTCACACAACGCCATCTAGTCCCAAACTAAGCAGAGCTTGTGCTATGAGTACTAGACAACTGATAAACATACATATATATTTCTAAATACATACATATTATAGATAAATTACACCCAGACAAAGAACAAATGATCGTGCTCAACACACAAACATTGGTCCTAGGTGGGAATCGAACCCACGACCTTGCGCATAGCAGTCAGGGCCACTGACCACTAGACCAACAGGCCTGCCAAATATAAGTCAAATATAAGTAAAAAAATAAGTAAAAAAATAGCCAACCCGTCTTGAACAAACGTGGTAATCAATGCTCGTGCCAGTTTTCTATGAGAATACGCCTTTGCTCTTTGCCTATTCATTATCATTCCTTTATTTCGTTTAAATACTTATAAATTGTATTTTTAAATATTTTTGTAAATAAAAAGATAAAAAATATATTTAAAAATATAAAAAATAGTAGCCCACCGGTATCGGGAACATTATACATTATTATTATTAATATTATACCCATCATTATTATTATTACTATTTACACTTAATACTAAACTGCGATTACTACATACTGAACTTCCTTCAATATCCCCTAACAGAAAAAGCGCATCCACGGCTGGAAGCTCTACACAATGGTAGGAGGCCTGCTAGTGGTGGACGTGGCACTCCTGACGGCGTGGCAGCTGCGGGACCCGCTAGAGCGACGCGTGGAGATCTTCCCGTTGGAGGCCCCGCGGCATCACGATGACGACGTGCACATACGACCTGAGCTTGAACATTGCGAAAGTAAACACAATACTGTGTGGCTTGGTAAGTGACTTTACTTTGAAAAATACTCGTCGTTTTGGGAATTGCTTTTGCGAAAATTTATAAAACTAATTAAGGGTCTGGAACTTGTTAGGGAAATTAATTATTTATTTTAGTCTATTTTTATGATACCTGTAGAGGTATCATAAAAATATACTAAAATAAAGCTGTAGAGCAAGTATAATAATTATCTGTTTCATTAAAAAAACAAGTACTTTTGTTTTTTGGCATTCGAGGTACCTAGATCGTACACTCATTTTAATCATTCTTCCACTTTGACGTGTCCTGAATGGCTGAAAAACACAGTTAACGACGTCAATGGCGCCGATTCCTTTGTTCAAAAACTAAACTTAATTTAAGTTCATAACATCTTTTTCTTTCTATTTCATTAAGAAAACAACAGAAGATAAATATTGGTTTACTCTTGTCAAATTAGTCAGCTCAATCAACTCAGCCTATCGCAGTCCAGTGCTGGACATAGGCCTCTCCCAGACTGCGCCACAACACCCTGTCCTCCGCCTTCCGCATCCAGTCTACCCCAGCCACCTTCTTTAGGTCGTCCGTCCATCTAGCTGGGGGGCGTCCCACACTACGCTTGCCTATAGTCAGCGCCTGACGTAAATTAACGTTTATTAGTAGCGATTTTTTTAATCACGTCTGAACTTGTCTATTGAGTATCTTAATTTGACAGGACTAAACTAATATATATCTTCTGTACTTTTCTTAATGCAACAGGAAGAAAAAGATGCACTGAACTTAAATTTAGGTCATTGTGTGGACAAGGGAATCGGCGCCTATATCAGACTAAAAATAGAACACAATTAAAAATTATTCTGAACAGAATGAACGATCACATGAAACAGATAAAAATCTACTCGCAGGCGCCATGTTGAGCTAGCTTTATTACAACAATATACTCCAAGCTCTAGAATCTAGATTGTATGTTCCTTACATAACTACTCGTAACTCGTAGACTTCCTGCGCGTAGTTGTACGTCCGGTGGCGTCTCGTACTACGAAACGTGGACATACGCCAAAAACTGTTACATATGGAAATACAATCTGTATCAGAAACGATACAAGCTTTTATAAAAATATTATGGCATACAGCTGGATACTGATGCCACCTTATGGTAATATGTATACTAAAATAATATGAAAATGCGAAATATCTTCAAAGTTTTCATCAGCGTAATGGCCAAATGGCATAATTTTCGTTGAATACATTTTAGAGTACTCAGATACCTAATTTATAAGAGAAAGTGCAAGACTTTGTAGCTAGAACAGACGTGGCTCTACGTGAGCTCTCACAACTTTTAAATTGGGTAGTTGCATGATATTGAATACTATATATTCTAGTAGATAATATATCCACACATGTAATACAATAATAGAATTCGAAATCAAATTTGAAATCGGTCGAAAAATAAAAATCTTATAACTTATAGAAACTTTTTGTCTATCTCTTTCTCGCAAAACGAAGTTTTGCATGTAATTTATATGGCGATACTGAACTATGACGTCACAATTCAGTATTTCCCTCTCTGTCTAATTGAGAGTTTTGAACGCTTATATCTTTTCAATTTTTAAAAATATTAAAAAACTGTTTATACCAAGCTATTAGTGAGGTAAAAAAGCTTCAATTTAAATAATAAAAAAAAATTAGTCAACTCGCGGATTGTGGGAGAGTCTTATTGACCAAGCTCCTTCCTGCATGTTGAGCACTCCGGGTCCAAACCTAAATTTAGACTAAGGTGATTGGCATTGTGACTTGTATTGATTGTTTTTTTTTATATGATTTAGTTTTTTATTTTATTTATTTATTTTGATTTAATTTTGAATTCTGTGACCGTGACAATTTGGATCTTTTTATCTTTTAATATTCGTTTATTTTAATTGCATTGACATTGTATTTTAATTTTAGTTTTTATCTGTGACATATTTAATTTATATTCATTAATTAATTTTTTTGTAGCAGTGATATTGTGATATTTTATGTTTTATGTAATATGGATCTTGCCTGAATTAAATGATTATTATTATTATTAAATATACATGTATTATTTAAGTAGTGGTAGAATCGCTAGATGTAGTATGAGGGACAGTATGAGGGGCCCGTGGCTAAATGATAACAGCCGCACAAGTCAATCGATCAGGTTTAGCAACGCTTGCCGCGGTTGGTCTGTGGATGGGTGACCATCTGTACATACCGAGACCCCTCCGTGCCTCGGAAAGCACGTTAAGCCGTTGGTCCCGGCTGTCATTCGTAGATCTTTGACAGTGGTTACGGGTAGTCAGAAGCCTAGAAATCTGACAACCAGTCTTACCTAGGGGTATCGTAGTACTCAGTAACTGGGTTGTGGAGGTCAGATAGGCAGTCGCTCCATGTAAAATACTGGTATTGAGCTGCATCCGGTTAGACTGGAAGCTGACCCCAACATAGTTGGGAAAAGGCTAGGCAGATGATGATGAGAGTCGCTAGATGTAGGCCTGTAATACCTAAGTACTTCTCAGTACATCTTTACATTAAATGTTTAGCATAATAAGATACTAAACTTGCTTTGGAGTCGGGTGATAAAAAACGAATTTGTAGGTACAATATAATACAAGTAACACTGCTGATCTAGATGATAATTGAACAAGTTATATAGTTCCTCATTGGTCTAGTGGCCGCTAGGGTTACTGCTGGTAATGAGGTCCGGGGTTCGATTCCCAGGTCGGACAACTTGTTATATGGTTTTTCCATTAGGATTTTTTTTTAGCAGCCTGCACCCTAATTGCGTAACTCACTATTCTCAATTTGAATCATTTTGAAGCATATTGCTAATCCATTGCTCCATAAATGTTCGAAAAATGTATCTGCTCAACAACGTAAATAACGCAATGAATGTTGTTGAACTGTCATAACTGAACCCATTGCTAATGATAGTGTGTTACGGAATTACCCTGTTGGAGTCTCGATCTGTGCACGGTTGATAGCAAGAGGGATTGTTACATGGGACTCATTTATTTATTTATTTATTTATTTATTGGATCGCCAACAGACGCTACACAGTTACATGCATGTTAACATGAACAGGGACAAGTACAAGTGTGCGCTTCCAATTATAGGCGACCATATCATTTACTTAACATCCAGGTAGGTACAGTAAGTTTGACAACGACGAAATCACAATACAACACACGAACATTACAGAAAGGGAAACAAAATTAAAAAAAGCTAAAGCAAAACAGTACAGGTACAAAATAAAAAGAAATAATACAAACTAATTTCAAACAAATTCAAATAAAATAAAGTAAAGAATAACCATAGATCAACAGAAATTTAAAAAAAAAAGTGTTATTACTTGGATACTAGGACTTTTAGGTCTGTTTTAAACTTTGATAGTTTGCGTGTAATATCCAATTTTTTATGCTTCGATACTTCGTTATACTGCCTACAGAGCCTTACAAGTATATCTACATTTCATTCCATTTATAAATAAATGGTGAAATGTGGGTGTACCTGCTATAGGTACACTTCGGTCTAACCTTTCGGGGAACAAGGTATAATATTATGTGGTTGATTTATATGTATAGTTCGTTTTTTGAATCCCAGAGATTAATCTGACATTTCACCCGGCGATCGCACAGTTGGATCTATTTGACCCACGCCGTTTTAAAATGAGCATATTTAAAAAAAAAATTGTGCGACGTTGCCATACTTCTCAGTAGCTGGAGATAACGGTCTTCCCTCTCCGCGGGATATCGCCATTCGGTCGTCGATTTTTTATACGGGTCTCCTAGATGCACCTCTACTATCGTCGTTACATATTTCGACTGTGCTAAGTCTTTTGTGTTTGCGTTTTTTTGGTATAGAAGTTTGAAATTACACTTGTCAGATTTGTCTCTGGGATTAAAAAACGAACTTTTGTTCAATCAATCATTCAACTCAGCCCATCGCAGTCCACTGCTGGACTATGTCCAGCAGTGGACTGCGATAGCCTCGCCCAGACTGCGCTACAACTTCCTGTCCTCCGCCTGCCGCACCCAGTCTACCCCAGCTACCTTCTTTAGGTCGTCCGTCCATCTAGCTGGGGGGGGCATCCCACACTACGCTTGCCGATACGCGTTCTCCACTCCAGGACTCGTCTGCTCCACCGGCCATCGGTTTTTCGACAGACATAACTTCGAGCTTTAGTTAATAGAAATTGAATAGAGTTTTATATTAGGTTTTTCACAAACGTGTGGTGACATGTAGCGCGATATTTCTAGAACAACCACAAAACCACACAAGCATTGCACAATCTCTTGTAATACAAGAGTATAAATAGACGAAAGACGTGTTTATTACTGCATTTCAATTCTAAATTTACTTCAAAATGTAGCAAGAGCAACAGAAAAATTCGATCGACGACTATCAGCAGAGGATTTGGCATATTAAGTTCGGTGTGGGTTTCAGCTGGACTTCGAAGCAAATTCACAAACAACTAGTGTAATTATTAGGTGGTCAAGCATACTTAGTGGAGCAGTGGTATCCCCTGACTTACGAGATATATGTAGGTCGTGGGTTCGAATCCAAGCTGGAGCTTTAACAGGTTCACTGTCCACAAAGTAGACACAATAGTTAAACAATGAACATGAATCATATGTGATTCATGGGACAGGGAATGGGTTAATTTGTATAATTTCGAAAACATCGTGACGAAACCGGCATATCCAACAACCGAAAATTCTAAGACCTCTAAGAACCCGCACTGGGCCCGCGTGATGGACTACAACACGCTCCTTCTCGCAGAGAGAAGTTTTTGGTCCCAGCAGTGGGAACATTATAGAATGATCAATTTTCAAGTTTTCATGAAAAATTAGCTACCTACTTAATTATATAGGGTGACTAGTAATTAGTGACCGATACTTAAACACATGATTCTACTCATCATTACAAACAACTTTTACTATCGGACCAAATCTGAAATCGCAAAAAAAAAATCAGCTGTTCCCTACATTTTGACGACTCGTACGAACATAAATGTAGGGAACAGCTGATTTTTTTCGAGATTTCGGATTTGTTCCGATAGTAAAAGTTGTTTGTAATGATGAGTAGAATCATGTGTTTAAGTATCGGTCACTAATTACCAGTCACCCTATAGTAATAGCCTATCAAGGGAATCGTGAATCCCACGAAATGTATTTATTCTTCAGGACGGGACGGGATTATTAAATAGCAATATCTACGTAGTTCTACAAGAGGAGCTTAATAAACCATCTCAATCAAGAGAGTACCTTTTGATTTCCGGCTCTGAGGAAATATGATCAAACTGTTCAGTTCGTGGTACCATTATGTGAAACTAGAACAAAGCATTTTGATTGCAACGCATAATTTACCAGTTAGTTCCTGCTTTGAATGCACATGACGCTAGGTTGCGGTTGCGTCGCAGACTTTTGTGATTCAGGGTTGAAACGGCACTGTCGTGTGTGTTCCCCCCTAATGGAGATATAGTATGCGTAATGAGGAAGACAGCAGCTTCCCCGTTCGTAAGCACTAATATTATTAACAAGTCTCTCAATCTACCAAGGTGTCTTATCTCGTAATCTGTTTGCTAAGCCTAATGGTAATAATATGAATGCTCATGCTACGTTAATACGTATTAAATGTTATGTTAACACTGTGATGACCTATTAGGCCATTAAAGCATGACTTTTATGCTTAGGTATATCTCTCTGGGAGACCATACATACAGCACAAATATATACAGCTTTATGGTGGGTATCTCACCAGGCGATCAATCGGATGCGCAACCAACCATACATTTTCTAGCAGTGCGACCATGGTTGCATCGCCACTGGTGTCCTAGTGAGATAGGACTCTTAACGAGTTTTTGGGATGCATAAAGAAGCCTCCTCGTGTAGCGCAGTTTGTTCCGCCAGTTACTCAACTGAACCGAGCGCTCGGCACATCCTGGACAGTCACACCCAACACCTTATTTGACTGGCCAATTCTTACCATGCGGTGGTAGGGCTAACGCCCGCCTGGTTTGCGACCACCCTCCCACCGGATCCAAGCAGCCTGCTGTGTTTCTTCAATGCGTGGGGGTTCCAGTGCCTTAGGCATCTTCTGGGCACGCTTGTTCTATGATAGACCTCATCCATCGCTTTCAATCAGGCGTTATCAAGGTTAAGAGCGGTCCCATTCAGTAACAAAAAATAAAACGATAAAAAAAGACTAAACAGAAGGCAAACCTTTTTGACCCTTTTTGCATCACCAATTTTATCTACCAACATGTAAATACAACGTTGTCAAACATCTTAAAATGTATCCAAGTACTTTAAATATAAGTGAAAAGCTTGTGAAACATATTAGTATTGGCGTAGAACGTGTCATATCTGCCTTCAACAACGAATACGTTACATTTTCATGCATCACTTACTTCAGAATATTCCAATGCGCACTGCACAAACAAAAATATTGTTCCCCGTAACCTTTATTGGAACCTCCTTAAAAATAAAACGCCCCTATTCTTTGAGATAGAAAATGGAGCCATCCATTTTCTATCTCAAAGAATACCTACTTGAGACAGCCGTTTAATTTGATACCAAGTTTTAATTACAAAATGAACCAACTTAATTCTGCGCCCGCCCTTAAAATACAAACAACAATAATTATAAAAGATGAGCTCTAATATGAAGTGATTTAAAGTACCGTAAACAGTAAATTACATTAAATAAATCTCCTTCCAAGTCCACTGCGACTCATTTGCGACGGTAACTTGGCGAATTTTAAAAGTTTTTCTTGAGTCGTTAATAACAGCTGTTCTCTTTGTTATGTTGTTTAGTGTCCTTTTCTTAAAGGTGCGTGTTACTCCTCCGCTGCTCCAGAAGTCGCAAATGCAACTTTCAGGAGAATATAACTGCTGTTAATTCTCAGACCGGGTTGGACTTATATGTAGATTTAAATAATTTTCACAGTAACAACCCGAGCTTTCGAAATCATCAACTAAACACCTTATTTATGACGAATTTAAAGTACACAATTGAATAGTTAGTGAAAATTTAATTTTCCTATACGTATCATACTGTGCATGAAAACATGGCTCTACAAGCGCTTAACCTTTTTATTCTCCGATTGTACAGACGCCATCACATCAAGCTACTACAATCTATAAAATTTATTTAATAGATTTTCAACTTTATTGTTTTATTGTTGTTGAAAGTTGATTGGGAAAATTTAACAGTTTCGGGTAGCTTGATGTGCTGGCGTCTGTACATATATTTTACATGAAACAATTATAATATGTAGGCTTGACTGTACAGCCACATCTTTGTTCCAGGTGTAATGTACGGGTACAAAGGTTTAGTTCTCGTATTCGGCCTGTTCCTTGCCTACGAGACGCGCTCAGTAAAGGTCCGACAGATCAACGACTCGCGCTACGTCGGCATGAGCATCTACAA
Organism: Eremobia ochroleuca; assembly: GCA_949629135.1. Lineage (NCBI taxonomy): Eukaryota > Metazoa > Arthropoda > Insecta > Lepidoptera > Noctuidae > Eremobia > Eremobia ochroleuca. The sequence goes on from OX451387.1 coordinate 14,488,074, forward strand.
CGTGGTGGTGCTGTGCCTCATCACGGCACCTGTGACCCTCGTCATCGCCAGCCAGCAGGACGCAGCCTTCGCCTTCGTCTCATTGGCCATCGTTTTCTGCTGCTTCCTCAGCATGGCACTGATTTTTATTCCTAAGGTGAGTAAGGTGAGAGAAAAACTACGAAGATTTATTTACTTTTGTTTTTGTGTACTTGATTTGAAATGTATCTTAGATGTAGTTGTAGATAGTATCATGTTATTACTTTGTACGGTCTAGGAACTTGATTGTAGAGCACACTACACTGCGTCAATTAGCCCTTTCATTCGTTCGACGATGAATGACAGTTTTGATCGATAGTCATTTCACTTGTCAATCTAGTTCCCTGACTGTACAATATAGTTAAAGGTTCATTTGATAATACCAATCACAGTTTAGACTTCATAGAATCACAATTTAGACTTCATAGAATCACAATTTAGACTTCATAGTCGACATTTCTTAACCAACACTTTCATGAAACGTAGAAACTAAAAGGATAAACCTACAATGTTAAAATAAAGAGTATTCTGGCATATAAAACACCATAACGGTCACACCTGAAATCAAAATAAACACGCGAGTAACATAAACTTAGTCTATGGTATTTTTAGTGCCATTAAGTTAATTGAATAGTCACGAACAAATACACTGAACGTTTTACTATTAAAATAAATGTCTGCGTATAATGTTACAACAAATATTATCTTGCTCAGGACCGTGCTAGAGAAAATGGCTCTTTAATATTACAACTGACCTAATTTACGGTGACCTATTTATTTATTTATTTTATTATTTAAGTACACACAGTAAAATACATGGATATGACATAATTATAATTGGCATATTTCATTATAAAGATCCTAGCTTCCAAGATATACTTACTGTCTGTTGCCTACTATTGATAAAGCGTATCGCACATTGTATGCAATTCAAAAAACTATGCACAATAAAAAAAAGTTAAGTTTCTACTGAATAAGCCTGCGTTCAACCGACTTTTTCCCAACCGTATCGTGGATAACCCAAAAGGACTTAAAAAACCGAAAACTAAATAAGTTTTCAGAACTTTTGTGAGGGAGATAATGATGCTTATTTTTTACATAAACGAACATTTTGTCTTGGCCTCTGGAAATTGAGCGCGCAGATTACGACTATAAAGGCCGAATTGATTCAGTCGTTAAAATATAAACCAAAATGTGATTTACGGCCGAAGTTCGGCTCCCTTACTGAAATTAATGCCAGCCTACCTTTGAGATACTTTCACACGATTTAACATGGTAATCGGTATTGTTAAGCGGCAGTTTAAATAGAAAAATGTCTTTGTGGGATATTAACGTTGTCTTTAACGATACGATATCCACATTACAGCCGATAGAGTTAAGCAGAATTTAAAAATTATTACCTTGGATGAATATACAGGGCTGTTTTTCAATGACCAGCCAATATTTTTCGTAACCCTCTACTGTTTATTTTATTTTCAATCTAGGGTCAGTGTTACAAATAATAAGTTATCAGCGGTATTTGGCGAGTCTTTTGTAATTTACCTGTATTTAAAGCTTGATATTCGCTCAGCACTAAATTCCTAAATTCACAGATAAAAAGTCAAAAGGACAATGGCATTACAATCAATCTACGTTCAAACTTATCCATTCAATCAGAAAGAATGTACGATATCTAATTATTATCTAAACCATCTGGTTCGATGCACATTATTCGTAGTATTTACTATTGCGTTGTAAGGAAAAACAAAATTATCTTGTGTAATCCTTATATCAAAGATTGTAAACTTGATTTATGATTTATTTTTACCTCATGACGCAGATCACACTTCATATGCCTATAATTTCAAAAATTAAGCCCCAATTACCTACTACATTAATCATTAATGTATAGGTAGATAAAAAATATATTTTTCACTTCTCATGCTCTAAAAGTTCGTCTTTATGTTGTGCGTAGGCGACATAAAGTCGCTTTTTATGCTGTAGTGCATGAATAATTTTTTTTTTCTAAGACTAAAGTAGTCAGGCCCAACAGCCATTACGCACAATAAAACGTTGCAGATTACAGTCGTTATTTTATTTCATTTGCTTTAATTTATAACAATTCTGTTTTCTATAGTTACTTTAACAAAACCAGAAAAAATAGTTGTCATTTATTATTTTAAAACGCAAAGAAACGTTTTTTTATGACTTGGCAGTATGAAGTACCCAAGTCGAATGACACATGTTAAAAATAAAAAAAATAAAACTTTTAAAATGTTTCGTGGCGGGAATTAGCTATGTATTTTTTTCTTTAATTTTGCAACATTTTTGAACAGTGAAAATACTGTTATATACTTTATGCCTGTTTCATTTTCTCGCAATCGAAGTGAAAAATAGTGTATAACTCGGGCAAAAACAAGCCATTTTACCCCTCGACTTCACAATCCACCCTCGCCGCAATGGCTTCTTTTATGCACTAGTTGTACAATCTACTATTTCGTAGCATATGGTATAAAAACACACATCGGTTTTTCGTTTTATCATAAAATATTATGTGGTTTTTACAACTCACTCACATACATAGATAAAATGATCTAATCCACTTTATAAAGTGTGGTTTTACAACGTACTGATTCGTAATTAAACTATCGTTAACGACCTTTAATTTACGAAAAATTAACTCCACCACAAACTCATAGCATTTATTTAAATTAACCCATTTACAAGTACTTTTGAATTGTCAATGAGTCGATCAGGCAGAAAAATGAAGTTAGTTGTCCATTCTAAAGCGTAGTAGGTACCAATGGAGATGGACGGGCAAAAAACTATATGGATACTCTTTAAAAAAACAAAATATTGGTTACATCATCCATTTCACATGCATTTCATCTAAGAGTATGTAAGTAGGTACTCAATGTCGCTTTAGATGCACTTACGATCGCATGGCGTGATAACGCAAGCGTAAAATAAGAGTTTATATGGTAATACAGGTGATCGAAGTGATCCGTCACCCGACGGAGCGTGCGGAGAGCGGCCGGGGCTCCGGCTCGGGCTCCGCCCCCGCCGACGAAGAGCGCTACCGGGAACTCGTCAAAGAAAACGAAGAATTGCAGAAGCTCATCGCGCAGGTATAAATGTTCTTTCGTTCTTTAAATGTTCGTTCTCACTTCTTCTCTCAAGTAGGCACGAGCTATACAGGTTTATATTAGGTTAACTGGCGAGACTTCACAGACGTGATCAAAATGGATAATTCGTAATTGTTTTATCACTTCTGACAACAATTCCCAGTAAACTGAAACTTCACTAAGATTGAAACTATGTGACTATAAGATAGGCAAGTAGAACTTGTCGTTTTGTGACGTGCAACCCTAAGAAGGTAAAGAAATACACGATATACTACTTATATTCCATTAGTACCTACATCATCATAAAAAAAAAAACGATTTCCTTTAAGCAGCTACCTACAGCTGATCATCGGGACAAACTCAACTCAAACTCAAAGCATTTATTTCAAATAAACCAATTACAAGCACTTTTGAATTGTCAAGGGGTCAGTCAGTCAGAAAGGTGACGCTAGTTGCCCATTCCAAAGCGACACTCTTTTAAATCATAAAATTGTTACAAAACATTGGTTACATCATTCATGTTGAAATTATACTGACAACACTACACAACAATACTGGCAGCAACTGCAGGTAGTGTAAATAGTTAGGTTCTTGAAAATTATCTGTGTGAGTTTAGAACAACATTTAATAGATCTATTTCTTCTTTTTTTAATAGATATCGATACCCATCACGTTTGTAAAGTTTCCTCAGATAATTTCATTTCTCCATGTATAATTTTGATAACAACACATATTCCAGTAAAATCATTAGCCAGTCTGCAAGTTTGGTAGCGGAGCTGACTGCCCAATCACTCGTGAAGGTTCTTATAATTCATAATGTAGGAATAAAACATTTATTCTAATTTAAACCTTATTTCGAAAATGTAGGACGTGCTTCCAATTACAATTCTATTTTGTTATGAAAATTAAAGAAAAACAGTCTCGTATCAGCAGTGCGATTCTGTAACCATCTCACTTTGAAAATTTAGGTGAAGTGAGCGTGGAGTGAGTTGTGTCAGTGTCATCCCTGATATTAGGGATTGACTAAGCATACATTTACAATTATAATTGAGATTTTAATACCTAATGTTTTTTATTCTAATTCTATTGATAATGTTATATAATTTCAAAGCTAATATTTTAGCTGGCAAAACCTTACTATTTTCTGGCTGACGGACCATAGAATTTAATCTTACGTAGTTTGTGTGGCGTGAACACTTTACCCGATTCACGAAATGTCGTAAATCGAGTCTATAGTCTAGGAAAGAAAACATCAATGAGATTCTGACTAAGTTTCTGTTTCTGTTGTTTTTGTTTCTTGTTTTGCTATTTTATTTGAAAACCCCTAGCATAAAAAAATATTATTAAAATCTCGATTATGATTTTAAATGTAGGTATGCTTGGTCATTTCCTAGCATCAGTAGGATGACACTGACAGCTCACTCCACGCAAGTTTTCACGGTGAGATTTTTACAGAATTGACCGGCAGATACGCATCAGATAGGCTGGTTCTAAGCGATAAATAATGTTTCAATTAAATACTTACAGTTCACCAGCCACAGTTGAGTTCAACAAACAGTTTTGGACCGAAAACACTATAATCCTGGCTATGTTGGGGTATTTACGTTAGTTTTGAAGCAAAAATATACAAAAATGTGAATATTTTTTCACCTAAAACGAATCAGGTTTCTACTAATACAGGTTCAAATATTAGTCGTTACCCTTCCAAAATTTCTGCTACAGTTATATCTCAAAAATATTCAAGTTTCCAAACCGTTTTGGTCGGAATGCATTTGCAAACATACATTTATGCATAATGCAGGTAAATACTAGCTACATAGATATACCTGTTAGGTTTGACTCGCGTGCAATCACGGAATGGAGTCTTCACAGTGTCGTACATAAATAATGTGGGTCTCATCTTGACAAGTACGGGAAATAAAATCCTTCGTAAGTAGGAAACCCTGTCAATCGGCTTTACTGGAAAGGGGCTCATGTCCATTACAAAGAATTGACAGAATTTTATATATTTTGAATGGAATTATAATAACACTAACAGTGCCCCGCGGTTTCACCCACATAAATGTCAATCCCATGAGAATATTGGGATAAAAAGTATCATATTTGTTATTCTGATGTATAAACTATATAAGTCGTTAAAAAATTAACCTCACAAACTTTAAGAGGTGCTTTAGACCATCGAACTGAACAACTTTCACTATGGGACTAACTCTGAAATCACAAAAAAAAAATCAGCTGTTCCCTACATTTTAACGACTCGTACGAACTTAAATATAGGCAACAGCAGATTTTTTTTTCGCGATATCGGGATTGGTCCCGTAGTGAAAGTTGTTCAGTTTGATGGTCTAAGGCACCTCTTAATGTTTGTAAGGTTAATATTTTAAAACCTTATATATTACTGTAAAGTTTTATCAGAATCCGCTCGCTCAGTAGTTTTTGCGTGAAATAGTAAGAAACATCCATCCATTGATCCTCCTCGTGAAGCGCAATTTGATCCGCCAGTTACTCAACTGAACCGAGCGCTCGGCGCATCCTGGACAGTCACACCCAACACCTTATTTGACTGGCCAGTTCTTCCCTTGCGGTGGTAGGGTTAACACCCGCCTGATTTGCGACCACCCTCCACCAGAGTCCGACGTCAAGCAGCCTGCTGTGTTTCGTCGATGCCTGGGAGTTCCAGTGCCTTAGGCTTCTTCAGGGCACGCTCGTTCCATCATAGACTTCATCCATCGCATTTAATCACGCGCAATCGAGTTCAAGAGCGGACTCATTCAGTAATAAAAAATAAAAATGTTCATCCATCCTCACAAACTTTCGCGTTTATAATATTAATAATAAAATAATTATAATAATTAATAGTACGGTAGTAGGATAGACAGATGGATTTTACCAATTTATTATGAACTAGCGACCCGCCCCGGCTTCGCACGGGTACAATGGAGAAACTGATAATTTTAGAGCCACTATTTCTCGTAAAAAGTATAGGATAAAAAATGGTTATTGTGGGTTATCCCTAAGAGATAGACATATACCATTGCGGATTTTTTTGTAGACCTTTTTAAGGTGTACAATACTGTAGTACATTATTTTGATCTGTCTCGACGGGTTCAGCCAGCGTTTACAATGTAAGCGCAAAAAAAATGTGTTTATTTACGACATCACATTAGAAACCTCTAAAATTATCAGTGTTTCTCTACTATATTATGCATGTGTTATAGATAAAAACCTTTCTCTTGAATCACTCTATCTATTAAAAAAAACCGCATCAAAATCCGTTGCGTAATTTTATAGATCTAAGCATATATAGGGACAGACAGACGGAAGCGACTTTGTTTTATACTATGTAGTGATGTCTTTATAAAGTAGGTTTGCCATAAGAGTAGAGGAAGACCAAAGAAACGATGGATGGACTCTGTGAAAGATGATAGAGCTAGAAACGGGCCGACTACCGAGATTACGACTGATAGAGTAGTATGGAAGAAAAAGACAAGCGCCGACCCTGAATAAATTTGGATATGGGCAAGAGAACGATGATTTTTGTCTTTACTAAAGTAACTAGCCAGCAATTTTATTTGTATACAAACTCCAATTCTTCAGCTCAGGAATTGTTCCATAAATCCTAATCACCTGTACGTTTGTAATAAATCCATACGTTACAATATCGTCGACGTGGTATACGCATCATGCACCCCTCCCACGTTTATCTTATCTGTACTTACATATTTCTGTCACATGTTACGCCAGTTTATTTCTGTTACTACCTTTGATTTACTACCTTCAATATCTGCCGGACAATTTACAACCGGACGTTTGAGAGTTATTTGTACGTGTGTTATTAACAATTAATACTTCATTAACAAGATTTATGCTCCAACTTTGCAATTTAGTTAAACGATGAACAAAATCTTCTAGTAGTCAACTCTCCATTTAACACCCTCCCTATCCATAATGGATTACTTTCGCAAACTCATTATTCAAAACGAGAGATTCCTGTCAGAGGAAAAGGCTTAATCTTGACACTTCCTCCAAAAAAAGTATTTACTCGCTTTATCTCTGGCACATAAAGGTGTTTACTTTCATGTTTAATTCATCTCTTCTGAAAGCACTGCGACACATCCTCCGTTAAATAAAGCACCCTTCCACTAACTGTATAAATATTCCTATAGTTTTTATAAGCCACGGAGGCGCCTAAAGCTCACAATACATGTTGTTTTCCAAGTCTACGTGTGTCTGTGTGTGTACTGCCTATGTTTGTTGCTTATACTATTCCACACATCACGTTTATGAAACAGAGAACAAAAAGTGGTGCGTATTCATGAATGTACGAAAAGAAAACATGACTGATTGGCAACCACACAATACCTCATCCAGTACGAACAAATATCGGATTTTTTCGATGTACAGTTTTTGTTATAAATGGAGGTTTTATAACTCATTTGTAGTGTCTCGTAAAACGCATGCGATTAATGTTATACTTGCTGTTACTTTGAATATTATTTACTGCAGCATTTATGTAACTGCGCATTAGAACCATTCGCAAACTGGCATTTACCTTTAATCAGTATATCTACATCGTCACTTGACAGCTCTGTACAAACAAACCCATTGAAAACTATTTAGGCGCATTCAACCAAACTTTAATATCTAGAATACTTTATATCTAGAATTTTTATATAATATTTTATATCTAGAATTTTTTGACATACGGTTAGGCATGGAGAGAGGAAATCTGACAGTTCTTTGTTTACTAGATTTTACTAATGCATTCAATACTGTCGATTTCGATATCCTGCTTGGCATGCTTCGCTCGCTTAACATATCTCCAACGGCGATTGACTGGTTTCGTAGTTACCTGTATGGCCGCCGGCAACGTATATGCATAGAAGAGTCTTGCTCTTCGTGGTGCTATACTTCTGCCGGTGTACCTCAGGGTGGCGTTTTATCTCCTTTACTTTTCGCAATATTTATAAACTCCATTACCAAAAAACTTCTTTCTTCCTACCACCTTTATGCAGACGATTTGCAAATTTATAAGCAAGCTGACCACGTGAATTTGGCTGATGCCTTTCATATTATCAACAAGGATTTGGTTTCAATCTGTGAGTGGAGTGAGGCGCATGGGTTGCAGGTTAACCCATCGAAGACTCAGCTCATTGTTGTTGGCAGCTCAAGGATGATCCCCAAGATAAACTGGTCACAGCTTCCCCAGGTTCAGTTTAACGGAACTGCTATTCCAATCAGTGAAAAGGTTAAGAATCTTGGGGTTTGGATTGATAAGCATCTTTCTTGGGGTCCTCAGCTACAAGACGTAAGTCGCAAGATTTTTGCATCTGGTAAGTCACTGAGACGATTACGGAATTTTCTTCCAACTGCCACTAAAACTGCGCTTGCACAATCCCTTTTACTTCCCATCCTTGACTACGCTGATGTCAGTTATCCAGATCTTACTGAGGCACAACTAGATAAACTTGAGCGACTTCAAAACTTTTGCATAAGATTTATATTTGGCCTGCGCAAATATGATCACGTATCTGAATTTCGTACAAAGCTCAAGTGGCTTCCCATACGTCTTCGCCGGAATTCTCATATCTTGATTCAGCTCTACAGTATTTTGTTTAACCCTAAAACCCCCTCTTATCTTAAAGAACGTTTCAAGTTCCTTCATGACACACATAATAGATATCTGAGGTCATCGGAAAACCTGAGACTAGAGATGCCGATGCATTCCACCAGTTTCTATGACAAATCTTTTACTGTTCAAGCAGTACGCTTATGGAATGACTTGCCCGTGTCGGTAAGGCGTGCTCAATCTTTGTCCACATTTAAAATTATGATAAAAAATCACTTCCTCTCTCCTTAAACAGCACCATTATATTTTCTTTACTCCTGTTTCATGTCTATTGTTATATGTATATATTTATTTAGATTGGTATAATATACTTTATGTATGTATTTATTTTATCGTGTAAATGGTACACCACAGACTACCTACAGTATTTGTCTCTCCTTCCCTTTTCAATCCATCCAAAGGTTGTCTTTAAAAGATCGCTCTTAGCGATAAGACCGCCCATTGTGTCACCCTCTGTAAAATTTCTATATTTATGTCTGTAATCTATATGGTGTACATAATAAAGAGTATTCTATTCTATTCTAAGTCTTATCCTGACAATAAATATTGAATTTTGAACAGTTTTTCCATATTTCACTATCAGGCGTCAATTTTATTCAAGGAATAAAAGATTTCTGACTTTGGTAAAGTCAGCCCTTGGTGTGATTATTATCAAATAAATCTTTGATAGTGCCAATTAGTTAAAATTGACTCCATACCTACCTATATGAATTGAGTTTACAAAGTCAGTTCGAAAATCGTTTGTTCGAATTTCTGTATAATCATTAGTAAGTATTATAAATTGTAGTGGATCTAAACCTAGGGTGCCAATCATGATTTAAGTAGAATACATTTTTGCCCGTCCAATATTTCACTAAGCTCTAATTACTGAAAAATCTATTTTCATAATTAGGTACACCACAGACTACCTACAGTATTTGTCTCTCCTTCCCCTTTTGAATCCATCCAAAGGTTGTCTTTAAAAGTTCGCTCTTAGTGATAAGACCACACATTGTGTCACCCTTTGTAAAATTTCTATATTTATGTCTGTAATTTATATGGTGTACATATTCAAGAGTATTACGTTATATTATAGGTATGATTTAATTATACCAAAACACTACGTCATTAATTAATTAGTGATTAGGAATTCCAGACATCTTTATCAGTTAACTTCTGATCTCGAGGCATTATTATGATTAAATTGATTCATCGATAATGACTCGCTCGTTATTTGCGTAAACCTACGCTAATCAATTAATTATCCATCTGTATTTATACACAATAAGAAAATAATCTACTATCTCGATGAAATGTTTATCGTACGATGACCTTTAAAAAATTTTCTCGAATTAGGTTGTTGTGGTAATGTTAAGCTTTTTGTTAAGATTGTATATTTCATCAATAGCTGCTATTAGTCACTTTGAACAAAATATTTGGTTACCCGCTGTTTTTTCCTTAGAATTAATTTTGTCTCAACCATCATCATCATTTCAGCTGAAAGACGTCCACTGCTGGACATAGGCCTGCCCCAATTTTGTCTTATATATATATAATAATAATATATAATAATATTCCACAACTTTCTCACAACGCCATCTAGTCCCAAACTAAGCAAAGCTTGTGCTATGAGTACTAGACAACTGATAAACATACATATCAATTTCTAAATCCATACATGTTATAGATAAATTACACCCAGACAAAGAACAAATGATCGTGCTCATCACACAAACATTTGTCCTGGGTGGGAATCGAACACACGACCTTGCGTATTGCGTAGAGTAGTCAGGGCCACTGGCCACTAGACCAACAGGCCTACCAATATATATATATATATCATATTAAAAACGTCTAAAAACCTGTCTGCGTTTTATGACGGCAAACTTATATAGATAATAAGTACATTACAGAGAACAAAATGAAAATTAAATGTCAACTGTTTTAGGTAATCAGATTGCCATGCGAACCAAAAGACGCACAGCATCTGCTGTTGTTTCGAAATACTTTAAAGTCAAAGTTGTACTACAGCATTTAATTCGCTCCAATAAACTTAAACGTCTTCCAGCAGAATTGTTTGCCGTGTTGCAAAATTGTAGCTCTTGCATAATATGATAAGTTTTAGCGAGCTCCGACATAAAAGGAAGGGTAAAGAGAGAGAGAATAAAAACGATTCTACGTCTCTATCTAAAAGTGTAATTACAGAAGGAGGAGCGGATCCGGGTGCTGAAACAGAAGCTGGCGGAGCGCGAGGCGGCGGCGGCCGGCGTGACGCAAGGTACGGGCGGCGTGTTGGCCGACCTTGCCACCGCCACCTCCGACTACGGCACCTCCACCAACTACACGCGCTCCTCGCGCGCCTCCGTCTCTGACCTTGACTTCTCTGAGAGCTACCTCTAACTGATCCCCTGACACCCACCTCACCACGACTTTAACTCAAAGCTCTCTCAACTACACCATTCTGTTCTAATGATTTCAAATCTTACATTTGTTTCAGCCCTCTTAATATAAAAGAAAAAAAAAACACGATGTTAATAACAAACTTGTACCTGTACCTATTTTCTAGCGTTCTAATTTTTGACAAACTAGAACTATTATAAGGTTTAACCTAAATATTCAATTAAAATAAAGTAAAGCACACCCTACGTCCCGATCCCGTAACGTTTCATACACCCTTACACCGTGATTTTCACTAATGAACTATTTGTTTTTTAACGGCCTATAAAGTCGGTCTATTAAATTGCACGTCTGCTGAAAGTAATAATTTGAATCCATAATTTCATTTCATTTGAAATGGCTCTCTTTAGTGAAGGGAACACAATCGAATGGCGGTGAGATTAGTCTATCACCGATGCAATCCCACTCGACCCTCATTACCCACGTCTGGGTTGGCCATTAGGCGAGCCGGCTCGAGCCAGTGAGTCGCCCGCACCGCTCGACTCGTGTTTAATTAATATGCTTCGGTAACACGATTTGAGCCTCTGCTAGCTCCCGACAATTCTCCTGCACTACCTAATAATGCTCACCACTGAAATGACAGTCTGTAAATCCCAGAATCCTTCTTTTGATATTCTCTTTACCTTTGTAATCTTTGTGTCCGATTGGAAATTGTTGATTGCGATCTTGTTGTATACCTACCTCTTGTGAGACTAATTAAGTAATTACATATCTTACGATCATCTATTTTGATCCCATAACAGACTGAAAAATAACTGTGTCCATACCTCCACTTAGTCTCACGCCGCTTACAATCGATTATGGATAAAGTAATTTGTAGTAAAATATTACTTTCAAGTAAATTGTGAGCGTCATTAAATCTAAACGGCTCCATTAATAACGGATGTGACGTCAGCTCGTGTCGGTGATTGAGCATTCTAACGTAATGTGCGAGTATTGATGCATTGTTATTGCAATTTAATGTTTATCTTGATAAGGATGTTGTTCCCAAAATTATGCCCAACGTTATGTCCAATCGCCAATATTGCAAATATGTTCGCATCAGTAAGTTTATTTCATTGACAACTGAAAACTGCTTGGCTTCTTAGTTTCATTCTCGTATGCGAACATATTTGAAACGTGGAATACTTGCCCCTGAATCAGGCCGCGGTCTGTTGTAAAAAGAAAAAAAAGTTAATATTTTTATTAAAGGTTACTTTAAAAAAATATAAATATATAAAATATATGATCATGATATGATAAAATTGGACTTTGTAGAAGTTTATCCCGCTGCATTCCCCGCTGTCAGTCAGACCGCGGCCTGACCTACTCTACCTCACACGTACTGTTACGATTGCACGTGTATTTACGTCTAAACTATCTATCTACTATTCCTACTAGACTGATTTAGTGGTACTCTTAGCATTATGAGATCTACTCATAAATTGTTTCTACATACTCAATTGTAAGTTACGATTTGTAGATGTTACTCTCTGAAATCCATTAGGCTATTAGTTACTAGTGTTAATTTGTGTCTCTACAGACGAAAACCTATAGCATTAAGTATCGCTACAACGATTGTTCTTTATGCATTTTGTAAATATAAAAAAAAAACATGATAATTAACACAAATTTCTTCGAATTGACACACTTCTATTTTATTGGCACAAATATCTTCTAGATAGCTTTAGCCTCATATTAACGTTGACAGATTACATTTCTTTATGTAAAAGTTATGGTTGGTTTCATAGAGAATAAGTATAAATAATGTCCATTTTACATTCTGTTCTCATATTCAAATTTTATTGCATAACTTTAACGTGTAGCTTTTGGAATTCATGCAGTCAAATCTCGTTATGATGCACCTGTCAATTTTATTTAACGTTTAAAATAACACTGTTCGATTGAAATGTAAAGAAGAAACGGTTAGGACACACTATAGTCTGTAATGGGGAGAAAAAGACCATTTAAAGGAAGAGTAAGAGAGGAGCTCGATGTATACATAGGTATGTTGAGCCACGTGTGACCCCACCTCCTAGTAGTGAAGTAAGTAGTTTGAAGATGTTGTCCGAGCCCGTAGTTCCCCTGTTGTCACCCCAGAGATGCATGTCACCCACACTACACCGCACTCCGGTCCTCCGGCCCTCTGTACTTGGTGCTTGTTTCTGCTTTATTAAGGGGGATGTCCTAAGGTAGCCCGTGAAATTCAAATTTACTTACGATTTTTGCAATTTGAAGGTCAGTTTCTGGTTGTGTGTGGATTAAAATATAATTCTCGACCGTAACAAATATGACTTTACAGAATTTCATTAGAGTCAGCAATACAACTAATTCTGTAAAAATCTCACCGTAAGAACTTAGGTGAAGTGAGCGGGAAGTGAGCTCTGTCATTCCGTAATGGTAGGTGTTGAAACTATTAAGTGCTCACTTCACTTATGATTTCACGGTGAGATTTTTACAGATTCGACCGGCGTGAGTTACAATTGAGCCCAAATGTCATAATTTGAATAGGGTAATATGAACTTAGAGAGTTGTATTGATGACTTTTATTATTATAATTCTACAGGGTGTCCCCGGAAGTATGGATCAAATTGAATAGGGGCGTGGGCTAGGTCATTTCCAAACGTTTTAACCCTGAGAAAGTCGGTGCAATTGAATAAAATTTTTGCTTGACAATTCAATATTTTTTTGCCAGTACGTAGCCTTTGCAGTAAATGTTTTTTTTTCTTATGGAATACATGTTTTGTAGCTGCGCAAAGGTATTACCACAGGAAAAGTCCACTCTTCTACAACGTCCTGAAAAAAAAATTAATTGATATCAAGGATATCATTTTTTTTTTAGACTTTTTCTTTGAGCACTATGCGAAGTGACTGAAAAAAAACAAACATTGGTCATAACTTTTGACCCGTCAAAATTGCACCGACATTCTCAGGGTTAAAAAGTTTGTGAAATGACGTTGCCCACACCCTATTAGATTTGATCCATACTTCCAGGGACACCCTGTATAAATAAATATTATTACGGCCGCGAATCATATTTAAATCAACATACAACCTGATACATACTGAACTGCAAATTGCAAAAAACATATGACAGTTTGAATTTCGCGGGGTACCCTAACGCCTTGACGTTCAGCCTATCTATTCTGTAAATATCTCACCGTGAAACAAAGGTGAAGTAAGCGTGAAGTGAGTCGTCAATAGTGTCCTAGCATCAGCAAGACTCACAGCTCACTCTAAGCTCACTTCACCTTAGTTGTCACGGTAAGATTTTTCCAAAATCGACCGGCAGTTCCTATTAGCAAAATTGAGCACTAACCGAATCTAATAACAAATTATACTTTCACGAATATTTTATATCCTTCTAACGTTCTGGAGTACACCCCTATTCAACACATAATGATTTACACACAGCACTTCATTGATTTATATTCCCGTACCTGAGTTAATGTGTAACATTAGGTATTAAATATGTATATAGTAGGTAAATAATGGTAGGTGTTGGTAAAGGCTGACTAACGAGATTTCCTTGCATGAATGTTTGATATGGTTGTTTTATTTTATGTAAATTGCGCTTATATTTATGTTTATCTGAATATATTGCGGTAAAAAGTGTCAGGAAAAAAGTAAGCTGAAAATTTATACAAATAGCAATTGAATCAAAAAAGGGAAATTTTAGTTTATCCCCGATCGTTCCATCTCCATTTCTTTTCTTTTAGTTGTGGTAAGATAATGAAATCTTCAGGACGTTTCTAACTCACCTTGAACAATCTTTTCTTCTGTCATCAACTTCTTGACCTCACCAAAGTTGTTTCCGATATTCTGACTCCTTGAAAACTTATTGCTACAATGAAAATATATTCTAATATCGCTTTGATGTTTCTTTTATTTGCTTTTCTTTACAAGCTTTTATATGTACCTGCTAGGTAATGTGTAGATTTGAATATTTATGGGTATTGGATATTTGTATATGATCAGTCTATATGTGTGATTTCGTAAATGCAGTTTAACACGTATTATGTACGCAGTAAAGGATATCTTTCAAGGGCTGGCTTTCAGCAAATACACTTTTAAATAACCATAAATACATAGTCGGTGCTGTGGTTACGAAATATTACATATAGAGGGAAGATATATACATTGTAAACTAAATGATCTTTTTCTCTCTCGGCAGATGTACAGGACGAACACATCTGATCGCAAGGCAATCTCCGATAGAAATATTTGATTAATAGCTGAATTTCATGTTGAATAGAACTCTCATCGCGCCGTAGTGAATTTCTTTTATATTGATAAGAAATAAAAGTGTTCTTATATTGTTAGTTAACTGGACTAAGTGCGTAAGTTCGCGTCAGAGAGACGTTCTGCGCAGAACTTACCTAGCTAATCAATTACTATTATATACTGTACCTCACGGTGCGCATTGTTTCGTTTTAAGTTATGTGTAGGAGTCTACATAGTGTGCACGGTTTACGAGACACAACATAGATGTGAATAAACTTGTTATTTAATAGTTGAATGTAATTGATCGTTGCTCAGTGTATAATAAAATGAAGGTAATATTAAAAATGAAAATATAAGATCACAGAAATATCCTCGAAATCGAAGACTTTGATGTACCTACCTTCTGTCTATGATTTGATATAGAATGTTAAACAAAATAAAATTTAAAAAAGAAACCTTAATAACTTTCATGTTTCCCTTTAAAATATACTTCTTTATACGTCTGGATCTAATACCTCCAAAATGTACCTTGTAAATTTTATAAATACATGTTTCAGTATAAAATTCCATTAAAATGTAGCATTATGTTTTACATATCACAATAAAACGTACTTAATGATGAAATCTGAATATAAAACATTTTTGAAATAATAAGTAAGATATTTGATCAATGTAATATTAATCAAGCGGCTCAACTCCAGTGATAATGGATGCCAAAGTCATATTAGGAACAACACATACATTATATATTTACAACATAATATGCTTTATCAGTTTGTTGATTTCACCACCGTTAGCAACTTGACAAACACGACAGAAACACGCAGAAGCTGTCTTTATTACGAGGAGAGCTAGTCGAGCAAACACTAGAATATAAGTAAAATATCCAAAGGAAATTGTCCATTCTCGGCTTGGCGTGGACACGATGCTCGAAAAGAAACAACTTAATCAAAAATCATGTTTTGTTTTTAGACGCTTATTTATTCTATCTTTTTGTATCAAGTTGCGCCCACGAATAGTGTATTTAAAAAGTACTGAAATTGTTTTACTCTTCGACATATTGACAGTACTCGACCTTCACGGTGTTGCCATTTTTAAAATAATAATTTATAAATCGATCCTAATTGTTATTTTTTAAGTTTTACTAAGTCCTCCTCATTCTTATAAGAGTCTAGAGTCTACAGTCAATTAAAGCTGTTATTTTTAATCACGTACATTCACTCAAACATGTTTTATCCATATAATTGGAAAACAAAAGTATCGTAGTTGGTCATTAAATTCGATTTTTAATCTAATATAAATCGATTATTAAAAAAAAGACTTCAAGTGACAACTGACGTTGACATATTGGGAGTTGTCACTTCAAGTCACTTGTCATGTCATGACTTTGTTTCTATCGAATATTGTTTTGCTCGTTTTACTCTTATTATTGTTTGCAAGTATTTTTTTGGCTTTGAAAATGGACACTGATACCGCATGCGTGTATATATTACATGAAAATAACAGTCAGGGACGAAATTCAATCAAGCAGTACCTATTGCTGCAATTGTATAGTGGACCGAAGAACAGTGGGTTGCTGCGCTCATGAGATGACTATGATTTGGTTTTCAAGCTGGGTAAGGTACCAAGATAATAATATATATCCACCTGCCCAGTTTCTAGACAACATATTACTAACATATGAGTCAGAATAATAATAAAATGTATGAATAAAAATGTGTTTATTTAAAAAAAAAAGCAAGTAAGCAAAACAAGTCTTACAAGCATCATGATACAATCTTATTACAATATTCTCTTCCCTACTGGAATTAGCTATTAGACCTGTATTATATTTATACTTAAAGTGTCTGTTCACGCCGAGCCAAAGTCCCATACTAAGTGGACAATGTCTTTTATTTATCTAGTCAAATCGATAAAATTAATTCAAAAACAAATCCGTCATGTTACTATACATAAAATTAGACTTATGATACAGTTGTTACAGCACTGCCAAGTCATTTATATTTATAAGTAGATTAAATGGAGACAAGTCTAGAACTCTAGAAATAGACCATTTATGGTATCGAGTTTTGTTTTATTTCGAGTATTTGGTCCGGTAAGTGCAATAGAAGTGAATGTAAAGATAAAATGTTATGAGATTAATAACGATATTACAGGTTTTCCGTCGGTACATAGGTACGTTGTCCACAATGAAAGCCGAGCTCGTGTAGAATGGCTGTTCCCGAATGTCTTTTTGGCGTGAGTTCAAAAACCAGTCCAGTTTTATTTCCGCAACTTTAAAAGAAAGATCCATCCAAATAGCATTGCTGTGTCTGAAGTTCGCTATTACTGTGGAATGGTGTTACGTAAGAGAAATGTTACTTTATTCCCTTTATTTCACTAAATACATATAAATTATATTTTTAAATATTAGAATATAAAAAAATATAAACACATTTTAAAATATTAAAAATAGTAGCCCACCGGTATCGGGAACAGGGTCCAAGCTACCGGCAGTCAGGGCTCCAGAGAAAGGAACCTCCTAACAATGCGGGCCGTGTCCAGAAGTACCGCATTCTGAATCAAGCCTTGATCCAGCTGCCCAACGAGAACCTCCTCAGGTGTTGGTCGAGGCTCTTGGTTGTTAACCTGGCTGTCACGGCTATCGGCACAATGATCGCTGAGTCCATCCCGCATGTCGACAACCTCACTAGCCAAGTCAAGATACTTGATTTGTTTCTTTCTCGGCTTTCACGAGGTACCCATCATGCGGGAAGGTTATATCAACAATAATTACTTTATTTCTTATTACCGAGATGTATAACCTACCTACTACTTGCCGATATTATATAATATGATGTCGCACATTTAACAAATATACTCGTATAATTGTTTGTTTGAACACAAAATATTCTCAAAAATAGATAGGCGTCAATACCTATATTATTATATTTTGGTCGTTATAATGAATGCGTTATCAATTTGTTGTTAAAGAATATAATTATGTTTTATTTATATTTCTCCATAAGTCACCAATTTGTTGATTGTGATAATGATAATACCAACATCACACATTCGGCCTTAGAAAGATTTGACTGCATAGAATTAAAGATTTTTGTTACGGGTGTCACCAAATTGTTGTCTAACGTTGTACATATTGTTTCTTAAATTTTAAATACATTTAGGAAATCGTTGGTATTCTAAATTTTATTACATTTTGAAATGGTTGCGATACATTATTGTGACCCCGTAAGTGACAGTCTCCGCTTGGCGTGTAGCGTCTCGCGGCGTCTGCGGTGACGGGCCGAGATCGTACAAGTTTATCTAGAATGTTAGTAATAATGTCAAGTTTATTATAAGCTTCGTAATAATTAGTACATTACTTTCCTGTGATCTGTACGTTTGGTTGTATTAAACGTTTCACCCAAATCATCACTGTGTAAATAAAGAGTCATCGAATGATCTGAATGTAAAAATACGTTTTATTTCTATAAACCCCATATCGCAGCGCTGGACAGCGCCAAACTAAACATTTAATTTTACACTCTACCTTTTCGATCACAGTAAAATTGAAACAGAGTGATTCTGGGAAATGCTCAAACGTTTTACTATTTTAGTAGCCTTTATAAACGAAATCGATAGTGTATCCACGGGCCGAGTGAGCTTTTCTACATTTTTTAATAAAGTATTCGATCTATCACGCGTCATGTGTGAGCAACTTTCTGATGATTTTTATTCCCGTCAATAATCAATTACTCGTTTCTCAAAATAAGTACGAATGCGAAAATTACTTTAGTAAGAAGAAGATCAGTCAAGAAGTTGAATAGTCATATCATTAGTCAAGTTAAAATAATGATAACAGTTACCTACTAAAAGCAAATGACTATACAACCTCAGGCTCACGACAGATAAATTAAATTGCACTTATATTAGATGAAACTATGAGTGCCATTTTAGTTTTGCCCGTTATTGGATCTCTGCACACGCTGTCATTTTGATAGACACCTTTTAAAACATTTCTGCATGAATAAAAACAATTATTATGAGTTCCTGTTCAATGAATTGGTGTGAGAAATCGTCTAGAACATCCAGTTATAAAAAAGATGGCATATCTTTTCATCGGTAAGTAAAATATATTTATAATTTAATAATATGAATAATTTCAGGTCTCTGGCTAAATTGGCTGTTTACGTTAAATGACACAAATATGTATACCGCGTTGATGTCTTTTTGAAAAGTCCGTTTCTTTCACTAGGGTGTTGTCAATTCGTTTTCTATCTGTACTAATGTAGTGTTGGGACAACTTCAAAAAAAAGTATATTGACAATAAAAATTACGACTATCACTTAGGAAATGTCGATTCCGAATTCGAATTTATTGTTCTATCTCACACGGATTGACATTGCTATTATTTTTATTAGACATCCTTTCAGTCAATTAAATAAGCTTGATTTAATTGAATAAAGTTAAATTTGAAGTGTTACGTCAGTATTTTTTTATTTTCACCCAGTTAACACCCTATCAGTATAGTTAAAAAAAAATAGAATGAATGGACGTCGATTTTATCAATATCGATATTAATGTTGCAGAACCGACTTGTGAATACTATGTTTGGAACATTCGTCCTGACATTGTTGCATCAGCCAATCACAACCGCTGTATTTTCTTCGTCCCCCGGACCGCATTAGTAAGTCGTGTGCCTAGACGAAATCGATCTATCAGCTCTCAAGTGGTTTAATTCTCTTTGAATAAAAGCACTCAGATGAGACGCACCGGGGCGCTTGGCAAGGATTAATTTTTCACAAAGATAAGTACTTTCAAAGCCGCAAAGGAATTTAAAAGAATCTCCGTCAGAACAATAAAAATTTTGTAAAACTGAACAAATTAGTTTCACGTTTTCATTAACGGAGATGGTTATTTCTAAGCGTAGCGGGAACGAAGCAATTTGTTCTGAGAGCTGGATTAAACGATGACTGACGACGAAGTCGGCGTGAAGTCTGCAAACTTCTGACTAGAGTTTTCGTACGTGTTATTAGATTTCCAGACATAACTAGCCAAACTATGTGTCTCTTCTTGTCCGTACACTTAATAATTTTGCGACAAGAGCTGATCCTACGACGAACTCATCAACTAAAAAAAAACTGAACTAAAAAGGTGAAGAAAAGTTTAAAACTAAAGCCATTAGAACGGTTGAAACATTACAAGAAACCTTCCTACCTAAATATAGTCGAATCAATACTTCGTCATGCATTAGTAATGGGTTCATACGAATGCTGCAAGGGCAAATTAAAATTGTGACGTCACATTTCCAATTTCAACCACAATAAAATATACATGAAATGCCCATAATGTTCTCACTGCTGGGACACAGGCGTCCTCTCAGTGAGAGGGAGTGGGCCATAATCCACCACGCGGGCCCAGTGCGGGTTGGTAGATGTCACATGTCTTCGTCTTTGGTTCTAGTAGATGCCGGTTTCCTCCGGTTTCAGACGTAGATTTTCATGAATCTCGTTATTTTGCAATTTTTCTTTTCATTCGCCTAATGGACTGATATAACCCAATTATAATGATATTTAATGGAACAGATTTTTATTATACTATGTATAACATTCCATTTGTCAAGTTACCATCGCTATACAAATGAACATCTTTGTACCTAAACGTATCGTAATCACTTCGCTCTTTTTATCATCCCACCAAAAGAACCGCTTTGGAGTTAACTCTGCCAGCGTTCTGAGCAAATAACAGAGTGTGTTGGATGATTTGAATGAAAACTCTATAAAGTGGGACAAAGAAGGAATTGCTGTTTGGAGGAAATCACAAAGTGTACCCACACAGCACTCGCATGTTTTAGCAAATAGGTATTTTATGTGAAGAAGTATTTTCACTAAACTTTCTCTTATGCTTCATTTGACTTACGTAAGTGTCTACGTGTCTACGTATGAAGAGTTTCGTCACCAACGTTATGCTTTTTAAGAGTAAGTGTTTTCTGAAAAGGTCATTGATTTCAGGATTCGCTCGATGTGACTATATATAACTGACCATCAAACCTAGAACTTTGTCTACAAAATAACCCAGAATCCCTCAAATGCGACAAAGTATGAAACATAAACAAAACATCATCGCTGAGTTTAGGTTTCTATTCAGAATGTGGATAAAAAGGTTATTAGTGGGTTGCGCGATGTTGTGGTGGGACGCAGATGAGCCTATTCGCCTGAAAGTCGACGACAGGCATACGATAGCGCGCTTTCAACTGCCGCATCAGAATTACAAATAAGGGCACTCGAGTCTGCCTCGGCACCCACCATTTCAGGGGCGGCGAGCTCTTTATAATTTTTTCATAGCTAAATGCTTAGTTTAGGAGATAATTATTTCGAAATTGAATTATACGACGGAGAGAGAGTGAAAACATGTCTTTATATACAGACTTTGTCGAAAAAACGTGTACTTTTGTCGTCGGAAATAATGAAATACGCTGAAAAGTATTTTATTATGCCCCTCGGAGTTTTTACCTTAACTTTTGGGAAATTTTATGAAAGCAAATTAAGAAGCTTTATATCAAAGCTGCGCTTTGAGAGATATGACAATCACAACTAATTGAGTCCATTGTTAGAAAAAAATTCAGGGAGACGTATATCGAAATAATTATGCAATATATTGTAGGTAGGTTCCTACAGTAACGGACGTACACATCCCATTGTAGGTATTATAAGTCTGACCATGCACCTCATGGCCTGAATGATCAATAATATAGCTGTAGGCTGATATTATAGGAAGTGTTATCCATACTCGTACAACATAGATAACGTGCAAGTTGTAAACAATATCAAGCGTGGACACCATAAAGCAGATAAACTATGTAAAGTAGGTAGACGCTGCCAACTTTGTCCATCATCCAATATTTACAGGAAACTGGGAACCAGGCCAATTTTGCATATTAGAAATTGCAGTTAATATTTAATGTTACGAAAAACTTTAAGGTGTTTCCAGGAGCGACAGCTTGTAATAATAATTGGAACGATTAAATTTAGGTAATTTGTGAATCTCGAGCAGGTTCCTACGTATTTTTAAACGAAATGCAGCGTCTTATTTTTCTTACAAAATACAGTGTCTAATCCCATTAATGGAAAGCCAGCATGTTATTTTCTATTTCCGATTGCGGAAGCGTAGAAAATAAACCCGGTAAGCAAATTTCTACTACGTAGAACAGATTAAACTTGCATATACTTGAACAAGAAATTAAAACGACTCTAGGCCTTTTATGAAACAGTTTCCGTGGAAGAAAAAGTAACAAAACACAAATAAAAAAGTCGACCAACTACGACGTTGGACATATTTTCAATAGTTACAGATAGATTCAGATTGTTATCAATACGACCTGATTCTCATATCACGAATGGCGGTGAATAGATCCATTTCGATAACTGTTGGGTTGATTTGAACGCTGAACAAGTAAAATAACTTTCTTTACAAAACATTACCTGACTAAATTATTGCCTACTCTGCCTTTTGTGTATTTGAATGTAAATAATGAAAATGGCTTTTGATATCGATGTTTTGTTGTGTCGATTTTCTGACTAATGGGGTACTTCAGAATACTTATTTATAAAGTATCTACCTACACTACATAATAAAGGTACTTACGCCAGAATACAAAACAATTAGAATCGAATGATGATTCATCATTATCTTGCATTTATGCAAGTAATTGAATTTCAGTAATTATAATAACGTACCGACCACATACCCAACACTAATGATTACACAAACTTCAACATTTTGCGGTGAACGTAAGTTTCAATTGTATCAAATTGATCTAATAATTCATTATTTTAACAAATCAATAAGATTCCAGACGCCAGAGCCACTCATCTCTTCCATAAACGCGGTGTTACATAAATCTGAAGTTTTTGCAATTAGGAATGTTGTACACGACTTCTTAGATTTCAAAGTTGGTGGCGCACGAGCGAAATGTGTAAGTGGGTCACATCCCAAAAAGAAATAGGTGTAACACTCAAATTTAAACCGATTCTGTTCAAATATGTATAGGTTTGGATAGTGCAAACACTTGCAGGTGGCCCTTTAGAAAGGACTGCCCGTTGTCAATTGGCCCCAGAATTGTAGGGCCCCGGAATTGTAGGTCACCGTAACTCCAAACATCGCATAGGGACACGTTTGCTTTACCATCCAATAAAAAAACTGTAAACAACATTGTAGGTACCTAGGTAAGCAGAGACCGGACTTCACGTAACCACTAGCTGATGACCTTAAGTATCGATCTTAGTAGACAGCAATTTTCATTGCCCTCGGGAGCCTTAACTGGAACTAACCATATGGAAGTACTATTTCTAGAGAAATTTTCCAGGTTAATAAGTAGAATTTCCTGTAGCTACCAAACTAACATTTCTCGGAGAATTCAGTTATAATATTAGAGTAATATAAGTTGAGCGAGTGTCAACTGTAGGTCAAAAACATTTAGGGGTACCTACTGGAGCACACACAATAACGAATCGACGTATACCGATATTAAATTTTGTAAGGAAATGGGAGATTTGGCACATGACCTCTCGCTATCAGCGCCAGACGATAAACAGAAGCTGAGCACGGAATTCAATTTCCAAAGTATAAGCCTAACGTGACGGACACGAAGTTTTCGGCCATGTTTATTTGGGTCAAGCGCTCAACAACGACATATAAGTTCTTGTCGTCAATACCGCAGCCCTCCGACTATTAACGAATATCTTCCCGATGTTCTCCCCCAGTTTATTAATACTTAATACTTGTAATAAATCTTTAATTAAAGCATAAAAGGGAAGTCACAGAAATGTATTTTCCGCAGTGAAAGCGTTTTCGAAAGAACTGGAAGTCATGGGGAGAGCCCTTCGCCCAGCGGTGGGATGATACAGGCTAACAGTAACCAGCCGTGCGATTCTGTAACCTTCTCACCGTGAAAGCTTGGGTGAAGTGAGCATGGAGTGAGCTGTCATTCGCTAGGGATTAACACTATTCAGTTATGATTTCACGGTGAGATTTTTACAGAATCGACCGGCAGTAAGCGTTTTTGGGCACCAAACCAAAGATAATATTTCTGTTTTTTCCAACATTCGCAACCGCCGCAATGAAACTAAGTAACATTTAGCATTTCAATTTATTTCCTATTGAAATCGATCTTCCTAGTTCCTACTCATCGAATTGATTGTTTTCAGGCTGAGGCTGCAAATAACGTCGGGCAGGTAGCACGTTCCTAGTCCGGTTTCTCTAAATACGATGTTCATATCCCGACCGTTTGCCCGGCCCGGCCCAGCAACGGTAAGTTAACTCGTCCGGTTGAGTAGCGCGCCGCATATTTTTGCACCACTCTGTATTATTACATGGGATGGAGTTTTGGTCGGTGTGTGCTCGGCAGATTTAATATGAGAGTCTGTGCATGATTTTAGTGACTTTGCGCTGCTTATTGTAACTATATTTTGCTACTTAAGTTGGTAGGTACCTGCATTTTAAATCTCTCAGCACTAAGCGAAAGACAGTGATGGGCGGTTGTTTTGGGGGACTGTCATACGTAATTATAACGTTCGAAAAGTGCTGATGAATGCATGAATTAATGATTTATTGACTTAAAATTTCTTAACGTTAGGTACATTCCCACAAAACTGCTTACGCAGTTTAACTATTGATTGTTTAACTCTTATTATTTTAATATTTATTCTCAGCCTAATTTGAACAAATGAGTTTTTAATTTGATTTCAGATTTGAAATAATGAGTAGGTATGAATTTTGAGTACGTAAAAACCGCATGAATAAAAAATTATATGTAAAAACAAAGAGCTTAATTTAATTATGGTCAAATTATACTTGCCGCTGTATTTTCATCTTTGTATAAAAACTCGGATCATTTCCCTCGTCGGAATCATTTCTTCATCCGAGAAAAATTCATGAATCTTCATATTTATTCATCGCAGTAGTCGCAATACGGTGTGGAAATGTTGTCATTGTTATGCTCAATTCATTAACATACGCAATGACTTGCGTACTCATGAACCAGATACTGGGTAATCTTACTAATCTTTGATTTAGCGATGAAAGATTCTGAGATTTAGATGTGTAGATATCGAAAATCGAATGAATCGCAGTCGCTCAGATTTCTCTCACTAAAACTTAACGAATCATCTCGGCGAACCATCGACCAACCGGTCTATTCTGTAAAAATAGGACCGTGAAAACTTAGGTGAAGTGAGTTGTCGTTCCACCAGAAGAGCAATTCCCGTAATTTACAAAAGTTCAAAGTCCGATCTCAGTCTCAATCTGTGAAAAATACGTCTGATTTCCCTACATTATTGACGAGTTTTCGACATTGATTGTCGCTGAGATGAGACTACAAATTGAAACAAAAAAAAAATTAAACGATTTTAGGTTTCCGTACCTCAAAAAGAAAAACGGAACCCTTATAAGATCACTTCGTTGTCCGTCTGTCTGTCCGTCTGTCAAGACCCTTTTTCTCAAAAACGCGTGGAGTTATCAAGTAGTTATGAAATTAATATTAAATACTTAAGGCTGCCATCCCTTGAAGCAGAGAAAAATATCAAACTTTTAAGTCAACGCAATCAAAAGATACGGGCGTTTATGTTCCGTTTATGCCACATATTTTGACACTCGCAAGGGAATCAAAACCTATAGGGTACTTCCCGTTGACCTAGAATCATGAAATTTGACAAGAAGCAATGTCATGTAGCACAAGTAAAGGGAAAAATCCTAAAACCGTAAATTTGTAGTTACATTACAAAAAAAAAAGTTTTCGGTGATTACAAAGTTATTTGCAGTTGGTTGTTTAACTCACGGCAAAGTTAAATATGTCCCTTAATCCAGTTTATCTTTTCATTAGACCAATATTCAGTGCTTTCATAGTTTATGAACTTCAGTAATGTTACCTAATTATTTTGGTGAATGCAGCTGTACCTACATTAGGTACATAACAGCTTACAATGCTATACGTAAGTACTTATTATTATTTAAGTACTTACATAGATTTGTCAAAAGAAAAAACGGGAAAAATATTCGAGACACGATTCCCGTGATAAACTATTTATATACCTACTTTGTACGGAACCCTCGGTGCGGCGAGTCCGACTCGAATTTGACCGGTTTTTTTCAACTACGAGAATTGTCTTTCAGATGCTAAGGATTGATACTATGAACCAACTCACTTCAATCTCACTTCATCTAAGTTTTCACGGCCAGATTTTTATAGAATGGATCGGTCTGGGTTGTGGAGGTCAGATAGGCAGTCGCTCCATGTAAAATACTGGTATTCAGCTGCATCCGGTTAGACTGGAAGCCAACATAATTGGGAAAAGGCTAGGCAGATGATGAGATCGGCTGTTATTCGAATGATTCGAGATAACCTGACCACAGAGATATCGAATTGGTCAATTAGTATCAATCTATCTAATGATCTTTAGCATTTAGTGATTTAGTGATCTCGCTAATTCCCTATTGAGAGTGACTATTGAATCGCAATGTATAATACATGTATCAATAGGCACTTGGTCTACTCTACTACAATAAAGACAGTGACTAGAGAGAGAATAATAATAATAATAATCAATAGAGCAGTGGTTGCCTTGTGGTAACGGCACCGACTTACCGAGTTCTAGGTCGCGGGTTCGAACCCAAGCAGACTTTCTGAATATCATTTCATAACCACCACTGCTCTCAAAACGGTGAAGGAAAACATCGTGAGGAAACCAGCATGTCCTAGAACCAAACATTCAAAGACGTGTCATCTAACAATCCGCACTGGTCCCGCGTGTCAGATTACATCCCACTCCCTCGAAGAGAGGAGTCTGTCCCAGCAGTAGTAACAGTAGGTATAGGCTGGTTATGACTACAATAAATACAATTGAATTATTTGAAAATAAAATCGATGTATCCTCAAGACGTTCAGATATATACAACGTATAACGTTAAATGCGCAAAATCTGAAATAGTTTGATCAGAATAACGAGCAGGATTAATTGAACCACTGTTTAGTATAGGTCACATTTTTCAAAAATTCTTCATTAAAAACGTTGCCGTGTCTATTTATTAATAGGTCAAGCAACCCAATGTCAGCGCGGCGCAGCGGCCCGGTGACGAGTCCTCCCTCGATAAAGCGTCGTCGCAGACGCAAGAAACGATCAGAATGGCCAGTAATACTAAAACAGCACATAAAACCTTTACAATTTTTTTAATGACTTATTTTCTCTGTGAAATAGGTCAATTGAACTAAAAATCAGTTGGGGTGTCTGATGTTTTGCGCATTTAACGTTACACGTTGTATAGGGTGACTGGTAATTAGTGACCGATACTTAAACACATGATTCTACTCATCATTACAAACAACTTTTACTATCGGACCAAATCCGAAATCGCGAACAAATAAATCAGCTGTGTGCATTCATGTTCGTACGAGTCGTCAAAATGTAGGGAACAGCTGATTTTTTATTCGTCATTTCACTTTTTGTCCCATTATAAAACTTGTTTGTTGTCATGTGTTTAAGTATCGGTCACTAATTACTAGTCACCCTATATACAGAACCTTGTATTTCACAAGCTGCGTTGAGTATTCTGCAGTAACGAAATGCAATGCAACCTTGGCAAGACTACTATAGCCAGTACTACTAGGAGCCCACTCCGAATTCGAAGGCTTACCCTACCATATAATACGATAACTCCACGTTCGGGTAGATGCAATTCAAGCAATATTCCAAATATCGGCTCGTGGTCCTTCCTTATTCCGGCGTTGACCAAGGAACGGCAAATAGATTTTATGTAGGTACGGAACGATGCTAGTGTAGCGAAAATAAAAAAGAATCACCACATTAAAATACATTACGTTTAATTTTGTTATATAAAATTCAGTATAAAATGTATAAAAAAACTAGATATATAAAAAAGTTGGTACATTGCTGACAATAGCTATCGGTTATTTTAAATCAATATTGGGAAAAGAAGAAAAATTAGAAGAGTTTTAACAATTTCTGGATATTTTTTAGAATCAAATTTTTAAAAGAATATCGCGAATCTTGGGTTTAGGCTCGTTAGAACAAATTTTAGATAGAATTGATTATGAAATCCATTATCTAAGTTGTTAAAAAGAAAAGAAAATACATATTTGATCGATGTTTCCTGGTCACAGACGAAGGTGCTCACGAAGTTCAGCAGCCAACGCCGGGCGGGACTTGAAATGCAGGATTGCTCTACAGCTAAGTTGGAGCACGCAATATTTATTTAAACTTTCCGCTCACAAAAAAGGTACAAAGGCGGACTTAATACCTTAGGCATTCTCTACCAGTCAACCAAGGGTGGTGAAGAGATTAGAAGGCAGGTGCTTTGGTTGAACCAAACAATGATAAAAAAAAACTATTAAAATTGTTGAATTATAAATTTTAAAAACGCACACTAATACAAAATATATATAATATACATAGATACTATTTACTATAATATATCGACACCTCCAACTTATGTTATCGTAACTATCAAATTAACGAAAATTACATTTTTTCAATAATCCTTTTTGAAGGTAATATATGGAATATTACCTTCAAAAGGGATCCTAAAAATATATCTGTATGCCAGTTTTGGTTCCTAAGTGAGCTTATTTGACTTCACTATCATCAATAAACTGTTTGCATACCTTTGAATTGCGATACTGTAAAGTTGATCAAATACAGTTACGATATTATACGTAGGAAGTGTCGATATACTTATCATATATAATATATATATATATATACATAAACAAAATCAATGGAGATGACTCTACACTATTTCGTTTTGAAAATAACTTGTGACTCGCAAAACAGTAGACGATCCAATATCCGGGAAAAACAGAAAAATCGCCCTGTATCGCTCTACACCTACGACAAATAAAATAAGGTGTCAGACCAGAGAAAAAGGAGAAAGGTTCGCTGAGAGAGAAGAAAACCGGAAATCAGAATAAATTAATACATACCAGGTTTGCAGAAAACCTTACATCATATATATTTTCGTAGGCTTATGATGCGGAACTCGACACCAAGACTTAATACGTTGCGCGCTGGCTGGAATCAGCACCCTAACTGCGTATCGAATTATCAATCACAATTTGAATCCTTTTAAAGGATATTGCTAATCCATTGCTTCATATGTTCGATATTTTTTGCTACTCAACAACGTAAATAAATCAATGAATGTTGTTGAACTGTCAAAATGATAGCCATTGCTACTGTTAGTATGTTACGCAACTACCCCGTAGTGAGTAGATGTATTATAACGGCAATTTGAAAGTTAATTCAGAAATCTTCAAAATATATCAGGTGAAATCAAGTCAACGATTAGCAAGCAACTAACAATAAGTCAGAAAGAAAAAAATTCTTATTCATCAAACATGACTTTTTGTTATGTCAAAAAAACGTTCTTCGTTTGAATAGACCATTAAAAGAAAACAGTAATTATTTGGGAAAAAAGGTTTTAACCTAAGAGGTAATTTTTTAACAGCAGAGGTAACGCTGCACTAGGTGAAAAATCCTAACTAATATCATATAATTTTATATTATAAATAGTAAAGTGAGTGCGTGCAAGCTTAACAAACAAACAAACGAACAACGTTTGTTTGTTTGTTAAGCTTTCACGCTAAAACAGTTGGATGGATTCAGATGACATTAGGCATACAGATAGACCATGAACTGGGCAAGGACATAGCCTATCTCTCATATTGGATCGAAGACGAAATCGTGGGCATCAGTTATATACAATATTGATTATATAAAACAAAAGTGCTAAAAGCCTCGTTTTTCCCAGTATTTACAAATAAAAACCCCCTTAAAATATTCATTGGTTGCTCAAAATTTCAATCATATTTAGCATTTTAGTATCAGCTATGTTTCAATTATCTATATACTACGTATCTAAAACCAATATGTAACGAAAATTTATGTAAACAATAATTTCTCGCCGACTGGTCGACACTTCACCTGACCAGAGGGCTGACTCGTTATTTGGCCAAAGAATTAGCATTGCCATTTCACGTGGCAATGCTGCCAGTCTTCTGGGCACGTTTCCGGATGACAGCGATGCGGACGAGTACTTCGACGCCGAAATGACCAAAAAACTTTTTTGTATTTATTTGTATATTCAGTTTGTTAGTCATTTAATTTAGTACTTAGTGTACATATTTATATATTGTATATAATCATTTTAATGTATGTCCCTACCTACATTAGTTTAATTAAGTCGTGTTATTGCTCTTGGCTTATTGTTTGTTGGAACTCTCTGCCAGCATCTGTGTCCCCTCCCACATTTAACCCGTCTGCCTTCGAAGCAAAACTGAACAGGCATCTTCTGGGCACGCTCGTTCCATCATAGACCTCATCTATCGCTTTCTATCAGGCGTGATCGAGTTCAAAAGAAAAAAATAAAGATCAACACTGTTAATTTTACTTACTCATAAGGTTTTCGTAGAAATACATTCAACATTTTGTAAGTTATGCGTGGATTGCACGTAATTTTGAGTAGCGTGAATACTCGTGCAGGACTTTTGTTCAGTCCTGCCCAGTTTAAAACTACTTAGCATACCAATAAACTGTGATATTCATAGCATAGCCAAACACTCGGCTAACCAAAGTGTAGGTTTACTTGAGAAACAAAACTTATTCATGCTCAATATAGGCCACGTTTCAATATTGCGTTTCATCGCGAAACGCGAAATTTCGAGCGAATGTAGACCGCATTTACTTTCTCCGTATCATTACTGAAGATATGTTCGCAAACTCCAGCACTACAGATGAAAGTGTACCGGAATGTAATAAAAAATGATTCACAACCCCATCTTTTACCTTGGTTGGATGATACTAGGGTTCGCTTGCCTTGTAATGTACCATCGACATATATAGCGGGATTCGTGGGAAGCTTCTTGTGGGAAATACGGTAGGTACGTTTTATAGGCTCGAAAAGATACCAAATCAACCCGTAAAAGAACAATCTGGAACGAATCACTCATAAATATTGGGCAACCTTGCACATAGGTACGACGAATAGTAAATACTTGTTTGTTAAGTTCCTTATGGTTTTCAAATATGTGTACCGATTTGAGAATTAATAAATAGGATTGAGTTTACTGACAAAACTCAAGTAAGGGGCCATTACAACTGTAAGCACGATTCTTAAGTGAAACAATCAGTAAATTTTCATGCTATCAAACATTCCAAATATCAATTTAGACTAAAAGTATTGAAATTAAACAAATACTTCACAGAATTTGTAGATCGTTAGCTTCGGAACAACGGGAGAGGACCTCCATTTCGGATTCAAATCAACATTTCACGAAAAATATGGTTCTGAATGACGGTTTTCCGATCATGAAAGGGCAAACAAAGCGGCCCGGTGTCGTAATCCGTTTTTTCTGAGAGATTTTCACCGAATGTCTTCGTTTTCTCACTTAGGTAGTGTAACTGAATAAACCTAAATATAAAACTATAATGAAATTCGTCAGTGTTCGTAACTGAAATTAATTAATTTCGCAATAGCAATTAACGGAATGAAAAATGATGGGAGAGACTTTTGCACTGCAGTTGGAATGGCAATTTATTCAAAGTAATCGAATGGCAAAAATAAACTTTTTCATAATACTTTCAGCAAATTACTGTGCTGTCACCGTGTCACAATCTGCGAATATTTCACGAACGATTGCATTTGCCGCGCAATAATACAATTGAGCAATCAAACCGATTTTGTTTAACGAGCTTTAGTCGATTAACTTCGATCATAACAAATTGTAGATGGTGGTCGTTATGTGGGCTCATGAAAAATGCCACCATCGCTTCAATGCGATAAAAACATCATGCGAGCCTAATACCAGGGTTTCCTAATCCTGCGGTGGCCGCCAAATAGCTTCCGCAATGCACCGTCGAATGACGTCATTGAAACCTTATTTATGAAAGTAAGTTGGTGTGTTACGAGTAGAACGTTTCTTCACACCGCAAATTTTGACTTTACGCTGTCTAAAAACGATCTCGACGGCTGTCACTCCAGCCGTTATGTGGCGGCCACCGAACCTGTCATAGGAAACCGTAGCTTCAGGCCATGGTGCGGAGCGAGAGTGCATGGGAAGCCGCCACCTCCTTCTGCGAAGCAGTAATGGTCGCGAAGGAGGTGGAACGCGTGAGGGAGAGGCAATCTTTGCGTCCTCATGCCCCTAGCCACCGCAGGAGACGCCCTAGGCGTCAAGAATCACGAGCCGATTCCCGGCCACCAAAGGCGTGGGCTTACGGACGGCGGGCAATAGTAGCTTGCCGTCCGGTATGGACCAGGCCCGGACGGCGGCTCGACGGCTCGTTGTGTTCCACGTGCACCTCAAAGAAATGTCAGAACTAACTGGTGGGGTCTGCTAGAGCCTGCCAGGGTCGCAGGTTGTCAAAAGTCTCGTCTAATCAGTATACACAGGTATCTAAGTATGGCGCAGCTGTGATAACACAACAGTGCTAAAATAATCAGTTTTTAAAGCATCTGTTCCCAGTTTGCTCACGTACGAAACTTTAGATATGCTTAGATTATTTCAACTAGAGTTTTCCTGACGCAGCTTGGAAAAGCAAAATAACTGAATACACCTGCCTCTGGCATTATCTTGTTAACATCATAAGGATGGTTCATCATGGTTTGGAACAAGTTAGTTTAGTAACTTAACGGGCATACATAACGAGTAGAGGTACGTACCTCGCGCCAATAATAATAATTTGAGTTTTACGTGCCTTATTTTTGCCTCCACTTAAATTTATGAAGTAGGTACCAACATGTTCAAGTTAAACTTGTTATACAGGGTAAACCTTACTCGTTGCAGTTACTTATTCAAAAAAACCCTTTTCTTAACTATTTTGCGTATCCTTTTTTGACTTCACGCATCTTGTTAACAGTACAATAATTAGATCTACTTCTTATAAGTACTAAGAACTATACGAAACATTTAGAGCAGCTTCCTCACTGTACCCGCTAAATAAACCTGTGAATGGCTAAACGAGTGAGAATAGCTTTACTTTCCTTTTATCAGCGGCCACCACCCGCCCTAAACAAATTTGTGCACAATTGGAAAATTTATTCAGCTAAATTAAAGTTGGGGATTATGGTAAAACGTATAGTTGAAAATAATAGTATAAAAGCAAGTTATAGCTTCTTCGTAACCGATAAATTTTAGTTTATGATATTTAGGGATTTTTGTATCAATCAGTAACCGCAAATGTTCCTGCTGCTCGTAATAGACCGCTACTATAGTCAAACGAGGAAAAATTACCCTAATCTCCGCGCATGACTATTGGACTGGTGATTGTGCGATTTCGTTGACAGCTATGCAAAGAAAGATGTATTTCGGCAGCCAAACAATGTTAAAGGGCTTAAAAATATGCTCTGCATTTTATAACTTTAGAGCGTTTGACTATGAAAATTCAGAGCACATTTTCTAATACGTGCTTATTATCGTTCCGTACTCATAAGTAAACTTTGACCCTCGTAAAACACCAAATTGCAATGACATTAAACATTTCCCGGTCGGTGTCACTCAACATGCAGTGCGATTCTGAAAACTTGAGTGAAGTGAGCGTGGAGTGAGCTGGCAGTGTCATTCCACATTATACTAGGGATTGACTAAGCAAAAATTTACAATCATAATCGAGATTTTAATAATATTTTTCATGCTAATTCTATTGATCATTTTATATAATTTCAAAGCTAGTATTTTAGTTGTTAAAAAATTACTATTTTGTGGCGTTTTAATCTAGGAAAAAAGACTAGTCCTTATATAAGGACTAGTCTAGGAAAAAAAATTTAAAAAAACCCATAAAACAGTAATGTTTTGACAACTAAAATACTAGCTTTGAAATTCTTTAGAATGATCAATAGAATTAGTAGAAAAAATATCATTAAAATCTCGATTAAGATTGTAAATATTTGCTTAGTCAATCCCTAGCATCAGTGGGATGACACCGACAGCTCACTCCACGCAAGTTTTCACGGTGAGATTTTTACAGAATCGACATGCAGACCACATCAAAGCTGCATTATTAACTACGTGTTTTAAATTGGGTTTAAAAATGAAGCTTGTTGTTGAACTGGCAAATTTCTTTGTAAGCCTTTGTATTTCGTATTTTCATCACAATTATTTATGAAATGGTTCAGTGTAATATTATAAAGTGCCTCAGTTACCAAAATGTTCTGAGAAAAACTGTAGCTAAAGTTCTAGCGTACAAAGGTTACTCAAAAATGTCTAAGCCCAAAAACTCATTTTTAAGTTGCCTCTCCGGTGTGTATTTAGACAAACTTTTTCTTTTTTTTTAAATAAACTCTATTTAAAACCCGCATAAGAATGTAGGCCACACATGTTGCCCGAGGTGACCTGAATCAGTTATTTAGTATCACTGTCCAGTCGAAACATTTGAAATATTCAAAGTAACAGCTCACTGGAACGGTGAAAGCATGTCGTTGTCGGCGCTCAAATGCTACGACAACGACCAGCGCTTTTTATAGAAGTTTGTTTCATTATAAATGTAATGTAGAAAATCAAGGAAAGCTAGACGTGTGCAAAGTTAATTACTTAGCTCCGTCAGGTTTCCGTACTACATCTACATCAGGTACCGTTTTCCTTTTATATTGAACTTCAAGGGCTAAAATGCATACCTTGCATTCGCTTAAGGTACCTACCGATGTTTAATCCATTATTCAATTAAAGTCTCTTATTTGCCATCGGCTCTAAATACAAGACTCGAAAACGTTTGTTATTTTATAGCTGAAGTACTATTTACAGTCAGTCTGTTCTATTTACCTTAAAGAAATGAGAACAAATACGAATACCAAATTTGTCTTTGGGCATAATTTAAGTAAAACATATGTATCGAGCACAAATACATAAATAAATTATTTGATCCTGTTTTTACGTAAACTAATATAGGAAAAAGCAATCCTGCGAGAATGTAAACAGGTTACATGTAAAGAGAACTCGATCAATCACACGGAGAGCCAAAGTCCACTTTCATAAAAATCTGAAGAAGATACCTTCGGCATGATATTGCAATATCACAAGAGATCCTAGCGTTGATGAAGCAGAGCAAAAGTGACGGTAATACTTACAACTAGCCAACGTAAGATATTATATTAGAATAGATCTATTTTAATATAATGGTTCATTTTGAATATGTCAACATAATATACAGCATGTATCAGATATGTGTGGTCATGTTTAAGGGAGTGATACAACTAGCACAGAGCATCAAACTGAAAGACTTTCTTCATGGATCCAACAGGGCAATCGAGAAAAAAATATCAGCCGGTTCGAGTAGGTAGGTATTGATGTTTGGTATGAGACAGCTATAAAACTACCACTACACAGATGTTACATCTAAACAACTAACACTTAAGAGTCCATATGATGCAGTTTTGGTGATATTGGGCGATCTGGATCTCGGTATCTATATGACCTAAGAGTTTACTATTTGGACACATTAAACTTGGACTTATAATCTTTAAATCTGTTGAAGCAAAAACACGATTTGATAAAAACTCTCGATAAAAAATAAAAAAACGAAAAAACCTCGTTTTGCACTTATTTTGCGTTAGATCTCTGAAACCTTAAGGAATTTAATGATGATTTTTAATTTAATAGATAGTTAATAATATTATCTCAAATCGTGACGATTTCTTTTTTTGTGTGGGTCACGTGTGTGTCACGTGTATTTGGGTGTTGGTCACGTGTGTGTCACGTGTGTTTGCGTGATGGTCACGTGTGCATGAATGTGAGTCACGTGTGTTTGGGTGTGGGTCACGTGTGTGTCACGTGTATTTAGGTGTGGGTCACGTGTGTGTCACGTGTCTTTGCGTGATGGTCACGTGTGCATGAATGTGAGTCACGTGTGTTTGGGTGTGGGTCACGTGTGTGTCACGTGTGTTTGCATGTGGCTCACGTGTGTGTCACGTGTATTTGGGTGTGGGTCACGTGTGTGTCACGTGTCTTTGCGTGATGGTCACGTGTGCATAAATGTGGGTCACGTGTGTTTGGTTGTGGGTCACGTGTGTTTGGGTTTGGCTCACGTGTATGTCACTTGTGTTTGGGTGTGGGTCACGTATGTCTCACGTCTATTTGGGTGTGGGTCACGTGTGAGTCACGTGTGTTTGGGTGTGGGTTACGTGTGTGGCACGTGTGTTTGGGTGTGGGTCACGTGTGAGTCACGTGTATTTGGGTGTGGGTCACGTCTGTGTCACGTGTGTTTCCGTGTGGATCACGTGTGTGTCACGTGTATTTGGGTATGGATCACGTGTGCGTCACGTGTGTTTGTGTTTGGGTCACGTGTGTATCACGTGTGTGTGGGTGTGGGTCACGTGTGTGTCACGTGTCTTTGCGTGATGGTCACGTGTGTGTGAATGTGAGTCACGTGTGTTTGGGTGTGGGTCACGGGTGTGTCACGTGTGTATGCGTGTAGGTCACGTGAGTGTGTGTGCGAGTCACGTGTACATGAATGTGAGTCACGTGGGTTTGTGTGTGGATCACGTGTGTGTCATGTGTGTTTGGGTGTGGGTCACGTGTGTGTCACGTGTATTTGAGTGTGGGTCACGTGTGTGTCACGTGTGTTTGGGTGTGGGTCACGTGTGTGTCACGTGTGTATGCCTGTGGGTCACGTGTGCGTGCGTGCGGGTCACGTGTGAGTCACGTGTGCATGAATGTGAGTCACGTGTGTTTGTGTGCGGGTCACGTGTGTGTCAAGTGTGTTTGGGTGTGGGTCACGTATGTCTCACGTATATTTGGGTGTGGGTCACGTGTG
The DNA here is from genome assembly GCA_949629135.1 of Eremobia ochroleuca. NCBI lineage: Eukaryota > Metazoa > Arthropoda > Insecta > Lepidoptera > Noctuidae > Eremobia > Eremobia ochroleuca. The sequence goes on from OX451387.1 coordinate 14,525,258, forward strand.
AGTCACGTGTGTTTGGGTGTGGGTCACGTGTGTGTCTAGTCTGTTTGGGTGTAGATCACGTGTGTGTCACGTGTGTTTGTGTGTGGGGTCACATGTGTGTCACGTGTGTTTGCGTGATGGTCACGTGTGCATGAATGTAAGTCACGTGTGTTTGGGTTTGGGTCACGTGTGTGTCACGTGTGCATGAATGTGAGTCACGTGTGTTTGGGTATGGGTCACGTGTGTTTCACGTATATTTCGGTGTGGGTCACGTGTGAGTCACGTGTGTTTGGGTGTGGGTCACGTGTTTGTCACGTGATGAGATCGTTTGTTTATCAGCTATCTTATGCTTTACATCGATCCTTCGTCGTACTGTGGAAATACTTCCGTGAATTTGAATTTTATTGGAATGACAGGTAATTTTTTACGAATACGTTTTCATTGCCATACGAATCAAGTTCAAATTGAAGAAACGGCATGTTCACGGCCCGTCTGCGGCACAGATAGCTGTTGATCAGCTGGGCGGCCGAGGTCACCGCGCCGTTCAAACTCGAACTCGACCGCGGCCGCCGCTCCGGTGCGTGGCGCGCCGCGCGCCATGCACCGCGTATTGTAAAGGGGTGCGGGCGGGGCGAGAGGTGCGAAATCGCTCGCTTTGGTCTGTAGTAGTGCGCTCTTAACAGATGGTGCATATTCAGTGCAGACAAATAAAATTAATAATAAACGCTTCAGTTGCGTCTAAAACGCCTAGCTTTATCTTTACCTTTTCCTTAGGATGTAATTAGCGTAATTGCCACATTTGTGATCACACACCCGAGACGAATTAAGACAATGTTTCTCCCTCACTGGGGAATACTATCCCGCAATTGCGAAACCAGGTCGCACAGAGAAGCACGTAATAAATAGTTAGTGCATACATTAGGCTTCACAGAGGCTACAAGTATACATATCCCTTTTCACCCGAGTTGAAGTGATCGTGAGTTTCGACTTTACAAAATTCTGAGGACGATCGAGCGACTAGCAAATTATTCCTGAACCTCACGTATGTGAGGATCTGACTGCTGAAGACCAGGTTGCATGAGATTTTCTCCAGTATTCTTCTCAGGACCTCTGAACACTTTTCAAAGGATTAATAAGTTTTTACTGATCTATGCGAAATTTTTACTCCCGGTTGCAAAGGGATATTCAAGCCACCCTTTGGTGGCAAAATCTGCCACCAATATGGCTGAAATGGAAAGAATAAGCCACGTGTTAGAATCCGATATTACCAAATAAAATAAATAATAATAGCCTTTATTTCCTTCTTCTTACATAATGATGTACTTAATACTGACCACATTTTCTCTTCTGGTTGTTAACCCTACATTATCAGGATCAGGCTGTCGTATGACAGTCCTCCTCTATTTCCCTCCACTTATACCTGTCCATAGATGGTCTTCGCCAAACTTTTGGCAGATCATCCTACATTTCACCTGTCTTCCTCTACGTATTTTTTCTTCCTCAGGCACAATTCTGTTTTTATCCATTTCCATTTTAGTGTTACCAAATACTTACGACTAAATTATTTATGTCTATTCGCGATGAAACGCAAAACGTATTTCCGATATATCCGCTTTCACATTTCCGCGCATCGGATGTATTGAATAACATCAAAATAGCGGACCGAGGGATTACCTGCAGTTGTGTATCATAGATCCGCACTACATAAAAAAGTGGCGGGCTATTTCATGTTATCATGTTTGCATGTTCGCGATTTACGCTTCCATTTTTAGTTGAAACATGTAATAAACGAAATATTTAAAATGTTTTACGTACTGCGTTATTTTTAACAAAAATCAAACTTTTTCTAGTCATGTTATGGGTCTGCTTCAAGTCCAGATAAATGCGGCTGAAAAACCCATTTACACGGAGCAACTGCCACCTGACCGAACTGAATTACGACAACCCAAGATTGGAGCGGTTGTCAGACTTACCTACCGGTGAATTCGTTCATAATCCTAATAACCAATGCCATAAGTATAAACCGGTCAAGAGCGAGTCGGACTCACGCACCGAGAGGGTCCCGTACCATTACGTATTAAATTCTCATTTTTTCAAGATTATTTCAAAATTAGGCACTATAAGTAGCAACAGGTTTCATTCAAAATGAAACCTATTGCTACTTATAGTGCCTTACGCAATTACCCTGCAGCTGTGACAGACGGACAGACGGACTGAGTCGCACCATAAGGGTACCTTTTTACCATTTTGGTACGGAACCCTAAAAAACGAGAACCGGGACCGGACTTACGTGCTCTCTGCCTGACGTACACGATGTGTTGTATAATGGTTACCTACTGGAGGTTTAACGACAAGTATGTCTATATCTACACATATGTATTCTTTTCTATTCGACGATGTTTTACAACATACCTAATATAGATAGCCCTGACTATTACTCTTTCTTTTGTGGTACTTCCTTGACCTGTTGAGGATCTAAACATTTCTTTTTACACATTCCATCACAAAACTCACAAACCCCGATCACAATAAACAAACAATAAATAAACAAAAACCAATAATTAAACAAAACAATACTAAACAATTAATTTATTATCACATACTGAAAATCCATAGCGTAATTTGCGCAACACTGACAAGATGGAAGATAGGTCAACAATTTATTAGATCTCATATTTTTATATTTGTTTATAAAGATTCTCACTATCATATATATTATTATTTATTTATTTATTTATTTATTCCTTTATTTCAGGCAACTAGGGCCCATAGAAAAAAACAATACATACTACTACAAATATTAGAATACTTACTCGTATAAACTAATACATAAAAAAGTATCACAAAAACAATACTATCATAATATAACTTAAAAATACATACTATAAATACATACATCTACATACTATAAATACATACATACATCTTTATCATCTATGGCCGATTTGCGTGGATATGAAGCACATTCTCCCTTCTTGTTTTATTTTTACTTTATATTTTGCATAATAAAAACTCATGCGCGGAAAATAGGTTGAATTTATTACTTTTATAAAATTATAAAAGTGGAAAAAAAATGGACTTGCTGCCGGTTGAAAGAAACATGAATGTAGAGAGAGAGTGTTGTTAGACACCAAAAATGTTAAGCTTTATCGCAATGTTGCAACTTAATAGATGATGTTGTAATCGATTACAATGAATGTTACTAAAATGACAAATTATTGTAGATTGAGTATTAAATTGATATGAAATTAAGTTCAAGTATAATGTTTCTGTTGAATTTACTTTGACATATTTATTTTTATGCATAATAATATGCACAAATAAAGTTATTTTCTTCGTTATTTGGGTTCCGTCTGTCCGTCCGTCCGTCCACAACTTAGCTCAGAGACTCTTAGTACTAGGAAGCTATAATTTGGCATGGATATACATATTAATCATGCCGAAAAAAAATTTGTTGTAAAATAAATTTGCAGTTGCAATGTAGGGAAGAACATGATTTTCAACTAAAATGTTAAGTTTGTTCTTGGGATAAATTCATTCCAACAACGGAACCCTTCATTGTGCGTGATCCGGCACGCACTTGGCCGTTTTTTTTCATGTCACGAATCGAATGACCCAGGCAATGAAAAATGAAAACGTTGCCACGAACCCTTTCAAAGTTTGAAGGTAATATGTAAAGGAAATGCCTGATTACTAAGCTACCGCTTGATGGTTCTAATAATACTGTACTTAGACTATTAATTAGGAACCGGTTAAACACAATTATGACCATTGAACCCCCAGCTCGTTATTACTATAACAATGTGAGCTCCGACACGCCGCCGATTGTAGCGCGTGAGTGTCTGATGTAATCACTATACAACGTGTAACGTTAAATGCGCAAAACCTCAGACACCCCAACTGATTTTTAATTCAATTGACCTATTTCAGAGAGAAAATAAGTCATTAAAAAAATTGTAAAGGTTTTATGTGCTGTTTTAGTTTTACTGGCCATTCTGATCGTTTCTTGCGTCTGCGACGACGCTTTACCGAGGGAGGAGTCGTCACCGGGCCGCTGCGCCGCGCAGATATTGGCTTGCTTGAGCTATTAATAAATAGACACGGCAACGTTTTTAATGAAGATTTTTTGAAAAATGTGGCCTATATTAAAAAGTGGTTCAATTAATTCTGCTCGTTATTCTGATCAAACTATTTTCAGGTTTTGCGCATTTAACGTTACACGTTGTATACTTAGCCACAACATCTACTTCACCTCCGTACCTTTCTGTATAAATAATTCTATTTAAAACTACTCCACAGACCGGTTCACGAAGTGCACTTACAAGCTGCTAAAAGCACAGTGTAAAAACATTGCACAAAATAATTCGTTATACAGTGATGAAGCGAACATAACCTGTAAAATACTGTGTTAGAAAATAAAAAACCGGACAAGTGCGAATCGGACTCGCCCACCGAGGGTTCCGTACAAACTTGTAGGTATGTATTATAATATTATATGTCAGTGATCGAGTCTGGAAAAATTTGGAAAAAAAATTGATTCTTTAAATAAAGACTATATGTTTTATGATTTAATTACAAATGTAGTTTTCAGATTTTTTCCCTGTACTTGTAGTATAAGACAATATTACTTGCAAAATTTCATAGTTCTAGGTCAACGGAAAGTACCTTATAAATTTTTGTTCCCTTGAGAGTGTCGAAATATACGTTTTTTAACGTTTACTTAGAAGTTTTATTTTTTCACAGCTTCAAGGGACTGTAATTTCAGCTCGATACTTCCACGCGTGCCTGAGATAAAAAGTCTTGACAGACAGACAGACAGACAGACGGACAACAGAGTGATCCTGTAAGGTTTCCATTTTTCCTTTTAGGGTACGGAACCCTAAAAAACACTGTTCCACTAGAAAAATAGACAACCGAGAGTTAAAAAGTCAATTAAAAGTTGTTTCTATTGTACCTACGAAGTTTGCAACTCTCTCTACGTTATTTTTAGTGGAGAACTAAAAATAATAGACTTATATTTAATTGAATTACTTTTTCGCCGTTTTACTTAATTTGATTATAATGTACGCTATATTATTAGATTACATTTTAATTATCTCTACGACAGCTGCGAATTTCATTTACTTTGTGGAGAAAGATGGGCTTCAGCAATCAGCTGCGATCTGACGTCATTTGTTTATCTTTAATCCTGGACATTTCTCCGTGACATTACTAAAGATAAAAGAACGTGGAACACCCTTTGTTCTTACAAAAGGGTTTAATCATAGTACAGGGTGCGGTTGAAAGGGACACGCGCAATTTTAATAACGCAGACCATGTGATGTGGACTGTCGAGATAATTTAACCGAGAGAGTGAGGTCTGAATTAGTAAAATACGAATAGACTTCTGGCCTTATAAGGTCAACATTTTGCACTTACGGTACTGAATAGTATCTATTAGAGTACCTACGTACAGTATTTTTATATCACGAAGCGATACGAGTTTTACTTGCGGTAACCAAGTGTACAAATACGTTGTGAATTTGTGCGTGAAGACGAGCAGCGTCAGCACGTAACACACACATACTTCCGACTTCACCCGTGTCTCGGACGGTACCTACAGCTCCTGCGCTTACACACACATTCACAGCGTGTTTGTACATTTGTTTACTTGAAGTAAAACGCGCGTCGCGTCGTGAGATACAAATACTATACTAAACTATGCTCCCTTAGCTCGCATTACTTTTACATCCACATAAGCATTATTTCTTAATAGCAGTATAACAGCAGTATTTCATATCAACAGGGAAATAAGTCCGTAGCCAGCAGTAATAAAATAACGTCAACAACTTGTCTTAAGCCATAGGGAATAGCCGCAAAAGCTTGGAGAATTAAATTAAGACCACAACGTTTGTTTCACCAGCTGTGTAATTGAAAAAAAAAAAAAAAACCAAACCAAGCGAAAAAGGTGAAATTACTTTCCAATACTACGTTAGTGTATTCCCATATGGAAACTGGCTGAATATTTCCTTGCAATGCTTTTCATGAAATAAATTTCGCGTTCATGAATAAGAACAATATCATTGTCAGTGATTTCGAAACACATAAATATCTTTTAAGTTCTTAAAAGCTTATAGGGAATTTTTTGAAATTTAACAGAGTACGAAACTATTTTGTAAGGACGAAATTCATTTTGTCGTAACATAAAAACCAAAGTTTGTTGACTGACTATTTATTTTCGACTATTTTAGACCCGTATTTAAATCACTGCTGGTTTTAAAATGAACCACAGCTCAATAAATACAGTTTTAAATAAAGCTTCATAATAGAGTTAGTGGGTACATAATTACGGGCGTAATAAATATATAACTTTTATCCACAACTCAATTTACCGTACAAAGAAAAGTCTAAATAAAAAGCACTCAACTGAATAACGTGTATTAAAGGAAGAAGCAAAACAAAGGCTAGCAAATGTTCTATTGGCACAATAAGGCACAATTCAATTTTATTCTCGTTGAGAACAGCGTGTAAAAGCTATCTAGGAAAAGAGAAATTTTCATTTGACGATAGTCTACGTGGACAAAGCCACGAGCCGTCTCTAACGTGAAAGCGTAGGTACAGACGCCAGCACATCAAGCTACCCGAAACTGTCAACGTTTCCCCATCAACTTTGACCCTAATTGCTTTAAAGATAAAGTTGAAAATCTATTAAAGAATTTGATTGTAGTAGCTTGATGTGCTGGCGTCTGTACTTCGTATAAAAGCTGAGACACGAGTCTGGGGAAGTCGTCGTTTTTACATACACCAAAGGAAACACTACATTATTTTTGTACAAAACTGTCTCCACGGTTCTCAGAGGAAGCAAAAGCATTCTTTGGCGTAATTCTCTAGAATAAGAATGTGAAAGTTCTTTGTGAAAAATCTTCAAGTTCAATAGTCGTTTCTACTTAGCTGTTTAAAACTTTAACATCTGTTAGTTCAAATAAACCATATCGAGAAGAAATCATGAGTCATGATCCTCACTATAAATCTGTAGAGTTTCATCTCGGTTCAGGACTAAATAAGTTTTATGAACTTCATAAATTCATATTTATCTAGGTTTTGTGATAAGCCCCTCAAACGACATTCATTAATAAGGTTTCTTCTATCTTGATGTTATTAGCAAGTTTATTACGTGATATAACTGAACTACTTATGTGACATTCCGTTCAGTATGTACATATCTATCGAATAAAAGAAATGCCTCAGGAAGATAAATGTAGCAATGAAACCAATAGTGTTTACTTATTACCATTTTATTTATAGGCACGTTTGAGTTTATTTTGATTAGGTTACACTCAAAATTTGTTTCAAATAATGATTTCTATTTAATTTTCATTGTTTCCTCAACTTATAAAATCTACCTACATCTCATCCGGAAGTTAGATCTTCATGCGCGGACATCGCTATAGCAGAGACAAGCCCGGATGCAGACAGATGAGTATTGAGCCCTGTTCAGCGCAGCTTCCGACAGGCAATGCTTCCCGGTAACAGACTTAACGGTTCAGATTTATTGCCTAAAGGATTCCTTTCATGATTGTCAGGGACTCAGAATGCCGTCATATTGGCTACTTTCGCTCAATTGGAAGTCCTAAAATTGCTCCAGCTTTGAAATTTCCAATTTCATTTAACGGATGTATCATCTATTAAATTAAATTAAATTAAAATATTTTATTTTGCACCCATGAGTGTAGTCTGTTTGGTTACTATACACGACTTAGAAACTAGTGTTAGTACTTACACTAACACTAGTTTCTTACCAGAAAAACAACACAAATTATTCATTAATACGCCACAGTGACATGCAGACGTATCCAATGTCCCAGTATGGGGCTGTCCCACCTATCAGCTATAGTCTTCAGGATGCTGTTGGGACTGGCGCGTACCCTGCGCATAATGGAAGCGCAACGCTTGCGCATGATAGCGTGAAACTTTTATTCTCGCTTCTGCGAACATGCCGGAAGCACTCAACCTATCAACGCCCTGAAATGCTTAATGCATTTATCTATTTGGTGATGTGTTGGTGGTAGGTACAATGAAGGCTATAAAACCTTCGCAAGTTTTTAAATTCTTTCCTTTATCAAGTCAATCAGCACTTTTCGAACGTCAAAATTACAGTCCACCAAAACGCCCGCCCTTCCCTACTTCCTAGCGCTTTCGCTAGGAAGAAGTGGCGCAACTAACTCTCCAACAACACAGGACTAATTTTGACCTTTGGAAACTACGCCGCTGCCGAGCACACTATTGCTAAGAAAACTATATTTAATTACTTGATAAAAAAGATCAAAATAGCCCTGACTTTGAATCAATGTCGAGTTGCTTTTTATATGAAATAAATAATAATAATAATATATTTATTCATAATTAAAAGGCATGAAAATTAGTACAGTTTTGCTTAAATAAAAATTGTATTGCTAAGACTTAGAAATATAACTAGTATTCAGCTGGTGAAAAGGCTAGCCAGATGATGATGATAAAGCATGACTATGAGCCGTTAAAGCAGATTATATCGTGCATAGAGCAGACAAAAATAAAATATAGTTTAAAAAAACACGCTTTAATAGCAAATCGAACTAAAAATCAGAAAATAACTTTTTATTTAAAATTCTAACATAAAAATAAAGTTATGAGAAGAAAATTAATTTCATTGTATAAAAGCGTGGGGTGCTTTTTATCATATTTCTATACTAACTCTACGTTTACAAATAAATACTACCTAATTATATATTTACAACAATCAGTATCGAGCACTGGCAGCGGAGCCACGTTGAATGGCAATGCTAATTCTTTGGCCAAAAACGACGGCTCTGGTCACATGAAGTATCGATCAGCCGGCGAGAAATTTCTTTAAAAAGGAGACGCGCAATCGGGCCCCTTGACCCGACCGTTTCGACCCCAAACGGCTCAAACCTGTAGTTACTCATAAAGTTACAGTATTTTCGACTGAAATGTTTATGTATTTGCATTTTTTATCTGAAACTATTATTAGGAGCAGATATTTTTATGCATGTTGCTTTACAAAGTCCACGATAGTGTTAGATTTCAAGAAATAAAATTAAATAATATTTAAAATTAGGTAATATCATCTACCCGATAATTCCTATAATCTATAAATATTATGTTAGTATTTCATACATATCACTAGTGCATTAATATTATGTTCCGTAATAATGTTAATCACTGGCTCCATGATTGTGATTATTTCTATATCTTACGTCTGTGATAATTATGATAAAAATACCTAATCTCTTTATTTCCTTATATTAAATTCCTGGCAGTTAGAAATACTGCAAAATCTAAAACACCACTTTATTGTGTAGCGCGGTAGACAAATGACACAAATAGAGACGTTTAGGTATAAGGGCAAGGAAGAAGCATTTTCTTCTCCCTTTTCCTAATTTAGCTCCCTAATTTTTAACTCACAACACTCCAAATAAAAGTATATAATATGTGTCAGCGTATGATTGTGAACACAATTCGTTTATAATCTATCTCGCGAGATTGTAAACTGTCGATAAATTGTGAACTGTTCCATACTGCTTACAATATAGTTAACGTATTAATTTTCGATAGTTTTTACTATCCATGTCAAACCATCAAATTCTGAACGAACCTGCACTTACCGATAGGGTTCATAATCTGTCCCATTTTATTACCCGTAAAATTGTTAACCGTCCCTAATTTGTCGGTCTTGAAGGTAGCTGAATTGGTCGCAGTAACTAAACCAGGGCACCACGACCAACCGCTACTTCCAAGTTGGTCAGTTACTTCGCTATTTAGTATTAGCGCAAGATGCGATCCGTCGCATGCAAGTTTGAAACCAGTTCACAATTTGTCGGTTTGCCATGGCCATAAACTATCGAAACATAATACGTAACATTGTAAAATGGTTTGTTGCAGTCATCGATCACGTTCTTTATTAGTGATCGATGGTTGCAGTTCAATTTTTTTGATATTTTTATAGTCTCGTGCGAGATTGATAAATATAAATCAAAGATGTTTATAATTATACATCATTATTATCAACGTAATTATACGGTGACAAATACAACATTATTTTTAGTATATTGCAAACCTGAATATAGTTTGTTCAGAATAAGTAACTAAATCGATTCCAATATTTTTTAAGCCATGTGTATGTCTAATTTTGTTATTGATTGTTTTGTGTTATATTTTAATTTAATTTATATATTTAATTTAATTTAATTGTGACATTTTTCATTTTTTTATTGGATTTTAATTTTATGGACTATGTCTGAAATAAATGAATTAATAATAATAATAATAATAATCGCTGCACGACAGTGATAATTATCAAGCTGATTTGATAAGTACGACGCAAAAACATTAGTCCTACCTATAATCCTCCCGACCGAATTTCAGTCACGGCGGCCAATCTCAACTACGCAGGACACTTATTCGCTAGCTATTTACGTAAATGTTTAGGTAGTTTTAAGATATTTGCAATTCCCAAGTGCCGATTCTATTGCTCACAAACTAAACTAAATTTAAGTTCAGTGCATCTTTTTCTTTTTATTTCATTAAGAAAAGGATAGAAGATAAATATTAGTTTAGTCCTGTCAAATTGAGGTACTCTGCAGACAAGTTTAGACGTGATAAAAAATTTGGCTACTAAAAATACGTCAATTTACGTAAGGCGGTGACTAATTTCACAGGACTAAAGTAATTTTTTTTTTTTTTTATGATATAGAAAAAGATGCACTGAACTTAAATTTAGTTCAGTTCGTGAACAAAAGAATCGGCGCCATTGCAAATTAAAAAGTTATTTGATTCGTTTAAAATGGTGCCACTGGATATTTTAGTCTGATAAAGAGGGGAGTAGTTGAACTGCGAGTGTAAGTACTAATAATAAAAATAATTAATAATTCTATTTGTATTGCCGTAATATTTGTGCTTTTATTTTACCCAGTGTTTGAACCCAGTAATAAAATCATGCTTATTTGTTCAAATTAACGCTTTTTATTTTCCTTTTATGATGCTCTGGGTAGTCCTACATATTATATTATATGTGTGCAGAAGTGTGTGAAAAAAAAAAACACAGGTGCACTCCTCTTTCATCACACCGACACGACCAGGTTGGTATCAGGCCTGGACCTATGGCTTTACGTGCTTTCCGAGACATAAGAGTGTCACTACCGCACAATCTACTTCCAAACTCCATGCTTCTACTGAGAAATTCCTAATGGAAAAACCTAATAACATTTACTACACCTACTTACAAACCTTATACCTACTCACCGCGGAAAGCATGTCAGTCGCGGACATCCTTCCCTGCAGCTAGTGCGTGCAACACCGCTTCCTTGGCGAGGACCCTGACAGTGACAACCACGTCGCATGCCGCGTATAAAGCCACGGATACACTAGGGGACAAATGGAGCAACATGTTGCGGAACATGGCGCTCGGCAACTACGTGAATGTCCCGAGAGAATGTCGCGCCGTGCGCTCGCTCTCGGAGCGGGAGCAAGAAACATGTCCCGCGTCACGTAAAAATTTGCGGGTCATGTTGCGGGACACAATGCAACGTTGCAGCGTCACGTATATTTTGTGTTGCGCGTCATGTTGCGGGACAAAATGTTCCCTAGTGTATCCGGGGCTTAAAACATCGCCTTGCTTATAAATACTTCACCCACAGTCCCTCTAGCTGATTCACACCTGCATAAAATGAATTATTCAAACTTAATGCAGATTTTAAACTTATTTAACACATTTCACGACTGGAAAATTCATATTTAAATTTCAATATTATGGTCCTTGAAATACTTAAATTACTGTGTTTACTAAGCGTAGCTCGATGAGTTTGAAAGACATTCAAATTATAATAAGTTTTTATTATTAATTAATAGCAAAGGTAAATGCTACCGGTCTATCAATAAAACAACGGAAGGTACAATGGCTTGTTAATAAATTTTATATTACGACCTAACAAATTACTGCTAGGTACATGATGTTTCATACACGGAAGAATTGATGCGCGAAAGATTAAATTGCGAAGCCTCTACACGAGCACCGCTCAGTTGCTCACCTCATCACGAAAAGAGGATCATCATCTGCCTAGCCTTTTCCCAACTATGTTGGGGTCGGCTTCCAGTCTAACCGGATGCAGCTGAATACCAGTATTTTACATGGAGCGACTGCCTATCTGACCTCCACAACCCAGTTACTGGGTAATACGATACCCCTAGGTAAGACTGGTTGCCAGATTTTCGGGCTTCTGACACCCGTAACGACTGTCAAAGATCTACGAATGACAGCCGGGACCAACGGCTTAACGTGCTTTCCGAGGCACGGAGGGGTCTCGGTATGTAAAGATGGTCACCCATCCACAGACCAACCGCGGCAAGCGTAGCTTAACCTGATCGATCGACCTTTGCGGCTGTTATTATTTAGCCACGGGCCCCTCTCGAAATACGACATCACGAAAAGAGGATAAAGTCGAAATAAATAAACCCCTCGAAATACGACAGCACCTAAAATAGAATACCTCTCGTTATTATACTTCATATAAAGCGGGGTACATACAAGGGTGTTATAACGCGGCATCGTTCACACAAAATTGAATCATGCACGTTACGTGCGAGTCTTTTATTTGCTGCTTATATCATTATAAACATAAACAACGCCCAAATTGATTTTGTTCGCAGAATCGTAGCCTTTCACGCGATCTTTGTTGATATTTCTTGCCCGGAAATAAAAATGAAAAAAAGGTGGCTGGGACAGACTGGATGCGGAAGGCGGAGGACAGGGTGTTGTGGCGCAGTCTGGGAGAGGCCTATGTCCAGCAGTGGACTGCGATAGGCTGAGTTGATTGAAAATGTTCAATTTCATCATCATCATCATCATCATTTCAGCCGAAAGACGTCCACTGCTGGACATAGGCCTCCCCCAAGCACGTCCACTTCAAACGGTTTAGTGCTTCTCGCATCCAACGGATTCCTGCGGCCTTCACAAGGTCATCGGTCCAGCTTGTGGGAGGCCTTCCAACGCTACGTCGACCGGTACGCCGTCGCCACTCCAGTACCTTTGGGCCCCATCGGCCATCTGTTCTGCGAGCAATGTGTCCTGCCCAGTGCCACTTCATTCTTTTCGCTCAGCTCTTAAGGGTCGTAGCGTGATGTTAAATAGCCTATACTTAGCCTTCCTCAAGAATAATTGGGATATCAACAGCAAAAAAAAAATCCGATTGGTACATCCGGATATTAGCAAAGAAGTCAGATATATGACTTCTTTTCTTTTTGCTCAGCTCTTAAGGGTCGTAGCGTGATGTTAAATAGCCTATACTTAGCCTTCTTCAAGAATTGGGCTATCAACAGCATAAAAAAATCAAATCCGACTGGTACTTCCGGATATTAGCAAAGAAGTCAGATATATGACTTCTTTTCTTTTTGCTCGGCTCTTAAGGGTCGTAGCGTGATGTTAAATAGCCTATACTTAGCCTTCCTCAAGAATTGGGCTATCGCCAGTAAAAATATTTTTTCAAATCCGACTAGTACTTCCGGATATTAGCAAAGAAGTCAGATTTATGACTTCTTTTCTTTTTGCTCAGCTCTTAAGGGTCGTAGCGTGATGTTAAATAGCCTATACTTAGCCTTCTTCAAGAATTGGGCTATCAACAGCATAAAAAAATCAAATCCGACTGGTACTTCCGGATATTAGCAAAGAAGTCAGATATATGACTTCTTTTCTTTTTGCTCGGCTCTTAAGGGTCGTAGCGTGATGTTAAATAGCCTATACTTAGCCTTCCTCAAGAATTGGGCTATCGCCAGTAAAAATATTTTTTCAAATCCGACTAGTACTTCCGGATATTAGCAAAGAAGTCAGATTTATGACTTCTTTTCTTTTTGCTCAGCTCTTAAGGGTCGTAGCGTGATGTTAAATAGCCTATACTTAGCCTTCTTCAAGAATTGGGCTATCAACAGCATAAAAAAATCAAATCCGACTGGTACTTCCGGATATTAGCAAAGAAGTCAGATATATGACTTCTTTTCTTTTTGCTCGGCTCTTAAGGGTCGTAGCGTGATGTTAAATAGCCTATACTTAGCCTTCCTCAAGAATTGGGCTATCAACAGCAAAACAAAAAATCAAATCCGACTGGTACTTCCGGATATTAGCAAAGAAGTCAGATATATGACTTCTTTTCTTTTTGCTCGGCTCTTAAGGGTCGTAGCGTGATGTTAAATAGCCTATACTTAGCCTTCCTCAAGAATTGGGCTACAGCAAACAGCAAAAAAAAATTTCAAATCCGACTGGTACTTCCGGATATTAGCAAAGAAGTCAGATATATGACTTCTTTTCTTTTTGCTCGGCTCTTAAGGGTCGTAGCGTGATGTTAAATAGGCTATACTTAGCCTTCCTCAAGAATTGGGCTATCAACAGCAAAACAAAAAATCAAATCCGACTGGTACTTCCGGATATTAGCAAAGAAGTCAGATATATGACTTCTTTTCTTTTTGCTCGGCTCTTAAGGGTCGTAGCGTGATGTTAAATAGCCTATACTTAGCCTTCCTCAAGAATTGGGCTACAGCAAACAGCAAAAAAAAATTTCAAATCCGACTGGTACTTCCGGATATTAGCGCGGTCAAACATGCAAACAAACTCGTCAGCTGTAGTATAGATGTAAGTAGGTATAAAGATTTTACCACGTCCAGAAGTCACATGAGAACATAATGAAAGGTCTGTCCAAAATTTCCTAACTTCCAAATGCAAATGCGAAATGGTTAGAAAACAGGGATGGGTAGTTGGATACCACCTGTCAAGAACAGGACTACTCAACGCAACATAGTACGTATTATCAAGTATTATGTGGATACACAAGCCATCGTAACTGACATTCGATTAGGCTTGACGTATCCACTTTCTGTTTACCTCGGGGAATATACGAATGATAACATAATCACTTTGTCACAGCTAATCGCAGGATACGAATATTAGATGTATGTTTTATTAGTTGATTCCCCAGTGTATTGGCAATGAAGAACATCTGAAGGAAACTTTGCTAACTATCTATACAAGGTGTAATAGAATTAACGCATGTCCTGAAAGTTGTTTGGTCATAATTGACTCCTGAATCTTCAGTAACTTTTGATATAAGTAATATATTTTTTTTTTTTAAATTATGTATTTTGCCATATTAGCGCCGATTGAACCAAAGAAAATTAAATCTTATATCAAGGCAATAAGACTCAATTTTAAATGCATAAAGTAATGTATAAATAATTTTAATAGTTTTTTTTTTTTGTTTTTTGTTATCTTTGTTCGGCTCAACCAAAGCATCTAATCTCTTCAACCTGCCATCTAATCTCTTCACCACCCTTGGTTGACTGGTAGCGAATGCCAAGGCATAAAGTCCGCCTTTGTACCTTTTTGTGTGCAAAAAGTATAAATAAATAAATAAATAAAGCAGGTTTTTATGGAAAGAAAAATTAAAAAGGTTGCCCGTAAAATTCTGGAAAAAGTGAAAGTGCTTTTTTCTGTAGGGTTTTTGTACGAACTGAAGACCAGAATTTTGAAATTTTGTCAGTATAACGTCTGTCTTGAATAATTTTTGTGGTACTATCGCTTAACGTCACGCCTTCCATAAAGGCAAAGGTATCAATAATACCTTTTTCAGCAAACGATGTCGTTATCACATTTTTACCTAGTCTTTCAGGTATTCAGCCGGACCAAAACTAGAATGCAAAATATACCTTCTCATGCGAAATAAGATCTACGGAGGGTATTTAAAGGCTCAGGCAGCGAAGCTTTATTTTTGGCCTGTCTGACGTCATACCCGCGCCGACCGCGACATTTAACCACAGACCGACGCTACGTTCCACACTAGCTAGCTCTAATGGACTTTATTTTTACTTATTCATCGAATCACTGTGATTATGGAATTACGTAAATAAGAGACCTTCGCTTTGGATATGTCTACGAGACGTCTCTAACCAAGATGATGATATTTAACAATTTGTTGGAGTTCTATTGATTAAAGTCAGAATTTTCTTTCAGAAAATCCAGTTTTCCCTAGTTTGAAAGGCTTGGAAAACTCTAGATGAATTTTTAACAACAAATTCTGCTGTCGAACGGTTGGCACAACCGCTACTGCCCCTGCTAAAGAGGCTATATAATTTAAACAACTTTTTTTTGCTTTTTCTAGCATCCTAGGTGACTTCGAACAAATATCACGATTCAACTGTAGATATCCTCCTGAGTACATCTGTCCTTTGCATAGTACATAAGAAAATAAAAAATCTATCTTCTTGGTTTTAATTGGCAACACCAAAATATTTTATCAGTGCCATCTATTGGCTTCATGTGTTATAATAAAAGTTAAATTTCAAACGTAATCTGTCATTTCTTTAAAAAAATGGCGTCGGAGGACAAACGTCGGAGCGTGCGTCCGCGCAAAGGTAAGTTAATATTTATTCATCGAATGAATTCTTTCATTATTATGTTCTTTTTTCTATTAATTAACGAATTAACAATGGAAACTAATAATTTAACGTATTATTTTTACGAAAAATTAAATAAAGGGCTTGTGATCAGATTATGTTTTTTTATGTTCTTTGCATAGTACGACAGTATGCAATTAATATTTCCCAAGAGTGTCTTCCCATGTACTATGCAAAGTACATTAAGGTTTCTTCAATGTTTTATGTTTGTTTTAGATATCACAGTCAGCGAAATAACAGAAGCTTTAAACTACTCTGACTTTGATTATTCTGGGGATGATTCGGATGAAGATCCCGAATGTAAGGTTCTAATAAAGCCAGTTCCTTCCAAAGAAATCATACCAAAAGTGCTGCACATTTACCAGAATATGGTGAAAAACAATGGCGCTGCAGAAAAGGTGGCTGTGTTAAAAAAACCACAGTGTTCTGCAAAAAATGCGAAAACTTATGTTTCACATCTAATCGAAACTGTTTTACAAACTTTCACGAAGACATCTCTATAATGTTCCTATTAAAAAGTACCTAAATTTGTTTTGATTAAGACTGTATAAGTTTCGTTTTTGATAATTATATTTGAGAAAAAGTTTAATTTTTGTTGATTTTGGAAATTTTAATAAAAATCATTTTTACAAAATTAATATTCTGTTAATTAATCCTTACAATTTCTGACAGTGTCTTGAATGAAATATAAGAATATTATATAAATTACTTATGAGCTTAATTCCCTTGTCCTTTAAGTAGAACATAGCGAAAAACCAGTTCTTCCAGCGAATGATTTTTTTCACTATTTTTCCCAAACTAAGACGTTGTTAAGCAGTGCACTACAAGAGTTTCAAAAGGAAACTCCAACAAAAGTATGTCTGGAACTCAGGAGGATATAATTAATTTACACATTTAAAACATCCAATGCGACCGTTAATTTCCTTAGCTTCTCAGTTAATCTTGGCGAGTTAGGGGTAAATTGACTGCAAATACATCTCCGAAAATAATATAATTTTCTCCCGTGTTCCTTGCTTTAACCGTGTTATGAAGCGGGCCCGGCCGCCCGGCCGCCGCGCTCCAATTGCAATTAGTACCGATTCAATTAGTTATCCACTGTTTCTCATTTTACTTTAGCCTGGATAATGAGGGTTTTAGGTAAGGGCCCTCCGCTAAACCCTGTGGGCTGTGACTGAGTCATGTTCCCCTGATCCGCCTTTACATTTTACCGTCCGTGTTTATTCCGCGTCATAAAATTTACTGTCTATTGTTGAACACTCGTAGTGGAGTTTGCACGAGTTGTTGGTAAAGAAAAATATAAATATGATGCATGTTGCCAGGAGGTATCACTGTTTGTAGGCTCAGTATATGTATAGCGAGGCGGGTAATAAATATATCGGTAACTCGATCAAGTTGAGGGCTTGTTTTAAATTGTGACAGAGAAAAGAATCCGAACCCTCAGCTCAATACCCAAACTGGTACATCTAAAGTTTACCTAGTTTTTGGCATACAATTGCGAAAATTGCCTGATAATATAACTTTTAATACCCAGTTAGAATAAACATGTGACTTCCCAGCCAAATGCTCACTTGCCAATCTGTTTTTTTGTGGTTTAAGTCGAAGCCATTTGCAAAATGTGTTGTTACTTATCAAATCCGTGATGCAAATGCAGTGATGCAAACTTAGTGATGGCAGCACGAAGTTTGTTGTCCCGACCGAGACAACTCTGAGCCAACTTACTTATCTGCACCAACGTTTGATAAAGACATCTCCTAACAAACAGGCTTGTCACTCTCTTTACCTTACCAGATTAACATTAAAATTAACGTTAAATTAAACCACTTTTATTCATTTCTAACAGCTTCTTCATCTCATCATCTACCTAGCTTTTTTCTCCAGCTTTTTGGCTTCCAGTCCAACCGCATGCAGCTGAATACCCAGCCATATCTGACCTCCTACGCCCAGTTACTGGGTCATGTGATAAGACTCGTTAAGACTGGTTGTCAAACTTTCGGGCTTCTAACTACCCTTAACGACTGTCAAAGATCTAGAAATGACACCGGGGACCAACGGTTTAACGTGCTTTCCGGGGCATGGAGGGGTCTAAATATGTAATTAATGGTCACCCATCCACGGACCGACATTGGCAAGCGTAGCTTAACCTTTGATTGACAGTTGCGGCTGTGATTATTTAGCCATGAGTCCCTCCTAGCAGCTTCTTCATCTCTGCTCCACAGATAGCCCTAAATATGAACAATCAAGTCTTCTTCTTCCTGCCCTTGTCCCATTTGATTTGGGGTCGGCGCAACACGTTTTCTTCTTCCATTCTTCCCTGTTAGACGTCATGGCATCATTTACTCCTTTCTCTTTCATATCATTCCTCACACCGTCCATCCATCTTTTCTTTGGCCTTCCTCTCCCTCTCCATCCATTTACATTCATATTGAACAATCAAGTAAAGTGGTTTTATTACACATTTAAAATGGCACAATTTAAGTTTTTATAAGAATAATAATAGTACTTAATGGTTAATGTACCACGTAACCATATAGTTGAAAAACAAAAACAAAGATTTTCTATTATATTTCTTGACTATAGTACGTTCACACATAACATTAAAAACTAGAATCCACTCCAAGGTTGCCTGGAAGAGATCGCAGAAAGCGATAAGGCCGCCCATTGTATGTTTTGTAGTACCAATTGTTTTTTTTATATTTTTTTTAATGTATTTTCTGGTGGACAATAAAGTATAAATAAATTAAAGCCTACAATAAAATGAACTAGTTAATTAAATATTCTTATCTCCTCATCTATCTACACGTATGGACGTATGTTCGGAAAATTTTAATGAGTGCTTAAGCTGAAAATATAATAGCTTGTTGTTATTTATATTCAGTTGAAAAACTCTATAAATATATTAATTTATATATGTCGTTTTAAACATCCTTACTGACATTCATAATAAGTACCCACTTATTGTTGACTGACTATTTCAAATGAAACCTCCCGATTTCCAGATCTCCAGATCCTTTCCTATTCGAAGATGAGAAGACGGAAATTCTCTAGGTGCTAATAAATTGTAATAATATTAATAGATGCCCACTTTCAACCAGAATTCCCTTGAAAGCATTCTCCTTTAAAAAGCAGATGTGGCAAATACCAGCTGGAGCCAAGAGCGCTTTTAACGTAAGTGACGCGAATCTACTTATTCATGTGTTTACTCAAGACGGGCAGAAGATTTTTAATTTTTGATTTTGTAATCAGTACACACAGCGTTCATTTTTCATTCCAAGTTTTAATTAGATAGAAACAATGAAAAACCCTCACGTACGGACCGCGCCCCTCGAGATCACTTTGCATATAATTTACGAACAAATTATTTTTAAAACCATTTTTGATTCGCTGCGATGTTTACGTGGAATACGTTTGGACGGAAGTATATTTTATTCCGGAAGATTCGATAATGTTTTTTCAATAATAATAAAAATTATAACCCTACCTCCGTATCTCTACGTTGACGTCGTGGTGGGGCTTGCGCCCTCCGAACTCTGGGCCTGTGCCGGTAGTTGACCATACCAGAACAGGTCAGGAGCCAGACCAATAAAGATACAAAAACTCGCAGGGCAGCATGGGCGAGCTGTTGGGCTGTAGCGACCCCACGGACCCTATCTCCCGGGAGTAGTCTTGTTCCTCACCTCTGGCTTGCCTTTATAGGCCGGCTGGAGTGAACACTGACGAGAAACAGAGCTCCCACCTCATTCTTGCATTTACTGGCCGGCTTGAGTGGAGATTCGCAAGAGCAAACGTGCTCGGGGAAAGGAAGTATTCCAGTAAGTGCTCGTAGCGATCTTGACCATCTTCCGGGGTCTGGGATTAATTTGAAAGCTATGGAATACCTCTCCACTCCACATAAGCACCTCAGGAGATGTTGCCCCCTTGTTGCTACGTCACTATGGGCTAGCGACAGTTTCCGGGGGCCCATTATGGAGTGTGCAAGTCACCCACTGCCATTTTATCTGTGAATATTATATTGTCGTTGATCAAGCAGGGGACATAGTCCTTCCATAGTTCAAGGTAACCGATTCACTATAGGCACCCAAACCTATAGCCCAATATGTTTTATTTACATGTTCTGCAATAGTCCTGCACCAACCAGGGGTTGTCCTTGGGTGCACTCGCATAGTGCAGGTATATAGGTCGATTGGTGCTTCCTCATCATTTAAAATTATCTAAGTTGCCTCTGCGAGTTGGCTTCGCCCCTTGGTATGCCTCCCAAAGGTCCGGGAC
Source organism: Eremobia ochroleuca (assembly GCA_949629135.1). Taxonomy (NCBI): domain Eukaryota; kingdom Metazoa; phylum Arthropoda; class Insecta; order Lepidoptera; family Noctuidae; genus Eremobia; species Eremobia ochroleuca. The sequence goes on from OX451387.1 coordinate 14,545,973, forward strand.
CCAAGGGTCTCGAGATATGTGAAATAAATAATAATAACAAATGTTTTATTCAGTACTAAAATGGGTAAAATGATTATCTACATAAAGTCTTAGAAATTATTTACAAAGGCATAATAATGTTAGAAGCCTGCACTAGAATAAACGTGTATCACAGACGGCATGAGCATACTTTGTGGTAATTCTAGGACAATAAATTTCTTAACAATATTTAACATTAGAAGTCTTGGAATAATGACAAAATTTTATGAATTCATTATTTTATGCCCATAGGTAATAACCTTAAAAGTCAAAGTAACAAAAAGTCTTATAAAAGTAATTATTTAGCCGGTGTAAAATAATGTTTTAAAACTTAGCTAAATATATATGATATGATGTTGCGTCAGCAGAAATTGGTAAGTGGGTTAAAGTCAATGCTGCACAAAATTAAATCACGTTCGAGGCAATGTGTTTATTCAATCTTTGCTGCGAGCGACTAATGTGCTTAAACATCAACAAAATCGAGGATTTGTAGGCCAGTGTAGTGTTTTGTTGAGTCGGCAGCAGGCATTAAACACAGAAGTCTCGCCTTAAGTATGACGCTCTAAGCGCCCTCGTAGTCAATAGAGTTGATGTACCTGGATTCTGCTATTTTTCTACCAGGGCGCTTAGCATCTCCCGTTTTGTGGTTATTGGATTTCTTAAGGCATGAGCAAGTTGCACATTTCGGTGTGTCAGCTTTCTTCGCGCACTCTGACATCGGGAGTCCTTCTTCTCCGCAGCGACCTCACGTAGATTTTAGCTCTCTGCATGTTTTTACTGCATGACCATATTGTTGGCATTTATAGCATCTAGTGACCAAGGTGAAGTCCGTGACAGGGCATGACGTCCAATTTTATAAAAAGCCTTGATTGGGATAATAGGACTTTACGTATATTGACTGTAACTTCAATGACGTAGTTACAGGTCGACGCATCTTTCTTCCCAGATTTATGGCTTAATTTAACCGCGCTCAAAAAGAACTCCATCGGCATTGCTGGAAACTTGTCGGCTACGTTCTGTTCATAAATACACCTGAAGACTTCAGTTTCAGCCAAAGTAGTCGGCACACCTACAACCACGATCCAAGGTTTGCGATTGTTTGGTTCGTCGGCGGTAAGTCCGGATGTAAAGAACCGGACTGTGGGTTTGAGTTTGTCAGCATCATTTTTCGTTTCGGTACTAATAATAACCCCTCCATTTATGGTCTTTTGTGTCGTCACTTGACTTTAATTTATCGTTGGGATAAATAGCTACAGAGCTTAAATTGTTCGGTTGAATGAAATGATTTGCTCACTAAATCAAATATGAAACATTTCCCGCATTCCTTAATCGTCTGCTTGAGCTCCGAAATATGTTCCGTCAGGTCACGCTTTTCCTGAAGGGCATCAACCGCGCCATATGCCTGAATGGCTTTCTGCTTCAGCGACTGGTATAAAACTGCCATTTGTGAAGTTCCAGATCCTACTTTACAGCACAGGGTAGAAATTTTCAGTTTCTGCTCCGAGTTGAGTTTGCCATCCGCGGCAATAGAGAGCAAACTTCATTTAAGTGCTGTTCGATGGCTGGCATCCATTTTTGAATCTCGGGCGTTGAAACAACATCAGCCGTGACCGACTCAAGGGCTGGGCTCTGCGTCGCCGTCTTCGACGCCAAGGCGGAGGGTGTACTGAGTCCCTTGGATTAAAGGGCCTGTTATCAATTTTGTATTTCTACGAGTTCACTAATTCGTGTACAATAAACACTGAAACTACACACTAAGCACAATTACAGTTTAATTACATTGGTAATACACTAAAGGAAGTCACTATTATTAAAGTAGGTAATTAATAAATATTGCTAACGACCACGTCTGTACACTGCGAATGACCACGACTCAATCTAATGTAGGTACCTACTTGATGTGCCAGCACATCAAGATACTCGAAACTGTCAAATTTTCCCAATCAACTTTGAACCTTACGCTTTAGCGATAAAGTTGAAAAGTCTATTAAAGGAATTTGTCAGATTGTAGTAGCTTAATGTGCTGGCGTCTGTATAAAAAAGGCAATAATGTCTTTATTTAAATAAAGTAACTACAATGAGTTTTTTTTTTAATGCGTTTCCCATCAATGCCGAATGCTATAACCAGAACTTGTAAATATTGTGTTACTACATCATTTTATAAAATTCATTGCAGATATTTTATTGTGGATAAAAAAGGTGTTGTTTTTGTGTTGGTTTTTTTATTTTGTTGGTTGTTGTGTTTTTAACTTCCTGATTAGGGAAGTTATAGTAATCACCCCGATTTTTTTGTTAAGAATTTTGACAACCATATACTACAGCGGGATAATTGCGTAACACACTATCAGTAGGAATGGCTTTTATTTTAACATTCAACCACATTCATTGCGTTATTTACGTTGTTGAACAGACAAATTTTTCGAACATATGAAGCAATGGATTAGCAATATCCTTCAAAATGATTCAGATTGATATTGTGTTACGCAATAAGGGAATTAACAATTAATTAACAAGTTACGTATTAGTTCATTTATATCGATATCACGGAGTTCGACGTTACACGTAGTTTATTTGCCACTGTATTTTGCATAATTTAACATGACAGGAACCAAACCGCATTACGATTCCGAAAACTAAACCAGTTTTAAACAAAATTGACAGTTTATACAAAAATATTAATAATTTTCTAGAAATGGGGGCTATTACCATCTGCCCCCAGGATGTCGCTCATGCAATCCGTCCATTGCCTAACTGGAAGTCTCCAGGGCCGGACGGGCTGCAAAACTTTTGGATTAAATGGTTTTCAAGGTCGCACGCTCACTTGGCGTCTTCAGACTGCTTTGGAAACTGGTTCGCTACCCCAGTTCGTAACGACAGGAGTTACCCAACTGCTCCTTAAATCAAGTAGCACCGCGAAACCCAAAAATTAGAGGCCGATCAGGTGTTTACCGACTGTCTATAAAGTTCTTACATCCATTTTGAAGAATAAATTAACAAACATATAGATACCAACTCCATCATGTCTTTCTCTCAAAATGGATGTAGGAACGGGTCCCGCGGTACTAAGGAGGTACTCCTCATTGATATGGCCATTAGTCAACAGATTCGACACTCCCGAAAGGATCTGTCGACATATTGAATAGATTATAAGAAGGCTTATGACTCGGTGCCACATACATGGCTCATGAGGGTGCTGGAGTTAGAAGTAGATGCAACTCTGCGGACCTTCCTGATGTTATGTATTGGGCAATGGAGGACGGTCCTTCGCTATGCAGGATGTCCAGTTAGGGGAATAGCGAACCGATAAGGATCGAGCGAGGCATATTTCAGGGCGATAGTTTGAGTCCACTTTGGTTCTGCTTGGCCTTGAATCATCTAAGCACACTGCTGGATTGATGAGAACCTCGTGAAAGCCGAGAAAGATAAACGAATCAAATATCTTGACTTAGCTTGCGAGGTCGTCGACATATGGGATATGGACTTAGCGATCATTGTTGCGATCATTGTTGGACAGGCCTGTTGGTCTAGTGGTCAGTGGCCCTGACTGCTATGCCCAGGGTCGTGGGTTCGATTCCCACCTAGGACAAATGTTTGTGTGATGAGCACGATCATTTGTTCTTTGTCTGGGTGTAATTTATCTATAATATGTATGTATTTAGAAGTATATATGTATGTTTATCAGTTGTCTAGTACTCATAGCACAAGCTCTGCTTAGTTTGGGACTAGATGGCGTTGTGTGAAAGTTGTGGAATATTATTATTATTGTGCGGCTAATCGTGACAGTCAATGGGTTAACAGCCAAGAGCCTCGACCAACACCTGAGGAGGCTCTCGTTGGGCAGCTGGATCAAGGCTTGATTCAGAATGCGGTACTTCTGGACAAAGCCCGCATTGTTAGGAGGTTCCTCTCTCTGGAGCCCTGGCTGCCGGTAGCTTGGACCCTGTTCCCGATACCGATGGGATTTTTGATATGTTTAAAACTTTTCATATTTTTATATCCTAATATTTATAAGCATAATTTATGTGTAAATAATGAAATGAAGGAAATCATGATTTTCTAGAAATAAATTCGACTGTTTAATACCCTTTTCAAGGCGTTCTGTCAATCGTTTTACACGAGTGGCCCGTGGGTGCCATTTACGCGCCGAGCCTACAGCGTCAAGGCTAGATCGATGTAATAATGCTCTTAGGATGCTGTTGGGGTTGTAATGACGGTGTAGCGCTTCGGGGAAGGAATTCGCGGAGGCCCGCACAGATGGTTTCCATGCATGCGAAAGAAAGCGGCCTCCATACTACAGCGCCTGCATTGTAGTGACCACAGATTCTGAAAATGATCGTTGCCAGACAGTTCTAAGACTGAATAAATAATAAAATTGAGAAAACTAACAAGCCATACAATAACTATTTAGCGAAGTACTATTGTTACTAACATCAAAATACTAACAAAATATCAACTTTAGCCCGAAATAAAGTTCTATTTAATTTTAATTTAATAAATAGTAATAATTTTAATAAATAGCACACCTACACGTGAGGGGCTTGTGGCTAAATAATAACAGCCGCATGGGTCGATCTATCAGGTTAAGCTACGCGATCAGCTGTTGGTACGTGGATGGGTGACCATCTTCACATACCAAGACCCCTCCGTGTCTCGGAAAGCACGTTAAGCCTTTGGCCACTGTCATTTGTGGATCTTTGATAGTCGATACGGATCGTCAGAAGTCCGGAAGTCTGATAAGCAGTCTTACCAAGGGGTATTGTATTACCCAGTAACTGGGTTGTGGAGGTCAGATAGGCAGTCTCTCTGCTGCATCCGGTTATACTGGAAGCCGACCCCAACTTAGTTGGGAAAAGGCTAGGCAGATGATGACCTACACATAGGTATATGGAATAGTAATTAGTGGAAACAATGAATGCTCTGGAATCCACTATACTCGTAGTGTGCCCTATTGGAAACCCGCATCAAGTTTTTCACTGAAGATAATGATGGCTGTTGACTATTATTGACCAAATAATAGGCCCGTATTCATATCAACTTTATAGGTAATTATTCTGAAACTTTATATTAATAAAGTTTCAGAATAATTACCTATAAAGTTTGATTTATATGGACAGCTGACTCAGCCTATACGAGTATAAATGCGCCTATGTGTGTACTTTACGAAGGCAATGGGCCGACTTCCATTTGGCTAGGCTGTGGCGCTCCAATACTCGTAAATTTTTCGTAATGAAGCTGACTCTAAGGTCAGCGGGTTAATACAATAGGCGACTTATGTACACAGACGTAATGAGAGTATTTTACATACGTTTAAATTGCGTGTAATGAGTATACAGAGTCTAAATTAACTTTATAGTATAAGGGCGACGTTTATAGACGGTGCTTATACTTTGTTGTATTGCTTTCAAAATGAATTGCTTTTTGGAAGTACCGAAATTTATAATAGCACTAGCTTCTGATTGCGACTTCGTCCGTGTGTATTTTCTTGTTACTCCTAATTCCTCATTTTGTAGTGAATAAAATGTTTATTAACCTGTAATTTATTCTATAGATATTAGCTGTTTGTAATGTCGTAAGTTTTTGTTACCTTTTTTTTTTTGGGTGGGAAATTATCAAATAACTTCTCCCGCTCTGGGCGGAGCGGGAAGGCGTGTCAGACTTTTACTGACTAAAACCCACCCGTGTTCCTTCAGTTGCCTGTGCCAAGGGCCACGGTAACTCTTTCGAACAACCCGCGACCCTGGAAAGCATCGGCCCCAGTGGACGCCGTCAGTTACTGCTGACATCTCTTTGAGGCGCGCGTGGAACACAACGCGCCATTGACCTGGGCCTGGTCCTTACCAGACGGCGAACTGTCCATTGTTGTTTGGGACTAGGTGTAATATTTTTTTCAAATCCGACCGGTACTTATTACTACTACTTAGAGATTAGCGCGTTCAAACAAACAAACTCTTCAGCTCTATTATTAGTATAAAAAGGAGGGGCTTGTGGCTAAGTAATAACAGCCGCACGGGTCGATCGATCAGGTTAAGCTACGCTTGCCGCGATTGGTCCGTGGATGGGTGAGCACCTTCACATATCAATCCCCTCCATGCCTCGGAAAGCACGCTAAGCCGTTGGTCCCGGCTGTCATTCGTGGATCTTTGACACTCTTTACGGGTCGTCAGTAGCCTGAAAGTCTGACAACCAGTCTTACCAAGGGGTATCGTATTACCCAGTAACTGGGTTGTGGAGGTCAGATAGGCAGTCGCTCCATGTAAAATACTGGTATTCAGCTGTATCCGGTTAGACTGGAAGCTGACTCCAACATAGTTGGGAAAAGTCAGCATGCAGAAAGGAAAAGGCAGCATGCAAAAGGCAGGCAGATGATGATGATGAGTTATAGATAAATAAAACCTTGACATTTTTATTTTAAGTCGTTCAAGTACCTACGTAATGTAAAAGTACAAAAAAGCAAGAAATTTATTTCACAGCCGAATTGGCCTCTATGTTCTCAAGCAGAAATCAAGGAAAAATACTGATTACATGATATTTTCCCAATTTTCCGACTATTATGACTCCTTCATAGAGAGACAGATTGGTTATAATCCTGTGATGCTGCGTGGGTCAATGATCTAAAACGAGATGAAGCCTTCGTCCATACGATCATTTCACCAGAGGGGGCCAAAAGAGGCTCCTATGGGGTAACCTGCGGGGTAATTGCGTAACATACTATTAAAATGCCTTTCATTTTGACATTTTGACCATTCAACAGCATTCATTGCGTTATTTTTTTTTTTATTTAAATAACGCAATGAATGCTGTTGAATGTTGAATATTCATCAAGGTGAATTTGTCAAAGAAATGAAGCAATGGTTTAGGAACTTCTTTCAAAATCCTTCTGATTCTGTTATGCAATTGAGGTGCAGGTCAGTAAACCCCTCAATCAACCTTGATTACTAAATCATCTTTTTACCCGAGATGGCCTTTCCCCAAATGCCAACACGAGTTATGGTCAATGTGTATCAATAGGTAGTAAAACAATGACGAATTCAAAACTGTACGAAGAACATAATTTAAAAAATGTAATTTCTACGAGGTTTGGGAACGAGTCTGATGCCGAAAATATAGTTTTTAGAATTTTTGTCCCTTTGTCTGGTTGTCGGCGGAACAGATTTGAATGAAATTTGGCACACAGATAGTTTATAACCTGGATTAACACATAGTGTACTTTTAATCCCAGTAGTACGTTCCCTTGGCATATATTCCGAGACACAATCGGGCGAAGCACTTTGCAAAAAAAAAAAAACATATTTTCCGTGACTGTAGCAAACCGCGTATTTTGTATACGCTCATGTTATGAGTATGTGACGTGTACCTAAACGTTTTAAATTATGTAGTGGCAGGAAACCAAAAATTCTATTTTACCAACATCATATTTTGAATTAAACGAGATGTGACTTAAGCGTTATGCGCTCCACAGATTTCAACTGAAAGCTCGAGCCGGATTTACAGGATAAATATACTGGTTTGTGTTTTGTGCTTACGTACTTTTCACGTCACACGTTCAGATTTCAGTGGTATTACAAACGGCATAGACTACTCTGCGGTTTCATGTGAGCCCTCGAAACAATACAAAGTTGAATAAATAGCCAATACCTAGCGTAGAGTGGGAGATCCTTTATGACAAAACCATCAGAAACAAAAATATATAAACATAGAGGTATAGTCTTAAAATAATAATAATAATATGTACAAGTATAAAGGAGGGCAAATAATCAAAGGGCATCAAAAATTCGTATAGTTAATATTGTAGTTTAAGACGTCACAAATCATATTCTTCTCTTCTTGTTCTCACACACTGTATATTGTTTTCATTTCTTTATTATTTGTTCTTTTGTAGGTCTGGTAGAAATTTCTTAAGAAATTAGCAGTACTTTTGTGTCAATACTTATAGAATGTGCAACTGATTTAATTCACAATATGAAAAAAGGTTGTTCAGAATCGTTTACTTTACCGATTTCTGTCTTTTCGAATATAAGTAATTTTTTCTTCCAAAAATAATTAAAATTACATAAACTACTGTTCACGCACAAATTTCCACTTGAAGGACTAATTGCGGAAACCAAATCCGTAAGATAGAACATAGATTACTGTCACACTTCCGCTAAACAGTAAAAACAAACCAAAATAACCACCTTATAACTTGTGCTACTGTGTAATGTGACAACTATTTTCTCCCAAAATCAGTATAAAAAAATTAATAAAAAAAACAATGTCTTATACGTAATAATTAAGCAACATATTTTTAAACGGCGGGAATTCCGAATTCTACGCAAACGAAGTTGCGGGCGGATGCTAGTACGTAATAATAAAAATTCACTGTATGTATTATACAATATATTACATATTATTATTAATTTATTATATATTGTATTTAACATGATACCAATTCCAATTAGGATGTTTGTATACATACATATGTCGTATCTGCCGGTCGATTCTGGAAAAATCTCACCGTGATAACTAAGGTGAAGTGAGCTTAGAGTGAGCTGTGAGTCTTGCTGATGCTAGGGATTGAAACTATTGACGACTCACTTCACCTTTGATTTCACGCTGAGATATTTACAGAATAGATAGGCTGTATCTGTTTTACTGTGTACGTAATTAATAAAATAAATAAAAATCCATTGTCTAAAATTGTATTGTCCGTATGTTCTTCAGCTGTGAATCACGCAAGTATATAGTACACACTAATTACATGAAATCAAGTTCTTGTGTCTTCGTGAAATTGCTATCTTAAAATTATTAAAACCTATCCATAGTCAAGTTCTTTAATTTCATCTTAGATTATTATTTATTATTTATTTATTCCTTTTTTTTTAGATTATGCTGCAACTTGATTTTTTAATTTACCATCATCGTGCTACGTCATATGTATATCTTGATAGAGCTATATATATCATTCTACTTCTACTTCTTTATCTGCCTAGCCTTTTCCCAACTATGTCGGGATCAGCTTCCAGTCTAACCGGATGCTGCTGGGTACTAGATAACAGTAACTAGATAATACGAAACTCCTTGGTAAGACTAGTTATCAGACTTTCGGGCTTCTGACGACCAATAACGACTGTCAAAGATCCACGATTGACAGCCGGGACCAACAGCTTACCGTGCTTTCCAAGGCACGGGAGGGGGTCTTAGTGTGTAAAGATGGTCACCCATCCACGGACCAACCGCGACAAGCGTAACTTAACCTGATCGATCGACCCGTGCGGCTGTTATTACATAGCCACAAGCCAATCTCCTTCTACTTATACTATTAAATTAAGATGTACAAACAGCCGTCTGCCATCTGGGCGCAATGATTCGAGGGCATTAACTTGTACAATATATTCGGGAACGACTTAGTAATACTTACAGGGGTAACAGGTACACAGTTACAATATTGTTGTACCGAACGGCGTCGCAGTCGTTCGCTTTATTGCTTTACGGCTTGACGTTACCTAGTTCAGAATTAATGTAACCGAGCCAAATAGACGTTGGGTTAATATACGTTTATCTTAAATTAGGCTTCCGCGTTAAGTTGGCGCATTTGGCACTCGCGAGTCATGCGTTCGATAGACAAATGTGATTTTTGTAATTTCTCGTTAGCAAGTCCGTATGTGGCTATACTCGAGAACGGATGCTTGCTATGTTTAAAAAACTGAATGCTTAAGCACTTATTGACACCTAACATATTATATATGTATAAATATCGCTCACGTTTGAGATATGCAGCTTATAATAAAGTCCTCCAGACCGAATTTCGGCCATGGCGACCAGGGCTCGGAAACCGGTTGAAATTCTTAACCGGTTACGGTCATTGACCCCAAACCGAAATCGATTTAGGTTAAGGTTTGCACTTTACCGGTTTTTACCGGTTTTTGCGGGAAACCGGTTTTTCATGAATTTTGGTTTTGAAAGTGAAAATTAACCGGTTAAACACCCCCCGCCCCCTAACTAAGCAAGTCGCAACATGAATCTACCCGCACCATTTAAGTTCTCCGGTTGTATTTGACGTCCTCAGATCAAACTTTTTTTTCCTAATGTTTTCTGGGGTACTAAATGTACTAATGTCACTATAACTTGTTGGAAGTGTTAAAAAGTAGACGAAAAATATTTACGACTTACGGAATTAACCGGTTAATTTGGGTGTCAAAACCGTTTGTGCTTATGTAACCGGTAACCTTTGTCATTTGGGTTACATATGAACAGTTCACTTGTTTAACCGGTTAATGAGGGAACGATATATTTACCGGTATTTCATCGAAATTAACCGCTCTTTTTCAACCGGTTCAGAGCCCTGATGGCGACCAATCTCAGCGATCAACCGATCATTTTTCTCCAGACAGTTCATTTTGTTTATATGTATGTATATATGTATCTATCTATGTATTGCTATTAATTCTTGTATTGGATTTTCATTTCCTAGCTATCTATCCCGTATGTTGCACCTAACATATTTTGTCTCTGCATCACCCTAAGGTTGACTGCTATTAAGTCCGCCTTTGTACAGTACTTTTTTTACTTAAAGTTTTAATAAATATTATAAATAAATAAATATTCCGCAGACACATTTGCACTCTCTCTTCCCTTACTCTCATAGTCTCATTGTCCGATAGGACGGCAATCCAACACGACCGGAGAGAGATTAGGCGCAGGATCAACGGCTTAACGTGCTTTCCGAGGCACGGGGGTATCACACCGCCGACTTCCAAACTCCGGGCTGTTACTAAGAAATTCCCAATGGAAAAACCCAAAAACACTTTTACCCGACCCAGGAATCCTAGTTCCATTTACAAAATCCTGTTTTTTTTTTATTTTATCATTTTTGATAGCATAACTTTACAGTAACTAAGAAGTCTAATTGCTTTAAAGTGACGTAAAGTGATGTTTGTCTAACAAAAACAGTTTTAGAAAATCCAAAAGAAGGGAATTCATGGGATGGTTTTTATACGTATGTTAGGTTGACTAAACGACAATATCCCTATCCCTACCTATATTATTGGGGTTACCGTGAATCCATATTTGTTTTATAAACGCTACATCTACGACAATAATATATTTATTATATTATATTATCAACAAACATAAATAAAACAAGCACACCACGCCTTCACCCACTATCGCTAGAATACGTCACAATATAAAATTGTTTACATTGTACGTTGGTCCAGATAAATGTCATGAACGAGGAAGCAAAGGAGAGAACTGGTCTCCAAGTTATATTTAATATTGCCCTTATTATTGACCCCGAACCAATATGTAGATACTCTACACCGCGAGCAAGCACTTTCACTACTTCGCGCTCGAGCAACTCATTACTAAGTTAGCATACATGAAAATATACTCCGTTGGCGTCTCGTCACTCACGTAACACAGATATATCTCATAACTTCAGCGGCCGCGCGTTGCCCTCAAAGCGTGAAATTAGCATTTGCTTGGGGTGGCCCGGTTTTCGCGCACCTATAAACATTTACAATGTAGATAAATTCCCAGCTACAGGGCTGTCAACATTCCAACGGAACCAGTGCGGCACCGCGCCGGCAGGGCCCAACATGCTGCTGCGTCCAGCAATCCCGGCGACGCTGCTGTACGTGTCCAGGCTGCACCACTCCACGAAGGTTGAGGAGATTGTGGAGTACCTGCGTGTGAAGACCAATTGGACTTTGAGGGTCGAGAAGTTGGAGCCGCGTCACGACACGAACTTCAAGTCGTTCGTGGTGCGTGTTCCGACACATCATCTCGAGAAGTTCCTCAAAGAAAAGTTCTGGCCGAAGGGTGTTGTGTATCGCCGGTTTCGTGGCCGGCTACATGACACCAGTCAGCGAAACACGACGCCGACACTTCGTGTGCAGTAGTATAAGTTGTGTTATGTTGTATTTATTTATAGTATTTTTAAGTTATATTATTATAGTATTGTATTTGTGATAATTTTGTATCATGTATTAGTTTATAAGTATGTTTGTAGTAATATGTATTGTTTTTTCTATTGGCCTTAGTTGCCTGAAATAAACGAATAAATAGATAAATTACCGTCTCTTTACATTCCAAAGGTCAAAACATTAGTAATTCCTGTCTAGTAATAACCTGCGTCCACTGGAAAATGTTGTAGGGTCTTTCAAATGGATAGGTAGCAGTAGACCAATAAAATGTCTTCTATTTATCTTCTTCTAAAACGTAATTTGTGCCGATAACTTAATTTCACTTGACCTTTTGTTGGATAACAGTTTCCTATTACAGCATTGGTTAGGGTTCGAGTAAGGGTCCCACGCGTGACTAAAATTTAGGCGCGAGGAAAAAATATCGCAGCGCCGTGCTCGTCACAACAATACCATAAATATCCATGGGTTGTTTACATTGGCTGCGATTGTTTCACAGTTCTGCTGTCGTGCTTCATGGGACTTGAATGTTGTTTTTTTCTAAACTTTATTTGCCTCATTGCTTAGTTTAGCCACTACACCAACACGATTGGATTCAGCATTAAAACTATCTACTTCCTTTCATTACTCAGATTGATAGTTACATTTGGGTTCTTCAGAAGTAAAAATAGAATAAGCATTTATAATTATGTGTTTCGATTGGATCGTTTGTTTACTCTTCTGGAAAACGGATGGGTGGTCCCTGAGGTGGAAGGTTGGTATAATGTATGTGCATACTCGTACACATAATTAGTATTCAAAAAAATTAGTTAAATTTGAGTATTAGGTACAGAAATTAAAAAAAAAACAATCAAATGTTTTGTTATCAAGGATATAGGAATCTATTCTGGCTATTAGAATACAGAAGGCTCTCTATGCCTTAATCCAGATTTGGAGCAACTTGAGGGTACTTTGTGCTGTGCTCGACCAAGGGGTACATTTCCAACTCCGTGTAACAGCAAACCAAATCGCGCGAATAACACACACGCGAAATATACAGCATTTTCTTTTCTATGCATTTCCCCCTTCTGACACATTGACCTCTTTTTGCGACACACGACGGATCTAAAAATATAAGAAAGTAGGTATATGTATTATTAAGTAAATTTATTGATTTCTTCATGCATCATGAAAAACTGTCAGCTCTCCAAAACTGACTATGTTCTAGTGGTAGTGAATTAGAAACTATTAAATAATATATAGTTTTCTTAGGATTATAATTACACTAAATTACCTTGAAAAATAAATATAAATAAATAGTAATAAATAGTATCTAATACTATCTAATAATAGTGAAATAGAAACTTCAGTATTTATCTTTAAAAAATGGCACATACGTGTATCTGCGGGGAAAAATAATTTCTGACCGTTTTCAGTCAAGGAGGTGTAGACATGGTCTTTGTACAATGTAGGATATTGGTAATTAGGATCCAACGGCTTGAAAAATGGTACACGATGGCGCGAAAGTGACAATCCATCACACAGAGACACAGATAGAACTATCACACAGGACAACATTATCCATTTGTTACACGACATGGTTCCTTACGAGAGCCGCAGAAACAAGTAGTAAGCAAATCTTAATTGGCATAATTGAAATAAGGTACAGACGCCAGCACATCAAGCTACCCGAAACCGTCAAATTTTCACAATCAACATTGAACGTTATGCTTTAGCCGTAAAGTTGAAAACGTATTGAAGGAATTTGACAGATTGTAGTAGGTTGATGTGCTGGCGTCTGTACTTTAATTTGTTTCCCATTAAACTGCTAATTACTCAATCAATCTGTTTCTTAATCCAAGAACTCCGTAATTAACCGGAAAATTTGATGTTTTTTGTAAATTTTTACAATTGATATTCTTGACAAAAATACTCACGGCACGGTGATAAAAAAAGCGAAATAGGTACTTATTGTGAACCTCGAAATGTATGCTTTTCGCGCCTCGAAAGTAGGTTACTTTACCGTAACGTCTGGTTTACGACTAGGCTACGCGATACATAAAACTTTTATGCCCACACTTTGCCAGGCTTAGGACTAAACTTTGTGTTATTTACTATCCAATTGTAGGTCACGCTAACCTTCGAATTTAAATATCACATCAAATGACGTAATCATTTATGCTTATATTATAGTAGATTATGCAAATAATATAACCAAAGCCACTCTGAATAGGCAAATTATTGTTTCGCATGTTTTAGATATTTCTTTACTTCCTACCTAATCATGCCATCACCTTTTTTTTTTTTTTGGGTGTGAAAATATCAAATAACTTCTCCCGCTCTGGGCGGAGCGGGAGGGTGTGTCAGACTTTTACTGACTAAAACCCACCCGTGTTCCTTCAGTTGCTTGTGCCAAGGGCCACGGTACCTCTTTCGAACAACCCGCGACCCTGGCAAGCATCGGCCCTAGCGGACCCCGTCAGTTACTGCTGACATTTCTTTGAGGCGCGCGTGGAACACGACGCGCCGTCGACCCGGGCCTGGTCCGTATCAGACGGCGAACTGCCTATTGCTCACCGTCCGCAAGCCCGCGCCTACGGTGGCCGGGAGTCGGCTCTTGACTCCCGACGCCCAGGGCGTCTCCTGTGGCGACTAGGGGCGTGAGGGCGCAAAGATTGCCTCTCCCTCACGCGTTCCGCCTCCTCCTTCGCAAGCATTACTGCTTCGCAGAAGGAGGTGACGGCTTCCCATGCACTCTCGCTCCGTACCATGGCCTGGACCAGGGCCGGACGCGAGAGATCGCCGCCACCTATCGCCGCCACCTATCGCCGCCGTGAGGACGCGGCGGTGCTCCGATCATGTCATCACCTGCCTAGCCTTTTCCCCATCTATGTTGGGATCAGTTTCCAGTCTAACCAGATGCATCCGAATACCAGTATTTTACATGAAGTGACTGCTTATCTGACCTAGACAACACAGTTACTTGGTAAAACGATACCCCTTGGTAGGACTCGTTGTTAGACTTTCGGGCTCCTGACGACCCGTAACGACTGTCAAAGATTCATGAATGATAGCCGGAACCAACGGCTTAACGTGCTATCCAAGGCATGAAGGGGTCTTGGCACGTATGATGGTCCCCCATCTACGGACAAACCACGGCAAGCATAGCTTAACCTGACCGATCGACCCGTGCGGCTGTTAAATTTACTTACCTACCTAATCAAGCCTGGTGAAGATATGTTTTTAAATTTCCTCTCATACGGAACCTATGGTGTTACGGATACGGAATTAAAATAACTTGCATTCTTCTATTTACAATCTCACTAGTCAGTTGGTCTTACAATCGAAAGAACATTGAGTTAACTAATCTTTTCTCTAATCCACATGTAAAGAAAATATATTATTAATTGTTAAAATGATATTGTACAAGATACAAATGAAATGTTACTGGCTAATTATATATGTTTAATACTCGAGGGGTTTGGCGCTGATAGTCGAAATACAGACTCTGCCTAGTTCGACTACAGATGACTACACCACTTGCATTGACTTAAATAATTTTTTTAAAATATCTTGTGACTTATGTCTAAGTTTCTTTAAATAAACGTTAAACGTTAATCTGGCAGTGATGTTGTGACTATTGTTTACGCCTTTAGCTGAATGTTATTTAACTATGGCACTACTATATAGGTACTTACTCTCATCACTTATACACACTTATATAGGTACTACTTGACGTTGACGCAGCGTAGACCCTGCGTAGCAGCGCGTGAGGTAGCGCACGCGTAGCAGCGGTGTTGAACCAGCGTAGCAACGGACTAGAGAACGCCTAACAGCGACAAAGGGCCAGCGTAGTAATGGCGTTGGACCTGCGTAACAGGGTTGAAGAGCCAGCGTATCAGCGGTGTCGGGCCAGCGTAGCAGCGCCCGTAGTAGTGACCGTGTAGCAGTGACAAAGGACCTGCGTAGCATCGACGTAGAGCAGGCGAAGCAGTGGCGTAAGGTCTTCATATCTTCGTAGCAATGGCATAGGGCCTGCGTAGCGGGTACGTAAAACCTACGTAGCAACGGAGTACTCTGCTTAGCAGCTGCTTTGACGCCACACAGTTGACGCTGACTCTGTTTATAAACCACGTAGACGCTTCGTAGATTTTGTGAATATGACGCGTGAACAAAATATAGGTAGAATTATCCAATCATTGATAAAAGGAATTTCACTGAGGATACTGCGCTAGTTTATAGCGATATCAGGGTTGGTTCCATAGATTTTTTTTTTTGTATAAAGATGAAAACTAAGTCTTATGCCAAACAGATTAACAGCCGAGGTAAGCGACTCAAAAATGGTAATAAAAAAAACATGTAGTTAAATTCTCATCAATAAAGGTGGATGCTATCTCTAATCAGCTTTGTATCACCGCGTAGGTGAGCGGCACGATAACGTAGATAACGCAGTTATCTAGCGATGAGGATATAACGTTGTAAACTTGATTTGGTATAAGGGCGGTTACACACTGCGATCATCTTTTGTTAGCTTACTTTTTATTTTCATGGGATAACCGCGCCTATTTTTACGCCATTAGGAGAATTACTCAATATTAATTTATTTATTAAAACTTTACGCACAAGTAAAAGAAGGACTGTACAAAAGGCGGACTTAATGCCTGAGGCATTTTCTACCAGTCAACCTTAGGGTGATGCAGAGACAAAATATAGCAGGTCCAACATACGGGATAGATAGCTAACAAATGACTATAAAATACAAGAATTCATAACAATACATAAATAGATACATATATATATAATCAGCACTGGGATGTTACGGCCAACTTCTGACGCATATTTTCACATGCCTTCACTTTAAAAGATAACCGACTGATTGCCGTCCTGATGTTCAGAGGGAGCGCATTCCAAAGAAAAATTTAATCTCTTTATTGCAGGTAGAAGAATTAATTAACGCGTCATGAATATAAACAGCCACGAAAAACACGAACAAAAAATTTCGCGGTGTACAACTGCCCTTACGTGACGTCAGGGCTAGTAGATATCGAGCCGGGCCCGGGGGCGCGATTCGCATCAATCTTTCAACAGTTCCGTACATTTCCGTAGCGAGCGTTTTCGGGACTTTTTGTACGAAATGGAACCTAAATTGACAGTTTGATTTGAAGAAAACAAAAAACATATTAAGACAGAAGCTATAACGTTCCTTGCTCCCATGTAATGGAATCTGTTTTTATAAAAGTAAAAAACGAATAACATTAATTATTAGGGCGTTTCTCGACCACTCAACTCCGACCCCGATATTTATCGGCCCGATACAATAGTTAAGAATACGTGCAGGTTTTCGTATTTATTTATTAAACTCTACTATGAATTTCTGCGTAAGATCAAAAAAGAATCGAGTGCTAGGTCGAGAGAAATTCTATTTCCGCAGAAGAATACGGAATACTATTACTTATCGTCTTTCTTTGTAAGATCTGTGTCCTTTTGAGTGTAGAATATTTATTTATTTATTTATATAGACTTTAGTTCCTCTCCGGACTTTAGAACAGTGAGTGAGCGGCCTTCTTTATCCTTCTTCAACACTTCACTATGTCCTGATATTAGTGTAGGAATTTTTGCATATCGCCATAATTATTTATACATTACCTCAACTTATCCGTAATTCTACGTATGAATAAGGGTAATTTTGGCCTGACCAACCGCTGCATTCGGTAAAAATCTCAACGGAAGTGAGCTTGAAGAGAGCGACCGTTCCACCAAATGCTGTGAATGATAGGGATTGATATTATTGACCGCTCACTACAACTAACTTTTCACAATGCTATTTTTACAGA
Source organism: Eremobia ochroleuca (assembly GCA_949629135.1). NCBI lineage: Eukaryota > Metazoa > Arthropoda > Insecta > Lepidoptera > Noctuidae > Eremobia > Eremobia ochroleuca. The sequence continues at coordinate 14,563,704 of OX451387.1, forward strand.
ATATATCCGCAGGTCGTGATTTATTTCGGTTTTAAAATTATATTTTTTATGGAAACTCCATGAGTATAGACGGTTCGCGGAGGAGTATATGCGGTGTTCGAGTGTTCTATGATGCGTTCTGCATCATAGACCACTTTGTATCATATACTATATAGGTAATACCGTACCGTCAGCATCGGCGTCGGTAAATAAATTACGACGATCTTTGAGAAAGAAATTGCATTTCTTACTATGGTACTCGTAGTAAGAAATGCAATTTATTTCTTTGTTGTTGAAATGAAACCGAGTACTTTTTACTCGGCAATTTTTTTGTAACGCAAAGTCCACATGATACCTATAGGTATATTAGCCATAGTACATAGTAAATTCTATCTATATACCTATCTATTTTGTGGCCACCGCATGCATTTTGTGAATTTAAACACTTATAAACCATAAATGAAAGTCTCTCAAAATTGTTCATTGCTTTTGTAATTAAGTATTCGTAATTCCACTCATTTGCCGTCAAATAGGGCATTCTTCTTTTAGTGAGCTACACAAGAATAGCTCAAAGTAGGCATACCAGCAAACTAAGATTGCCCAAGGTGAGCCAAACGTCCAATGTGAATAATCCAGGAAATTTAAATAGTGCACCAGATTTACATATGATATATAAAATATCGAAGTAGTAGTGATACCGTTAACACATACATAATATGTGTAAATAGTAGTAGTTACTTCAATAAGTTTGTTGACACCTAAACTATTATTTATTAATTTATTACTTCAAGTACATAAATGTACAGAGGCGGACTTAATGCCATAGGCATTTTCTACCAGTCAACCTTTGGGTGATGCAGAGACAAACAGAAATCATGAAAATTGAGAAATAAAACAAAACTAAAACAACAAACAAAAAACTATTAATGCTGCATGGTAGGTATCTAACTGTATTGTGAGTAAATATTTGATGAACCGGTTGATTAAAGCACCCGTAGTATCAGCTTTATTAGCAATCTCATTCATAAAATTTATCGCGGTTTTTTCTTACTTCCGCTGAATCCTAGAGATATAAAACATAAATAGCAAGATAAAGTAATTAATTCAGTATGGACATAAACATATCACGGTGCGATTGTGTGTTTGGTGCCGACAGGGACGAACACGATGTGGTACCAAATATTTATATTTACAGTAGTATGTGTGATGACGTATATTCTCAAGAAGTTGCACGACACGGGTCCTAATAAAGTCAAGTTTTATTTTAATTTCTGCATATTCTATTTCTTAACTTCAGTTTTATCAGCTGTGATTTGGCCCTTCTTTCTTCTGAGTCCCAAAAATGTGAGAAATGCCAAGTAAGTGCAATTAATATAACTGTTTTTATCAGATTTTATTTTTAAGCACACTTTAAATTATGCATTTTTCGCTTTTCTGCAATGTAAATAATTACCTAAATATACTTTTTTTTTTTAATGAATGTCGAACAAAAAGTATAGTTACATATTCATAGAGGATGAGTACTTTCGACGGAATTGAGGGTAAAATTGAAACTATGAGAAATAAGCGAAAATCATGAAATGGCCTCGCTTTCGGCGAAAACTTGTATTTTTTTTTACTATTATTCCAACCGGTAATGTTTCCGATAGTGATCAAAGGCAAACGACAAACTGTAAAGTGGCGAAGCAAAGAAAATGCTAAGTTGCATTTTTCTTGAGTTTTCAAAGGAAAGTGGTAGAAGTATTCTTACGTCTACCATTTTCATTTGAACCTCACTCACTTTACTCTCACTCAATTTTTCACTTTCTTTTTTTTTTACTTGAATTAAAATTCAAGTTACACCAGAATATATTATAGGTAGATACCTGCCGGGTTTTGAACCTTACAAATTTAGATAAACAGTATCACCATTAACATTTTATCAACTACTAGAGGTGGTCGTTAAATCAATAAACTGTTTTTTTAATGACTTTTCATTCGTCAACGAGATAACTGCACTACTATTCTGTAAAAATCTCACCGTGAGAACTATGTGAAGTGAGCTCTGTCATTCCCTAATGCTAGGGATTAACACTATTACTCACTTCACTTATGATTTTTTACAGAATCGACCCGCTGTTAATCTTCAATGAAAACACCGGTTGAAAATATTAGCTGCTAATTTACGTCAACGCACAAGACGCATCAGTTCAATAGTCATTATTTTACTAAGTTCCAAAAAAACCAGTAGAAAATAAAATGCTGCTAATGCTGTTAATTTACGTCAACGGCTCAACGGATTATTTCACTATAATTTTATTAATTTCTGAGAATCAACTAGTATGCGAAACGAAGACTTCCATTGAAAACCTCATCATTTGCGTAGCCTTTTCCCAACTATGCTGGGGTCGGCTTTCAGTCTACATGGAGCGACTGCCTATCTGACCTCCACAACCCAGTTACTGGGTAATTCGATACCCCTTGGTAAGACTGGTTGTCAGACTTTCGGTCTCCTGACTACCCATAACGACTGTCAAAGATCCACGAATGACAGCCGGGACCAACGGCTTAACGTGCTTTCCGAGGCACGGAGGAGTCCCGGTATGTAAAGATGGTTACCCATCTACAGACCAACCACGGCAAGCATAGCTTAACCTGATCGAGCGACCTGTGCGGCTGTTATTATTTAGCCACAGGCCCCTTCCATTGAAAACATGTTAATATTAAACATTTAAATTACATTAACCAAAAACCGTCAATGACCAACCTTTATCAAGCACATTGCAATCAAAAATAATATAATCGTGCGTATAATTTTTACAATCTTTGTAACGCGATTAAATATTGGCAATGTCGGCCTTTAACGATAATAATTTATACTATCTTAACCTTCTAAAAAACCTACTTCGACACACTTTTGACATTACATATTTTGCATTAATTCTATATCAATAAATTCTGACAGCAGACTCGTCCGGAGTCGGTTTGTTAACATAGAATCTCTAACATCGTGTATCAGTGCAATTTGCTTCTTGATTGCTGCTTGATATAAATAATAAAAAAAATAAAAACCTAGCCTATAATAACCTTCACGCGCCCCAAACGAGTCGGTACCGACAACTCATGTATTTAAAATCCATCCGGCCGTTAGGATGCTTCGAGGGAATAAGAAATTCCACATACAAAGATACAGAGTTAAGTACGCATAAAAACATAACCCTGTCCTGTCCTGTCACGTAGTCGGGTAAATAGTGTATGACACTGCACATAACTGGGTATTCTCCGGTTATTTAACAGTTTCATAAACTACTAATTCGAAAATCAAATTGGTTTTTATTAACTCGTACTAGGTGAAAATAGTATTCTCCTCGGGGTTAGAGGTATCTTCGTTTTGGGCGAACTTGAATCCCACTGCTCTCAGGATTCAAAATAGCGCCCGCGACATTTATCCCCTTAGTGAATAATCTACTATTTTGAGCTCTGTTTTACGATTGTTTCATCATAATACTACTTTATTTTCAAGTAATAATTTTGAACAAGTATTTCTTTGAACATTTCACAATATAACCATTTTTTTTTTCAAGTTGTTATATGTACCCATACCAATACGTCTAACTCTGCAACAAGAAACCGAGCGTTTTACGGTGTCCTACGCTTTTGCTTTATAATTACAAATACCCACAATGTAGTGACTCAGCTTACCTTAAAAAAGGATACTTATCTATGCAATCCACATGCTATCCTCTATAGATAGGTAACTAGGTATATATCTACGAGTATACATAACATGATTTAACAAACAGGTAAAATAATGATTTAATTGGATTTTTTTCCGCATGCTATGAGTTGTGGAAATAATGAAATATTATAAATAAATAAAAATAAATAATAATAATAATAAATGTTCTATTCAGTACTCATATTAAAGTTGGTAAAATTATTGCATAAAGTCTTAGAAATTATTTACAAAGGTATTAAGTACATAACATAAACCTATAAAAGTCATAAGTACTATCTGTCTGTTGTCTTTTTTTTTTAATCTTTCGTTTGTTTTCAACAAAGAAACGATGGGTATACTGTGTGAATGATGATATGTTTAACAAGGGGATCACTACTGAGATGACCACTAATAGAGAAGTAGGTATGGAAGAAAAAGGAAGTGGTGAAGGGCGGGCGTTTTGGGCGACTGTCTTTTGTAATTTTGACTTTCGAAAAGTGAAATTGGGAAAAGGGCAGGAGAGTGCTGATTAATTTATATTGTATTTCATTTTATTTCAATGATTTTCGTGTTCTATGTTTTGATTCATGTTAATATTTTCGCTTTGTCAAACTTTCTGTACCTACCTAAATTATAAGAGAATGATGTGGGCTCCTATAATAGGAAGCGTAGACTAGTATTTTTCCCTCTTCTTATCACCCAAAATGAAATTGTGTAGCCTCTGTTGGAGATTCAAATAGGTAAATAAACAACAGATTAGATAGATAGCGTGCTTATACTTATGTCTTGCATATTCCCGTCAATTGCGTTGCACAACTAAGAAAAACACGTTTGACAATGCTCAAAGCGCTGTCAAAACAATTGAAAGCTAAGCACAGAAACTGTAATCATCTAGAGAAGTATGGAAGATAACGACGTGTTGCGCTGACCCAAATAAGTTGGAAGGACAGGAGAACGATGGTGAAACTTCCGGTCGATTCTGTTAGAATCTCATCGTGAGAAGTTTGATGAAGTGAGCTGTCGTTTCATCTGATGCTAGAGATTGACACTAATGACTGCTCACTTTAAGCTCACTTCACCCGAGTTATCACGGTGAGATTATTACAGAATAGCACTACTGTAACCATCCTTGTTTTTACGTGGTTTTGAAGGAGTTATCGGAAATATCATCCTGCCCTACTGGCCACAATCCAGAAGACATGGGACTCGTTAAAATGAATTTCGAAAAGGTAAATAATAATTAGGTGTATAGGATTTCGCAACACTTTTAACAGGATTTGACATCTAATTAAGTACATATAATCAAGATGATAAAAACAACATAAATTATTCTCATTGTTTTTAACAAATTAATCAGGTAGCATTTAATTGTTTGTTTATGAATTAAAAAAAAAAACAACAGCATTATAATTTTGTTTGCAGTCAAGCTTGAGCGACTTTGTAACAATTCCACATTCGTAATTTGTAGGTATCCAAGTCACGATCAATCCAAGTCGCAAATATTATGTTGCAGATGCACAAAATATTTTCCTACGAGTATATGACGCATTATGATCCTTGTGAACTGTACTGCCTGAAGTATTTTTCAGTTTCCATGAGTTTGCCACAAAAATAGCAATTGTTCACCCTGATTACATTCACTTGCATGATTAAACTCAAACTCAAACTGTAAGCATTTCTTTCAAGTAAACCAATTACAGGCACTTTTGAATTGTCAAGGGGTCGGTCAGTCAGAAAGATGAAGCTAGTTGCCCATTCCAAAGCGTAGTAGGTACCTGTGGAGAAGAACGGGCAAGACACTCCACTAAATCATAAAAATTGTTACAAAATTTATTATAAACTTCAATTCATGATTTGTGGCATAAACACACTAAAACTTCAAATTGATAAATAAATTCGGTTGCTAATGACAATCTCGATGTCATCCACGATCCTCGATGGGACCTCGTGAGTATTATTTATTTTTGACCATTACCAAATCTTCCTAAAAAACTTTTGTAGAACACGATGACTATAATTAGACAGAAGAAGGCTACAATTACTAACTACTCAAAAGTTCCGATCTAACAAAAATATCCCAAATAAAGGTCTATCATTCAGCTAGAAAGTGGACTGAAACTTGCTTTTAAACACACAAATGAACTTTTCTAAAGAACTTTAGTTCGATAAACAAACCCAAGTTAAATGTGTCCTCACATAAACGAAGCTAAAGTTTTGGAGTAAAAGCCACTTAGGGAAAGCGAGGGTAGTTTAGTGAGTTCCCTCATCAGTCCGAACCAATCAATGCCTTAGGTCACTGGCTAGAAAATACAGAACGCAAACATTGTACGGACGTTTGATGTTTTCGTTTGGGTAAATAAACACAAACAGCCGGTTGATTCTGTAAGAATCTCACCGTGAAATCATAAGTGAAGTGAGCACTTAATAGTGTCAATCCCTACCATTACGGAATGACAGAACTCACTTCCCGCTCACTTCACCTAAGTTCTTACGGTGAGATTTTTACGATGTCCTACCTATACTTTCAATAACATTAGATGACCTGTCAGTTAATAACATTCACAATAATAATAACATTTAAGATCAAAGAGCAGAGTAAATAGGGAGAGAAAGCTGCACGTTTATAACAAAACATCGAAAGTACAACAAACATAAATACAAAATGCAACGTAATTGGATTGCTTGATACGGAAACAGTAAAAAAATATTGTGTTACACTTTGTTGATCTTCTCTTTAACTGCAGATCCATTAGTAAATTAAAAATACATACGGGTGCACGTATGTAGTTTCTGTTCGTGGTCATATACAATCTAGCGCTAGGTGATTATGCAGCACGTGTAGGAAAGTTCAGCTTAGAATTAGGGATAGTGAAAATGTGAAGATTTAAAAGTGAATCCTCATAGGTAGTAAGTAGCTAGCAGGTTCGGCCAGCAACAATTTTATAAATATCTAAATTGACGCAAAAATATTCGATAATCTGTTTTGTAGCATTTAATATGGCAACTAAGATTAGCATTCTTTAAATTTTACTTCTGTTCCGTTTTAGTAAAATCTTATGCTCAATAACTAAGAATTTGAAAACTCTATCAGCTCTTCGTTCATAGAATTTTTTCGCTAATACCCACACACACACCTACATAGCAAAACGATCGGACTTATCGCCCGTCCAAATATTAAATTGTCTAGATATTGGATAGGATAACTGATTTATTACATCGCTGCATGCACCGGAACAAACAGACAGAGAGACAAAGAACTAAACAAGGGTTTATTTATGTCTGTTTCTACCTTTGTACCCCAAGGTAGCGACATATCTATGCTGTGCTAAAATTATATAATCTATACAAATAAATTAAATTAAAGTCACTGTTTGTAACGCCAAAATAACACGTTTTTTAATACTTTGTCTCTATCTATGTCTGTTTGTTCCGGCTGATCTCCAAAACGGCTGGACCGATTGGAGGCCTGTCCAGCATTCACTGGCTGATAGTTGATGTTATAACCAGTGATAGGAATAGGTAGTGCCTATTTGCCTAAACTTCGAAGAACAGAGACAAGAAACGGAGACTTCCTTAGGACTACATTTTTTCCGGGACATCTGTCCCGAAATTCGGGACAACACTTTAAAATACATTTAAAAAATATGTAATTTGGAATAAGTAATTCGTAACTCCATAACAATAAGTTATTGTTATGGAGTTATAAATTATAAATGTTATGTCTAGTCGCAAACTTTAGGTAAATATAGACGAATTACTTATTCCAAATACCATATTTTTTTAATGTATTTAAAAGTGTTGTCCCGAATTTCGGGACAGATGTCCCGGAAAAAATTTAGTCCTAAGGAAGTCTCCGTTTCTTGTCTCTGTTCTTCGAAGTTTAGGCATATAGGCTAGTGCCTATATGTCTAACCAGTGATAGGAATAGGTAGTCCTATTCCTATCACTGGTTATAAAGAATAACATAAGCTACTTTTGGTCCCGGTAGCAGCATCTCAGCGATGCAAGAATTTACGTACGTTTCCTAGAACCGATAGTTTTAAAGACATCTTTATTAAGTTCTAATCGATCGACTTGGCTGTTGGGGCTTATACGCGATAGTGTCTTTATGCAAAGCCTTAATTTGCTTTATTGATACGTCTCGCATGTCCCGGCATGGTGTGAAACGACAGCTGTTGATCATACCCATCTCACTGTCACACGGAGCTGCCCTCATCGGACTATCGGATAGAATACAGACGCCGCTCACGCACAAAAAGGGCCAATAAAAACAACGTCATCCGATATTAGAAGACTTTGAAGGATGACAATACGAAATGGAGTTTTATCCTCAACAATTTAGTTATTTTTGAATGGACAATGACTTCTTTATTTATTTATTTAAAATAGTTACCCCAACAGCTTACTCGTACTAGCTACATTGTACAGACGCCAGCACATCAAGCTACTACAATCTGTCAGATTTCTTATTAGATTTTCGACTTTATTGCTAAAGCATTAGCATCAAGGTCGATTGGGAAAGACTGCGAGTTTCGGGTAGGTTGACCTGCTGGCGTCTGTACATTATTTTTTTATAATTAATAGATTCTTATATAGCGTGTAACGGAAGGGGGGTATCAACCCTGAAGGAGGTGAATGTGCTCATGAAACTCAACAACTTTCCCCAAAGAACATAGGTCGAAATATGAACAAAAAATTTGGCCCTCCCTTACAAAACTGACTACCAGCTGATTGATTTACTATGGGAGGGCCAAATTTTTTTTTCATATTTCGACCTTCTTTGGGGAAAGTTGTTGAGTTTCATGAGCACATTCACATCCTTCAGGGTTGATACCCCCCTTCCGTTACACGCTGTATACCAGCTAACTTTTTTTACCGTCTAGACAAACTAAAAGGTATATAATTATAACAAACAAACATCTTCGTGAATTAAAAATCATAATTAAAATGATAAACTATTTGCAAAAATATCATTAAAGGTACAAAATAAGTAAAATAAGCATAATTAACTCCGTAATTAATTAATTACGTACGCAATTAATTACGTATGACATTGGCCATCTTTATTTAAATAACTTAAGGTTTTGATACGAAAAAACACTTGGTCTTAATTAAATTATTTACACGTAGGTACTAAATTGTATCAAATTAGGTAATCGTTTATCGTTTTGACCCTATTTCCTAGATTTTTTTTATTTTTTATTATCAATGCCACAACTTTATATTATCAATTCATATGATGATTTCCGTTGATATAATTTTGTTATAATCAGATAATTTATGTACATCCATTAGCTAAATGCGTATTCGACTTCACAATAGACATGCTTCCAAACTATTACCGACATAGCTTCTGTACAGTTCCAGAAAAAAACTGCAGGCACAACACGAACTCTTTTTATGCCTTGCAGTTTTTTTTTTTTTAAAGTATTCAAAACAATCGGTTGTCATGGTATGATATACGAGTATACACGGTACGAGATTAATATCGTATGTGATACGAAGGAATGAGTAAAATGTCGAGAGTAGGGGAAAACTACACAAACGATGGATGGACTGTGTGAATGATGATATGGTTACAAAGGGGGTGATTACCGAGTTGAAGACTAATTGAGGAGCGTCGGAACGAAAACCGATATATCGAATTTACCATATTTTTCACAAATTAAAAAAAAAGCTTGTAAGTTTTTTAATCTTACAAAAGTGGAAAATTATAGCATGTCAATTTTCAGTTAAAGTGACATCGATTGATGTGTGAAACTTGACCGAGGGTAGATACTTAATTTAGGGAGATACTTGGCGGACAAGTATGGATATATCGGTTTTTGACGCGATCATTTGGATATATCGGTTTTTGACGAAACCAAAATGGATATGTCGGTATTGAACTGAATTGAATTTGAACCGACCATTGTTGAATTGTGTAAAACTTAATAAGAATTATCGGTTTTTAATCCAACAACAAGAACATGTTGAATTTAAAAATGTATTTGTCGGGTTTGATTTGACCACAGTATTTTGATATTTTTTTTTAAGATGGATGTAACTGTTTTTTAATTGATTTCTTTCCAGAAGGGTGTATAATTAAACATTTTGTAACAGAAAAAAAAAAAAAAAAAAAAAATGTCTTAATTAAGACATATCGGTTTTTGTTCCGACGCTCCTAAATTGAGAAAGAAGTATGGAAGAAAAAGACATGTTGCGCCGACCCCAAATAAATTGTGATAAGGACAAGTGAGTGATGATAATGATGATTCAAAATAGGTAAAAATAAAGCTGTGTTAAAACAAAATCACACTAATATTATAAAGGCGTTTGTGAGTGTGTGTGTGTGTGTGTTTGTTACTTCTTCACGCTCAAACGCCTGGACCAATTTTTATGAAATTTGGCACGCAGATAGTTTATAACCAGGATTAACACATATAATACTTTTTATCTCGATATTCCCACGGGATCGAGACTTATGCGGGTGAAACCGTGGGGCGCAGCTAGTAATAAGATAATTTATGAAATAAGAAAACCTGCAGACACAACACACACGAACTGTTTTTATTGTTTGCAATTCGTTTAATTTTAGTCATAATAGGGCAAAATAAAGCTATATTACCAAATAATAAGATAATTTATGCAATAAGATCGATTTTGGTTTCAGCAGAAACGTAACATGAATATTATTAATGTGTACATACGACGACATATCAAGCTATAAATTTCCAGTTTTAGATGACCTCGCATTGTATAGGCTTTTCGTACAATGCGAAGTCAACTTATACTGGAAACCGTAGGCCTACCCACCGAATTACATTGTTTGCTAATTAATACAAAATCTTATGTCGTTTTCAGAATCGCAGTTCGATTGCTGAAGCATGTAACTAAGTTATATGACTTGGAATGGCATCTGCGAGACGGGGAGGTCCTAGCCGAGGATCGAGGAGCCGTCATCATCTCGAATCATCAGAGCTCGCTCGACATCTTAGGTAAATATTGACACAATAAGTAACACAGCGTTGCTGTGAATTGGTAGGCGAATTTTCACAAATGAGATGCGTGAGAGTAATTTTTTTGTGTATTTTTAATTCTTGATCTACATCTACCCTCTACACTTATAAAGAGGCAAAGTTTGTATGTTTGGAGGCAAGAAGAAAGTAGGTACTCATCCGGTTTCGAAAACTCCTTCACTGGCAGAAAGCTATACTATTGCCAAGTACCGCAGGGTATGTTTTATAATAATATTGTAGGAGCCAATGGTTGTAGGCACCGTACACTTCACTTTGTTAATGTAGGTTTAGTTATGGAGCACACAGAAAGAACCATAAGTGGAGTTAAAAGTTATATTAAAATGTAGAAGGTTAACAAGTTAAAGGTGGTAGCGATTCTTTCTCTTGACAAGTGGTTAGTTCCACAGTTATTGTCTGACTCGATCTGCCTTGCTTAAAACGTTATAATTTTACCTGTACAGACGCCAGCACGTCAAGCTACCCGAGACTGTCAAATTTTCCCAATCAACTTTGAACCTTATACTTTAGAGATAAAATTGGAAATTTATTAAAGAAATTTGACAGACTGTAGTAGCTTGATGTGCTGGCATCATGGGCATTTCTTTGAAGTTTCGCTACATATTGACGTTGTATTAATCTGAGAGGGTGGTGGTGGTCTTGGGTGCCTAGTGATACGATTGGGTGAACTGAGCTTGGGTGAAGTTCCACCTGATGATAGGGATTGACATTACTAACAGCTCAATCCAAGCTCACTTCACCTAAGTTTTCACGGTGAGAAATTTATAGAGTAAACCGGCTGGTCTGTTGAGGAGTCTAAATTCTGAAACTTCGATGCTGAAGTCCTGTAATTACAATCGAGACGTAAACTTTTTAAAGATTCAAATTAACGGTGGAATAGTTAATAATTAGTATAGTAACTTAGTGCCTACTTCTAGACCTTATATCAATGAAGTTAAGTTGCAAGATAAAAAAAACAAAATATTTCAATGCTGTTATGTATTAAACGTAGTGAATAAGTAAAATAAACAAAACATTTATGTAAATCATATCAACACAATTAATTAAATAAATATTATTTCTTTTAATCCCAGTGCAAACCAATTACAAAAAGCAATTAACAATCAATTTCATATGTAGATACAAATATGTACCTACTCGTGGGTAGGTGCCACAAGCTCGTTCATCTTTGAGGTTTTATTGATTGCTAATACGTTTAAGTATTGATATTAATAATAATAATAATGTTCCACAACTTTCACACAACGCCATCTAGTCCCAAACTAAGCAGAGCTTGTGCTATGAGTACTAGACAACTGATAAACATACATATATATTTCTAAATACATACATATTATAGATAAATTACACCCAGACAAAGAACAAATGATCGTGCTCATCACACAAACATTTGTCCTGGGTGGGAATCGAACCCACGACCCTGCGTATAGTAGTCAGGGCCACTGATCACTATACCAACAGGCCTGCCGAATTATATGCAACTGTTATTTACCGTTTGGGATTATTTATACTTGATCTTGATCCTTAGTCTTTTTTCTTTTTTTGTTTGATTTTTCCAGGAATGTTCAATATATGGGAGGTGGTTGATAAACTGGCGGCCATTGCCAAGAAAGAATTGTTCTACATATGGCCGTTTGGTCTGTCGGCCTACCTGGCAGGCGTCGTATTCATAGACCGAAGCAACGCGAAGGGAGCTTACAAACAACTCCAGCTGACCTCCGAGGTCATGGTAAAAAATAAGGTTGGTATCATAATAAATACTATCTACACTGGTACTTCCCTGCGGCTACGATAACGCAGACTCGGGGATTGGGCAATAAAATTTATCGTCCGGCCTCCCTTAAGCATAACACGATAATATACAGCTTTTTCGGTCTCCAAAGAAAAACAACATCGAAAATCCCATTAAAATCTGTTTTTTCGCACGCATTAAGAAAAACGCAAGTATTTTTTTTTATGTTTGGGTAGGTATTACGTACTCGTACTTATCTATTTTATCATTTTCCTGTTTCTGCAGAAACAGGAAAAAGATAAAATTGATGTTGAAGTGTTGACGGTGTGATACAGTTTGTACGAGTACTCGTATCGCATTTAAAATATTTTCCATAGTTAATTTTCCCTAACAGACAGGACAGAAATATATGCTTTTAACAGACCTAATATGTGATGTCACCGCCGGAAACCATCAATAACAACTATACCAAAACACTAGTAATGTCCACCACCAAACCATTACGATTTCACAAATAATGAAATAACAATTATCCATAGGTAGGTACAGACGCCAGCACATCAAGCTACTACAATCCGTCAAATTTCTTTAATATATTTTCAACTTTATCACTACAGCATAAGGTTCAAAGTTGATTGGGAAAATTTGACAGTTTCGGGTAGCTTGATGTGCTGGCGTCTGTACAACAAGTATTCAAAAATAAGGTGGCTTTGACACAAGAGTAGAGTTCTGTTCAAATCAGCGATCTATTCTGACGATGACTTAGGTAAATGTGAGCTTTAAGTGAGCTGTCATTCCACCTGAGGCTGGGATTGACACTATGCCAGATCACTTCACCAAAGTTTTCCCGGTGAGATTTTTACAGAATTGACCGTCTGGTACCAAAAGAAAGATTTAACTTGTTATAAGTATCAGCGCTTTTGAATTAGAATTTCACACAGAAAAAAGGGAGGACTAATATTATCTCCCTCCCTTTATCCCGGCATAGTGGCGCGAACATTATAGCCTCGTACATCGTACTTACTGCTCTCATTTATTAAATAGAGGAAGCTTCCAGGCTTGGATAATATTAAACTTATAAATTCAGCTTAATGCGCCAGTAACGAACTAGGATATCACGCAGATAGAAAATTGCCTTGTTGCAAGATACAGTGCTTTGTTTCCATTGCTTGTTTTCTGAACGTTTTTTTTTTATTTTATTTGCACGTACACTACGGGCAAATAAAACAACCAACTTCAACAATAATTAACTTCGATGTCGCTTATTGTTTTTAGACCTTTCGCTCCACGTTTAATATGCTTATGCCATCAGCTAAAAAAAACAGTGATATCCATAACATAAATACTAGGAACAAACACAAATTTGTTGTTCCTACAACAAGGCTCAAGAAAATAGGTGGCTCGTTTAGATGCCAATGTATACGTTTTTATAATAAACTTCCTAGCCACATTCAAGAACTAAGCATTAATAAATTCAAATCTTTTATAAAGTTAAAACTATGCCAGAAAGCCTATTATACTGTAAAAGACTATATTGAGGACAAAAAAGCTTGGGATTGAGCTGCTCCAATAGGTCTAGACAGTGAATGTTGTTTATTTTTTATTTTTTGCTGACTTACACTTTTGTTTTTTTCTCTTTCTAAATATCTATTTATATACAGAATGACATGAACATTTACTGTTTGAAGTCTTATATTATTTTAATTATTGTGAATGTGATGACTATGTGGGTTTCCGTTTTAATCATGGTCTGGCACTTTGAGCGGTTTATGCGGTCTACATAAATGTCCTGTCCTTGGTATTACTCGTCGAATCGTTGAGCTCCTTAAGTTCTGAGTTGAGCTGCACGGTTACTAACGAATGCGTGCACTGACTGCACAGGTCCACTCAATCTGTGTGGTTCTTTCCTCAAAAGACCACTTCAGACACCAATCTACATAGTCCTCAAAGATCAAAGATTATGTCCGGATTTTTATATACACATTGACATTGATGAATTTTATATAAACAATGACATGGATATTTACTTTGTAAAGTATCTTATTTTTTATTATTATTATTATTGTGAGTGTGAAGACTATGTGGGTCATTTCTTTTTTTCTGTTTTCCTTCTTAGTTAGTTTTAATCATGATCTGGCAGTTTGAGTAATTTATGCGGCCTACCCAAATGTCCTTTCATTGGTATTGTTCGTCGAATCGTAAGGCTCCTCAAGTTCTGAGTTGAGATACACGATTTTTGACAAATGCGTGCACTGACTGGACAGGTCCGCTCAATCTGTGTGGTTCTTTACTCAAAAGACCATTTCAGACACCAATCTACATGGTCTTCACATGATCTGACCAAGATTATGTCTGGACTTTAAAAGAGACTGTGACCTCTGAGTTTGTTTCGGCCTTTCTTCTCAGAGTAGTCAGATAGGAAACGCCGACCTCATCTAGTTTAAAAAAATATGATTGACATGTAAAAGTGTTTGTACAAACCTACTTACAGAAAATAAATCATTTATCATTTATCATTTATCATTAGCTACTTTGGATAGGTAATTTGTTTTATAATAAAAACATGGAATGAAGTAAACATGTAGGTAGGTATTAACACTACTACACGATCATATTCAGAACACAAGATCGGAAAAATAAACGAATTAACCCATTGATATACCCAAAAAGTCCAAAGAGTATTCCAAAAACCTTATAAATAATCAGTTTGGCTTTGATCAAGACGAACACAAAGATCACAACTGTCAAAAAATATCCTAAAGGAATCCAAACAGACATTTCAAGCAGCGTTATGAAAATCGTTTATAATGTGAATAATTTATTTTTTCAGACGAAGATTTGGTTGTTCCCTGAAGGAACAAGGAACAAAGATTATACAAAACTACAGCCTTTCAAGAAGGGCGCGTTCAACATAGCGGTGGCCGCACAGGTGCCCATCATACCTATTGTGTTCTCACCCTACTATTTCATAAATAAGGAAAAGTACATTTTCAATAAAGGTAAGCCCTTACCCACTATTTATTTCCCACTGATCTGGAAATATTTATATTGACATTTATGTATTATTATTTCCAGTGGTTTATTTATTATTATGGACGCTTAACATAACTATACAACGTGTAACGTTAAATGCGCAAAACCTCAAAATAGTTAGATCAGAATAACAAGTAGACTTAATTGAAACACTTTTTAATATAGGCCACATTTTTCAAAAAATCTTCATTAAAAACGTTGCCGTGTCTATTTATTAATAGGTCAAGCAAGCCAATGTCAGCGCGGCGCAGCGGCCCGGTGACATCTCCTCCCTCGATAAAGTGTCGTCGCAGACGCAAGAAACGATCAGAATGGCCAGTAAAACTAAAACAGCACATAAAACCTTTACAATTTTTTTAATGACTTATTTTCTCACTGAAATAGGTTAATTGAATTAAAAATCAGTTGGGGTGTCTGAGGTTTTGCGCATTTAACGTTACACGTTGTATATGCGCGTAAATGTGTATTTTTTTTTTCTCGAAGTAAGAATGAGCAAAGCCGCTCAAAATTCTGAAAGAGTCGTCCGTATTATCGTCACTTACTTTTCAAATTCAATTGAACATTTTGTCCACGTATATGACATTCCTAAGGCCTAATAATAAAAAAGGATTTTACAGCCTATCTTGCTTTGCAACTTCAATCTGAAAGGTTAACATTTCCGTGACCCTTCCTCTCCGGGCAAAAAGTAGACTATCTATATTCTAATTTGGACTTTAATCTTCTTACCAGTGGAAGCTCCATCACAATCCACACAAAACTTCCCCTGTGTAACTGAAAATATTCAGAGAAACCAATTTACGGGAATATTTTTTGAATTCTCCCACAATGGTTTCTTTTGTTGAAATAACTTTAGACCACACAAGATAACAAAATTTCCTTATCTCTGTACGGACTGCTGCATTTATGGTTCACCTTTTCTTATTTCTTTTAATGTTATCCCAATTAGAGTTGAAACTTGGAACATAAAATATGTGCTATGGTAAAATATTATCTTCGTTTCCGCCTTTTACGGTATCCATATTATTATGACTATTAAGGATGCATGATACTCTTTACTGGAAACCATGACAGCCTTTTACTACGTCAACGTTAACGGTATTAAAAACCTTAACAATGAATTACATCAATCGACATGGCGCCTACCAAAATCTCATAGCAATTACCTAAGACAACAAG
Organism: Eremobia ochroleuca; assembly: GCA_949629135.1. Lineage (NCBI taxonomy): Eukaryota > Metazoa > Arthropoda > Insecta > Lepidoptera > Noctuidae > Eremobia > Eremobia ochroleuca. The sequence continues at coordinate 14,580,337 of OX451387.1, forward strand.
ACATTTTCGGAAAATCAACCAAGATTGTTACGGGAATATGATTATTAATGACCATTGTTTTATGTGCTACAGGTCACGTTGTCCTACAGTGCCTGGAGCCGGTGCCTACGACAGGTCTTACTATGGAAGACGTGCCAGAGCTGATCAATAAGGTCCACCAACAAATGACTGTAGCTTATAAGGAATTGTCCAAGGAGGTCGTCAATGCTTTGCCATCAGACTACCCCTTTACTCTATTAGGATAGAAACCATGACTGTCTACTATTAGTATTAGAATAAATTATAAAATATAACTTAAGCATTAACATCGTGTTACCCAGTAACTGGGTTGTGGAGGTCAGATAGGCATTCGCTCCATGGTATATGGATACTGGTAGTGAGCTGCGTTCGGTTAGACTGGAAGCCGACCCCAACAAAGTTGGGAAAGGCTAGGCAGATGACGATGAAGTTAAGCATTAAAATGTAAGTGTTTTGGTCATAGGTAAGAGGTACTTATGTTTTGAAATTTTATAAGCAAAAATAATTTAATATAAACTGTTTTACACTGTGTCGTTATTTATTTATTTACACTCTGCTCAGTAGATATAAGTACTAACCTCTTATTAACTTATTATTATTTTTTAAATGTCTTTTACATATCACGGGACCCTGGGGTCCTGGACCTTTGGAAAGCGTACCAGGGGCCGAAGCCAACTCGCAGAGGCCCCTTAGACAATTTTAAAGGATAAGGAGGCACCAACAGACGATTGTACCAGTATGCACTATGCTAGTGCACCCAAGGACAACCGCCGGGTGGTGCAAGACTATTGCAGAACATGGAAATAAAATACATTGGGCTAGAGGTTCGTGTTGGCTATAGTAGATCGGTAACCTTGAACTATGGAAGGACTATGTCGCCGGCCTGACCAATGATAATATACCACCTACCTATTCCTACCTATCCACCTACTCCGTCGTCCTCGTCCTTTCCTACCTCCTACCTATTTTTCTGTTCTGTTTTTTTTTTTTTGTCTGTTTATATAATTATGTGTGTACATAAATGGTAAATAAATAAATAAATACAAAATAGCAGGGGGTGACTTGCACACTCAATAATGGGCCCACGAAACCGGCCGCTAGCACATCGTGTCGTACCGACAAGGGGGCAACATGTCCTGACTTTGCTCTTGTAAACTCCAGTCAAGCCGGTCCATATCAAAATCAAAATCAAAAGTCATTTATTCAAACTAGGCTGAGAATCAGCACTTTTCGAACGTCAAAATTACAAAAGACAGTCCCCCAAAACGCCCGCCCTTCACCACTTCCTAGTGCTTTCGCTGGGAAGAAGAAGTGGCGCAACAAACTCCCCAGCAGCACAGCTGTCTGTTCAGTTAGAAAATATACTTGACTGAATACAATACAAGGTATGCAAAACAATTAACATTACAAGACACAGAACGCTAAATTAAATTATTTGCCATATGTCAGCTGGCAACGCCAATATACCAAGAAATACAATAAAAAACTATACGTACTCAAGCAAAAATTAATAAATGGAAATTAAATAAAAGCCTCCAGGTATAAAGGGCGTAACCGCTAACATATTTATGCAATGCTGGGTTCAGTTTACATAGCTGTCGCTTGAAGTCACAAATGATAAACTAGGACCATAAGGAAACTAAATAAACAAGTTATTAATAATGATAACAATGATAAAACCATGGTCAGCAAGACGACCAGTCACCACAAGCAGCACCCGTTCAAAAAAGGCAACAATAAGGTGGGAGCTCTGTTCCTCGTCAGTGTTCACTCCAGCCGGCCAATAAAGGCAAGCCAGAGGGTGAGGAACAAGACTACTCCCGGGAGATAGGGTCCGTGGGGTCGCTACTGCCCAACAGCTCGCCACATGCTGCCCTGCGGGTTTCTGTATCTGTATTGGCCTGGCTCCTCACCTTAGACCTGTTCCGGCAAGGTAAACTCTTCCGGAACCAGCCTAGAGTTCGGAGTGCGCAAGCCCCACCTCGACGTCAACGTAGAGATACGGCGGTGGGATTATTTTTATTATTATTAACCTGTGCTGTCCCACTCCAGGGCAAAGGCCTCCTTACTCGCTTTCCACTTTTCTCTGTTCAAAGCTGCTAAGGACCAGTTCTTGTTGAAGGAGTCCAGCTCATTCCGTCATCTCCGTCTGGGCCTGCCGTTTTGTCGCTTGCCATTAAGAGGGACCCATTGGGTAGTGAGTTTGGCTTTATTAACTTAGGTAATTAAATAGACCCACAATATGTACCTATTCGAAAGAGTACTAAGGATCGTACCGGGTGGCTTTCTGTAGTTTCTGCCTACCCCCATGGGAAAAAGGTATGATTTTATGTATGTATGTAGAAGGAGTAACATGCTCATAACATATTTTTATTATTATTCTACAAAGAGCCATTTAATTCAAGCCCTAAATTCCAAGCACTCACCTTCAACAACCAACCCCTCAACCAACCAACCAACCAACCAACCAACTCCTTCAACGTTTTTTCATTCTTTCTTTCTTTTTCTTTCTTCCAAACACATAACCTAAATAACTAGTTTGTTTAAACGATTACCCGCTCCACTGAAAATAGAGAGTGGTTTGCAAACTCTACTACTTCCACTGTGCGCCGCTAATATTTTAGAAGATTAAGCAGTATTCTCAACAGAATAAGACACGAACTTTGAACAACGTTACCGCCAGAGCATTCGATAATTTTGTTCCAACATTATTTGAATTATGTTTTAAAGGTCAACTTTTTGCCAGCGGTTTGTTTTACTAAGCTTCAATAAAACGAAAAATGATCTAGCTGATGTAAATCTAGGATGTCTGACAATGTAAGGATCGAAGCATGTGACGTTCTGTGGTTTCTGCTTTCTACCATGGGAAGGTGTGAGTTTATGCATGTATGGAAGCCTTTCGTGTCACAAAGCAAACCATATTTTCTACAAAGCATTTGATCAACCAAACCAATGGTAAATAACGCAAGCAGGCTTGAGGTTTTCGATTTATTTTTTATTTATATGATAGACAGTTGACGTGTTGTGAGCTTCTCAAATAAATATAAAAATGACACAGGACTGATTCAGAACTTTTGGATAATAAACCGAATAGACAGGCCATTGTAAAATATTCGTATTTTCACCGCGAAGTTTCCTGACATTTCAATTAAACTAAAAATAACTGCGAAAAACAACTGAAACCCACATCATCATAACTTATATTTACATACACACGCCTTCTTCCCAAGGGGTTAAGCATAAACTACACAACGCCACCTGACACAATCCTTACATGAAGCATTCTTGCTTCGTTTACGTTCATACATCAGCACCCTAAGTGTGTTGGTTGCAGTTCAGTTCGTCCAGCGCCTGATCTCTACGCGCACCCTAATTGCATAACACACTATTTATAACAATCTGAATAATTTTGAAGGAGCTCAGCCATTGCTTCATATGTTCGAAAAAAATATCTGCTCGACATCGTAAATAACGCAATGAATGTTGTTGAACTGTCAAAATTAAAGCCATTGCTACTGATAGTGCGTTACGCAACTACCCCGCTGGGGTCTATGGCTATCCAAAATAAAAATAAAAAAACAACAACCAACAAAACAAAAAACCAACACGAAAAACCACACCACCTCTTTTATCTACAGTAAAATATCTGCAAGGAAACTTATAAAACTTTTTTATAAAAACATACAAGCGACTTCCAAAAAAAAACTACAAAGTGGAAAATAACTTTGATTTTGGAAGTCGGTGTCGTTGGTTCCGCATTTACGTTTTTTGACACCAACTTCCGAAATTAAAGTTATTTTTACTTTGTAGTGTTTTTTGGAAGTCGGTTGTTTTTTTTTTTTTTAAAGTGTTTATTTTTCACTTTTTAGTTATACCTAAGTAATGCCAGAATTTACTTGCAAGATTAGAGGTACCCCAATAACAACTTTGACAGAAATGAGGGTGTACGGTGGTATACTGAACACATCTATGTACTGCATCTGCGTTTATAGGGTACAGACGTGATGTTATGTTGTGCGATTGCGTAAAATAGCCATAAATATGCGATAGCAGCAATCGCGGTTGTTTTACTGGTATTTATTGAAGAGTTCCGTTGTCTGTCTCCGAAACTCATCACCAGATCTTTACGAAATTTAAATGAGACCATTTCGGGATAAACCTCTATCGAACAAAAAGAATTTTGTCCGTCCATATACGAGTATGACGGTGTTATGCCCGACATACATAAAAAAAAGTAAAAAAAAAAATATATATAAACATCCGAAACCTACTTTTTGAAGTTGGTTAAAAATGATGTAGTAACAAAATTGACAAGTTCTGGGTATAACATTCGGCATTGTTATATATGGGAAACGCATTTAAAATAACTCATTGTAATTGCTTTATTTAAATAAATACATTATTACCTTTTTTGCTGTTTGTGTTTTTTTGTTGTTGTTTTGTTTTTTGTGTGTCTTTTTTGTTGTCTTTTTTGCTACTACAATCTAACAAATTTCTTTAAGAGATTTTCAACTTCATTCCTACTTTTAGTGTGTTACGCAATTACGCCGCTAGTTGTGAATACTACGCACCTGACCTTTCTGAAGAATATCAACAATGAGGTCACTAATGTCCTTTTAGGGCGTCAGCTCCCGGCATTACCGCTCACATCTGCCTTGTAAATATATTTTGTCCTATGACCAAATCATACTCTTTTCAATTTGCGTCACAACATCTCTTGTATTTTTCATTGTCTAACCAAGTTGTAGGGGTCAATATAACTATGTACAAGTTAAAGAAAAACAGAAAAAAGTAACATTCTTTTTATAACCCAAGATGTAAAGATAAGCTCCAAAAATTGCTACTAACGACCGTTATGTGAAAAAGATGGACGTCAGCCATTATGAAACTGGAATAATAAAAGAATAAAATATAATTTTTATATTATTATTATAAGATTCTTCTGTACGTCCTTATGTCACTGAACTCCTCCTAAACTGCCAGATCGATATTGATAATTTTTTTGTGTGTTTTAGTTAATCCCTGGATGGTTTTGATTCACAATTGGACCAATCGAGTTCTAGGAAATAGGAAAAGGTCTGCCCGGTCAGCTACTTTAATATACAACGTGTGACGTTAAATGCGCAAAACCTGAAAATAGTTGGATCAGAATAACGAGCAGAACTAATTGAACCACTGTTTAATATAGGTCACATTTTTCAAAAAAATTTCATTAAAAACGTTGCGGTGTCTATTTATTAATAGGTCAAGCAAGCCAATGTCAGCGCGGCGCAGCGGCCCGGTGACGACTCCTCCCTCGATAAAGCGTCATCACAGACGCAAGAAACGATCAGAATGACCAGTAAAACTAAAACCGCACATAAAACCTTTACAAATTTTTTAATGACTCATTTTCTCTCTGAAATAGGTCAATTGAATTAAAAATCACTTGGGGTGTCTGAGGTTTTGCGCATTTAACGTTACACGTTGTATATTTTTCGTCAAACTCCTTTGATATCAAACAGTAGCTTTTTACAAAAATATTCAGAACCATTCTGGATGTTATGTTCTGAGATTTATAATAATTAAAACCAGCCAAGTGCAAGTTGGATTCGCGCACGAAGGGTTCCGTACCATCATCTATAAAAACGGCAAAAAAATCATGTCTGTTGTATGGGAGGCCCCTTAAATATTTATTTTATTCTGTTTTTAGGGTTCCGTACCCGAAGGGAAAAACGGAACCCTATTACTCCCGCTCCGCTGTCCGTCCGTCCGTCCGAAGGTTTGTCACCAGGCTGTATCTCATGAACCGCGATAGTTAGACAGTTTAAATTTTCACAGATGTGAAAATTTTAACTGATGTATTTCTGTTGCCGCTATAACAAAAAATACTAAAAAACAGAATACAATAAATATTTAAGGGGGATCCCATACAACAGACATGATTTTTTTTGCCGTTTTTATAGATAATGGTAGGGAACCATTCGTGCGCGAATCCGATTCGCGCTTGGCCGTTTTTTTTTTTAGTATTTGTTTTGTTGTTATAGCGGCAACAGAAATACATCATCTGTGAAAATTTCAACTCTCTAACTATCACGGTTCATGAGATACAGCCTGGTGACACACGGACGGACGGACGGACGGACGGACGGACGGATGGACGGATGGACGGACGGACGGACAGCAGAGTCTTAGTAATAGGGTCCCGTTTTACCCTTTGGGTACGGAACCCTAAAAATACGGCGTTTTCATTTTCAACATGATCTTTCTCATGCCCTTATCCCAATTTAATTGGGGTCGACGTAACATGTGTTTTTTTTTTCCATACTTCATTTTCAACAAAAACAAGCATTAGGTATAAAATATCAACATCAAAAGATACTTATTCAAATTAGGCTGAAAAACACCACTTTTTGAACGTCAAAATTAAATAAATATTGCCCCAAAACGCCCGCCTCTCACCATTTCCTAGTTGCCTTAGCTGGGCACAAGTGGCGCTACAAACTCTCCGGCAGTACAATATAATATGTTGTTATACACATGTAGAATGGTACTTTAAAAAAAAAAAAACCCTCATAACTCTGAACTTTCATAACAATGATTATAGCAGAATGTCACAAGGTGTCGGGGCGTGAGCGTGACGGTATCAGCCGTGAAAGTTCAAACTTAGGTGTCGCGTGCAATAAATAACTAACACAACTTACGACGAACAGTTTCAACTCATTCTGGTCTTATTGTTTTCGAGAACTTTTGGAAAAACTTGTAAAATATATTTTCCAGGCGCTTTATTGGTGTTGCCGATATTTTATTGTGCAATTAAATTAAATTCTTTATGGTATTGTCTTCGTTTCCATGCAAAACTTCTTGATGGTTAGTATAACGCATTCGCCTGTAATGTACAGACGCCAGCACATCAAGCTACCCGAAACTGTCAGATTTTCCCAATCAACTTTGAACCTTATGCTTTAGCGCTAAAGTTGAAAATCTATTAAAGAAATCTGACAGATTGTAGTGGCTTGATGTGCTGGCGTCTGTACGTTAGAGGTTGGAGCATTACATCAGTGAGGGAGGAAAACCGAGCATTACAGCGCGCACCTTCTAATGATACAAAATGAGTATTACATCAGTGATGAAGGAGAACCGAGCATTACAATGCGCACCTTGTAATGATACAATGTGTAATACCTTGCGCTCCACTTGTAATTAAATGTGTCCGCCGGGCCGGAGAGCGCTACCCGCCCCGCAATCTGTAATGTTCCATTACACGCGAATGCTCGTTAGTCAGGGAGGTAGTATTGTAATGTAATGCTAAAAATCGAATTTGAAATGTTACATTACAGGCGAGTGCTGCTGGTGAGGGAGCACCTTTATAACTATATACAGAGTGGCAGGGTCATCGACATGCAACCTGTTACCGTGGATTCACCACATAATTCAGCAGTGCGATTCTGTAACCGTCTCACTGTGAAAACTTAGGTGAAGTGAGCGTGGAGTGAGCTGTCAGTGTCATCCCACCTGATACTAGGGATTGACCAGGAATACCTAGGAATCCAGGAGGACCTAGGAATTTTTTATGCTAATTTAATATTTAATTTGTTTTAATCTAGGAAAAAAAAAGACTAGTCCAGGAAAAAAAAATATATTCTGACTAAGTTTCTGTCTAGCTATTTTATTTTGAAGCCCTACAAAAGTAATTTTTTGACAACTAAAATACTAGTTTTGAAATTATATAAAATGATCAATATCATTAACATATTTTTTTTTTTTCTCGATCTTGATTATGATTGTAAATATTTGTTTAGTCAATCCCTAGCATCAGTGGGATGACACTGACAGATCACTCCATGCAAGTTTTCACGGTGAGATATTTACAGAATCGACATACAGGTCTCGGTCAGAGTTATTTTACCTGTGAGTTTGCATCACAGTGATCTTTATTCTCGTTTTAATAAGGTTTTTGTTGGGTTGCTGCCATTGACAAATGTGTCAAAATCATTGTGATCTTTATTTTCGTCACGATAAGGTTGCTATTAGATTGCTCAGAGGTACATTCCTGGTCATTTAGTATGCAATATCGGTCAGGACACTAACAATTCGTGCGCAATGCTTTGTAAACTTAATTGAAAATACCTACATACAAAGATTGGAATAAATACACAGATGAATTACCAAAGATATACAACTCAATAACAATGCTTCACGTAAATATCAGATCAATGTTGAAGAATTTCTCTCAAGTCGAATACATTATCATGAACTGGCTTCAAACTATTCACCTGGTCATCATTACTGAGGCAAACACCGACAGGACTAAATCATTGTTCGAACTACATACTACGACATGAATACTCAGCTGCGTGATGCTAAGAAGGGAGGACGTTTCATCGTATATGTACATACTACATAAGAGTATTTGCTTCACTAGACTACCTATGAGTACATGAAACTTCGAGTGCATAAGCGGCGAGGTACAAACGGTCTATGGTTCATCAATAGGTTTGTGAGCTGTGTATAAACCACCTGATACTAGTAAGGCCCTGTTCATTAAGGAGTTAAGTAATCTAATCGATACATTTCCACAAAAAAAACAATTTCATTCTGTTAGGTGACATGAATATCGACTTAAAAAACTTTGCTAATAAAACACTATACAACGTGTAACGTTAAATGCGCAAAACCTGAAAATAGTTTGATCAGAATAACGAGCAGAATTAATTGAACCACTTTTTCACATAGGTCACATTTTTCAAAAAATCTTCATTAAAAACGTTGCCGTGTCTATTTATTAATAGGTCAAGCAACCCAATGTCAGCGCGGCGCAGCGGCCCGGTGACGACTCCTAGCCTCGATAAAGCGTCGTCGCAGACGCAAGAAACGATCAGAACGGCCAGTAAAACTAAAACAGCACATAAAACCTTTACAATTTTTTTTATGACTTATTTTGTGAAATAGGTCAATTGAATTAAAAATCAGTTGGGGTGTCTGAGGTTTTGCGCATTTAACGTTACACGTTGTATAAACTCACTCTGTGAAATGGGTCTTGAATGCAGAATAAACTAGTTTACTGGAATAGATAAGCGAGGTGAGTGCATAACAAAATCATGTATTGGTCATTGGTCATATATGTAGTGTCGACTGCCGCGCCGTGCTAACAGCTGTTATACAAAATGCGTTAGCTGACTACTTCATAATCGGTTGCACGCTAGTCGACAATACGTATGCAAACAAAGCCAGTCAATATAAAATCATTAGTAAATTGGATAATAGTAAGCTGTAAAGTGAATTGAATAAAATTGACTGGAGTTTGGCCTTGGATTACGACAACCCAAAAGATATATTATGTTTTATCTTAGATAAAATTTTCTTATGTGTATGACAATGACAACTGTAAGTATAATGTAACAATTAAAGTAGGTAAAAGACAAATGTGTAAATGGAAAAGTACTAAAATAGAAAAAATGTGTGTAAAAAGAGAACGACTACTACTTAGATATTTGGCTTAAAGATCAAAGCAATCTGGCAAACAGCAGGGTAATTGCGTAACACACTATCAGTAGCAATGGGTTTCATTTTGACAGTTCAAAAACATTCATTGCGTTATTTACTTTGCTGAGCAGACACACTTTTCCAATATATGGAGCAACAATGGATTAGAAATATGCTTCAAAATGATTCAAATTGAAAGTAATAGTGTGTTAAGCAATTAGGGTGCAGGCTATTGTACAGACGCCAGCACATCAAGCTACCCGAAACTGTCAGATTTTCCCAATCAACTTTGAACCTTATGCGTTAGCGATAAAGTTGAAAATCTATTAAAGAAATCTCACAGATTGTAGTAGCTTGATGTGCTGGCGTATGTACAATAAATACAGAAATAAAACAAATAAACATATTAATAATGTAAAGAATAACTATTTTCTGAAGGAGGTAGAATCAAATTTTCATAATTCTAAAAAAGTGTGGGAAGCTATTAACAGCTTATGTGGAAAAATAAATAAATCTATAGATGAAATAATTGCAAAACATTTTAAACTATTGCCTCACATTTGTATCCAATAAGTTTGCCATTGAATTCAGAGATAATAATACTTGCAAACTTCAATGTAAAACACCAATTCTTATACAATGTGTAACGTTAAATGCGCCAAACCTGAAAATAGTTTGATCAGAATAACGAGCAGAATTAATTGAACCACTTTTTAATATAGGTCACAATTTTCAAAAAATCTTCATTAAAAACGTTGCCGTGTCTATTTATTAATAGGTCCAGCAAGCCAATGTCAGCGCGGCGCAGCGGCTCGGTGGCGATTCCTCCCTCGATAAAGCGTCGTCGCAGACGTAAGAAACGATCAGAATGGCCAGTAAAACTAAAACAGCACATAAAACCTTTACAATTTTTTTAATGACTTATTATCTCTCTGAAATAGGTCAATTGAATTAAAATTCAGTTGGGGTGTCTGAGGTTTTGCGCATTTAACGTTACACGTTGTATTTATAATTGTAGCTCATCAATGAAATTACAAAAGGCCAAAAATGAGGTTGCATCCTCTATAATAAAACATCTAAATGAGAAGAAGTGTCCAGGTTTCGATGGTATCCGAGTTAAAGACTTAAAATATATTTATAAAGATATTACCCCCGTTATAACATAACGCATTTAATTAATACATGCATTGCTACGTCCTTGTACCCTGACCAACTGAATGTTGGTATAGTAAGATCTATCCATAAGAATGGTTCGTACACCAATTTTAACAACTAGAGGCCAATTACTATTTTATCATGTATTGACAAGATAATTGAGAGGTATCTAGGACTAGAAATCAACAAATTCTTGTCTAAAAATGAGGTGATTAATAATAAACAGTACGGCTTTCAGAAAAACAAAAATACCTCGTAATTATTTTCTAAGTTTACAAATGAGGTCAACAAGTGTCTGGACAGTCGTGTCGTGAACACATACTTGTTGTCCTCATTGATTTTAGCAAAGCTTCTGATTGTTTAGAATGTGGAACGCTATTTAATAAATTACAGCAGTGGTATACGGGGTCGATTTTTATAATGGTTTAAAAAGTATTACAAAAACCGCTTCACGTCGGTAAGTGTCGCAGGCTCGTTAAGAGACATGATTCCAACCCTTAAAGGCGTTGCACAAGGTTCAATTATCGGGCCGACCTTATTACACTACATACCTTACTACATTACTTACTGTAAGTACGTGAATGACATGTGTAACATCTTCACAAAAGGCTCCGGGTACCAATTTGCTGACGATACATGTTTGGTTGCTGCACACGTGAAGCGCAGAGAGTGATGCAGGGTAATTTCGACCTCCTATGTAAGTGGGCTCACGACGTTGGTCTTGTTATTAATTCAAAGAAAACCAAACTTTTGCATATATGTACATTGACCTTACCTGATGACCCCTTGTGTGTCTTTTGTCGTGGTCCATGAGCATCTGTGTTTACACCAACCGGTCGATGCGTGTAGTTGCTAGACGTTGGAGTTGGTGACTAAGTATCTTGGTGTGTTAATAGATAAAAATTTCACACTTTCGCACATTGATCACGTATGTAACAAGCTTAGATTTTTACTGGCAAAGTTATCAATACTTATGTATAAACTTCCATATAAAACAGAACATTGTACTTAGCACTGGCTGACTCCGTAATTGATTACGGCCTAAGTAGGTACGGGCGCACATACAAGACTTTTATCGAAGACAAGTTACATTTACGCATCTTAAAAGCAATTGTACCTAGAAGAATAAAACAAGAATTCCGAGATGATGACACGGCTTTAAAGCACTGTCAAATTTTAAGTGTCTTTGACAAGGTAAAATTACGCGTTCTAAGCGAGAATAACCAGAATCTTGATACAATTCAAAAATGCGAAAAGCTAAAATCGTTGCGTCGTTTGTCATGCTTACCTACATGTAAGATTCCCAAATCTAATAATGTCAATGGAACAAGGACGTGGGAAGGCATGCTACTGTCTATTATGAATGACTTACCGTCAGAAATTTGCGACGAAATAAATGTGAAGAATTGCTCGAAGGTGCTAAAGAGATAATTTCTGGATTGTGGTACAGTCTAGGAAGTGTATTTTTAGTACCAATATCTACTACACTTCGCTGTACTATTGCGATAATGTTAAATGTAGGATCAAGATTATTGTGGCACCGAGTTGCCGTGTCTGGCATACCTATGCAAAATCCGCGATGGTTTGTGAGGTATGTTAATGTTTGTTATAAGCAGTGATCGGAATAGGCTGAGTATATTTGAACCTAAAGTTTAAAGAACAGACACGGAAATTGGAGACTTACTTATGACTATTTTTTTTTTACCGGTAAATTTGCTGTTGAAAAGATGTTTTGAATAATAAAAAAAAAAATAAAGAACATATTTTTACCCCTAACGTCAATATTGGAACACAGTTTTATTTTGGAATTAAAAGATTCCTTCATGGAACAGTCAGCTGTTCTTATTATAGCAGTTAATAACATTTTATTACTCCTCTGGTATTCCAAGTGATCCCAAGCTTCATTATAAGCAATTTTCGTTGTATTTTATATAATTAAATATTCTTAGCTCGTAGTTCGTACCTTTTAAAAGAAACAATGCCTTTAATTTCACACAAAAAGGCATTTCCGGATATTTTCCCGTAGCCCTTGGCTATAACTTGCAAGTGCTGTGCTCATTATTTTGTGTATTACTAAGACATTTGACTACAGTCTTCTGGATCGAAATTTTCAAACAGATAACACAATACATCCATCATGTTTAGAACCAAAAATTCGAAGACATGTGACATCTACCAACCCGTACTGGGCCCACCAGTGGGAACGTTATAGGTTCATTTTGTAATTATGTTATGTTATGTTAACACAATACATAGATAAATCTTGAATTCACACGAATATTTACATAAATCTTCTTTACACGTGTAAAGATAAGCATCAACGATTATTTTTATAATAAATCCATGTTAAAAACTAAGCATCCTGCGCGTTGATTGCGCAATACACTATCAGTAGCAATGGCTATAATTTTGACAGTTCAACAACATGCATTGCGTTATTTGCATTGTTGAACAGACACATTTTTCGAACATACAATGCAATGGATTAACAATATCCTTCAAAATTATTCAGATTGTGATTGGTAGTGTGTTACGTAATTAGGGTTGCTCTACGAGTATGTATGTTGTTCTTAAGAGTCCGTACTACCTCAGATTGCGAAAATTGTCTTACCCCGGTACTCAGAGTCATTACTTAAAATTAATCAATCATTAACTTTAATTGACAAGTATAAATTGGAACGCAGTCACTCAAAAATATGTCAGATTGAAAAGATTTTTGTTGACATTTGTGCCAAGATATGTTGGTTAACCTTCAAGCAGTCGCGCGGCGTCGAATCGACCGCGATGCGATCGATTCTCGATACATTTATGATGCCAAATTGCTTACAAATGCAAAGAAAATTAGAATATTATTTTGATTTTATAATTTTGTTTATGTCCTAACATAATGATAATGTGATAAATACAAAAAATATTAAATAATTAGTGTTTTAAATCCCTGAAATATCCTATAGGTCTTTTAGGTTACGCGCGACCGCTGGCGTTACAAATGTCCGCGCGCCCGCTTGAAGGTTAATAAAAGATAATGAATGATTAATTTTAAGTGAAGTCTAGTAGTAGTGTATATTAATCAGTACTGCAGTATTCACTCTGTAATTAATATACAGTAAAGATGAGGACTAATGCTAAGTGTTGCGATACACGATTGCATATAATTTTCTCGATACAAATAAATCTCAAAGTTACCTCTAAGGGCCCTTTCCCACGGCAAGACCCCGTTTTTGCAGGTACGGTTTTTTGTATACAAACATAATAAAATTAATATACATAGGTATTCACACAAGCATCCTGTTTGCTATATCCGGGAAACAAGATGCTTGTGTGAATATGTATAATTTAAACACGTACACTACTAAACGGGAACCTGCAAAAAACGTATCTACAAAAAACGGGATCTTGCCGTGGGAAAGGGCCCTAAGCCGCCTAAGGTCATGAAACTTTTCAGGCTAATCGAACTATGTATAAAGCAGGTGCCGTGGGTTATTTTTAATTTTATAACCGTAACATTTAAAGTAAAACGATGAGATCGGAAATATCAAGCTTTATAACCACTCACACCTTGACCCGCCCTGCCGCCCGGCCCCGGACAGGACCCCGATCGATCCAGTACATGTCAATGTCATGTCAGTACCGCTTTGGCTATCAGACGAGGGACCCGTGTCACTTCACTTGTGCTCAGAGGACCCGATTGACAACGTTTTATGTTCTGAAGAAATTATATATTAATATAAAAAGATGTGTTCCTTATGATCTCTAGATTACAGTGGTAGTAATAATTATCCTTCGTGTAACGGGAATACTGAGAAAATGAACATAACCGAAAAAAACATTTAGAAAGCTATTGTTTAGGCCCCTTCGACTTTTTGTAGCGATGCAGTAGCGATGCTGTCGCGCGTTCGCATCGATACAGTCGCGATGCGGTCGCTAGCTGTTTGCCCTCGCCCACACCACGATTGTCGCGATGCGAACGCGATACTGTCGCGCTTCTGTCGTCGGACACGGTCGTGCGTTTGCATCGATACAGTCGCGATGCCGTAGCGCGTTAGTGGCGCGTTGGCATCGCTTCTGTAGCGCGTTGCAAATGCGACTAACGCGCGTTAGTAGCGATGCTATCGCGCGTTTACGAAACGCGCGACAGCATCGCTACAAAAAGTCGCCGTGGGCGAGGGGCCTTAGTGAGTAGGTTGGTCTCATCGGTATTATAACGTAGTAAAATAATTCACTGTTCAGTAATAAATAGTAGGAATATAGGGTGTATTGAACGGGTCATGAAATAAAAAATCACATATTTATGTAACAAAGCATTTTTATTAGTATAAGTATGTATATCAATTTCGCAAATTGTCGATCGATCAGGTTAAGCTACCCTTGCCGCGGTTGGTCTGTAGATGGGTGACCATCTTTACATACCGAGACCCCTCCGTGCCTCGGAAAGCACGTTAAGCCGTTGGTCCCGGCTGTCATTCGTGGATCTTTGACAGTCGTTACGGGTAGTCAGAAGCCCGAAAGTCTGACAACCAGTCTTACCAAGGGATATCGTATTACCCAGGAACTGGGTTGTGGAGGTCAGATAGGCAGTCGCTCCATGCTAAAATACTGATATTCAGCTGCATCCGGTTAGACTGGAAGCTGACCCCAACGAAGTTGGGAAGAGACTAGGCAGATGATGAAGTAAGTATATCAATTTCAACGTCAGACGGCTTATAAGTAGATAGTAATTAATCTAAAAAAGACGCAGTTCGCTCTACCTTCGGTCGTTCTTTATACCGTGTCCATGATAAAAATGCTTTTAAATACCGCACCCTCAACATTCATGTGACACCAACGTCTGCCCACCAAACAAGCTGGACACTTTCTACAATATCCAGCAAGAGTAGCTCTAGTGTTAGAAATTGACGTTCTAGTAGTAGTTTTCAGGTGCATTTATGCACAGACGCCAGCACATCCAGCTACCCGAAACTGTCAGATTTTCCCAATCAACTTTGAACCTTACGCTGTAGCAATAAAGTTGAAAATCTAATAAAGAAATCTGACAGATTGTAGTAGCTTGATGTGCTGGCGTCTGTACATAAATGCACCTGAAAACAAACAACAACCTTATATATTTTGTTTTTTCTTAAAATCGTTAAAAACGCTTCAATACAAGCGTGTATGACATTGACAACCATATATCTGGAATTGAATCAATTGAGTGCGTTATCAAAAAAATTTATTTTATTTCGATTTCGTGATTTCGTGAGTTCGGTTAGACATTATTGAAAAAATCGACCATTTAAAATGATTTTTTTTTTTTATCTGGAAGAGATCGCAGAGAGCGATAAGGTCGCCCATTCTATGTTTTGCAGTAACAATTATATTTTTGTTATGTATTTTCTGGTGTACAATAAAGTATACATAAATAAATAAATAAATTGGTTACGTTTTTAAGGTTCCGTAGTAAACAAGGAACCCTTATAGTTTCGGCATGGCCGTCTTTCCGTCTGTCCGTCACTCCGTCCGCAGCTTAGCTCAGGGAATCTCAGTACTAGAAAACTATAATTTGGCATGGATATCCCTAAGGGATTTGATCAAATCACGGAGGATGTTAAAATAACAACACGTTTTTATCATTTCCCTAAGCAAATCTAGTGATTTGACAAATCCCACTAAAGAAATCTAGTGATTTGAACAAATCCCTAAATTGATTCAGTGAAATGATAATAAAACATGTCCAGTTCTTGTTTACGTCGCGCTCGCACTTGCTTGTCAGTGAATAGTATCTTACAAACATTAACTTGAGTTACTTAAAATACAAAATGAGCATAATAATAAGGCGTAGTCGACGGAGCCCCGCTTCGCGGGGCCCCTATTTCTGTCTGCAGGGTTTAAAGGAACCTAACACGAAGAGGATGACGGGGGCTCATTCGCTCACTCCGCTCGCTCACTTGAGCCCCCGTCATCCCCTTCGAGCCTAACCTGTCCGTGTCGGGGTGCCCCAAGTCACGAGCTCGCTTCGCTCGCTCTTGCCACAAAAGTTATTTTTGTCATTTCACTGAACCAATTTAGGGATTTGTTCAAATCACTAGATTTCTTTAGTGGGATTTGTCAAATCACCAGATTTGCTTAGGGAAATGATAAAAACTTGTTGTTATTTTAACATCCTCCGTGATTTGATCAAATCCCTTAGAGATTTGGGCAAATCCCTGTTTTTATCATATCCCTGCGACATATACATAATATAAGGGCGCTTTCAATTTCGACGGTTGGTGCCGGACTGCTGCAGTCCGGGTATCGTACTGCGCACGGGCGGTTATGATTTTTCATCTCTCGCACGACCTTGCGTCGAGACATTTTGTATGAAAAATCATAACCGCCCGTGCGCAGTATGATACCCGGACTGCAGCAGTCCGACACCAACCGTCTAAATTGAAAGCGCCCTAACGAAGTTAAAAGGAAAACTAACACAGCTAAGTAGCAGTTTAAGAGTAATAGTCGGGAAACTGTTACGCAGTTTGGTGGGTTTATGTTTTATAAAATGTTTGGTCTACGTCAAAAATGGCGCTAACTGTCGTCATTTTGCCTAAAAATCTCGCGAGAGATACCTACGACATAATATTATAACGCCTGCCGGTCGATTCTGTAAAATCTCACCGTGAAAACTTGCGTGGAGTGAGCTGTTAGTGTCTTTAATCATAATTAATAATATTTTTTGTGCTAATTCTATTAATCATTTAATATAATTTCAAAGCTGTATTTTAGCTGCCAAAACATTACTATTTTATGAGGTTTCAAATAAAGTAGCAAAAACAGAAACCTAGAATCTCAAAGAAGTTTTTTTTTTTTTTTCATAATTTATAGACCCGATACGAGACATTTCATGAATCGGGTGAAGTGATCACGCCGCACTAACTACGTGGGATTAAATTCTATGGTCCGTCAGCCACGCACCCACAAAATAGTAAGGGTTTGACAGCTAAAATACTAGCTTTGAAATTATATAAAATGATCATTAGAATTAGCATAAAAATATTGGGTATTAAAATCTCGATTACGATTGTAAATGTATGCTTGGTCAATCCCTAGTATCAGGTGAGATGACACTGACCTGCTTTTTGACGGTTACAGAATCGCACTGCTGCTCTGGGATAATCCGCGAAAATCAAAACAATAATAAAACAACAGCAATGTAATGTAATGGGAACAGTATCTTCAAGCCTGGCCTGCATACAAAGCTTGGACAACAAAGGATGACAATGAGAACCTACTGCAGCATTATTGCAGCATTACATTAAGAAACGATACAAAGTATGTTACGATTAAGTTAACTTTTTTTCATTAGGAAAATGAAAAGTTATTGGGTAGGGTAGATAAAGTACCCCACGGATTTTGACGGAAATTGCTAATCCATTGCTTTATATGTTTGAATAATACGTCTGCTTGCCAACATGAATCACGCAATTAATGTTGTTGAATTTTCAAAATGAAACAGTAGGTGGGTGAAGTTGTCCGGGGACAGGTAAATCATTTTATTTGATATTAATTTCAACTTGATATCTCCACGCTTTCCTGAGAAAAAGGGTCATGGCAGAAAGACAGACGGAAGAACAACGAAGTGATACTATAAGGGTTCCGTTTTTGGTACGGAACCTTAAAAAGTACACGAGATTCGCTTCTACCCTGATTTCTTATTCTATGCTTAGGTATTACTATGCCCGCTTACTCCTATCTCAGGAATATTCTTAATTGTCGAAAGCAAGTCAACAAACGAAGACAAAGGATAAAAGCGTTCGTCCGTAAAACATATTACGTAGGTAGGTACAGTCAGGAAAATTATTTTGTAAGCTAATTTGACTCATCATCTCCCTACACTTTTCCCAACTATGTTGGGGTCGGCTTCCAGTCTAACCGGATGCAGCTGGATACCAGTATTTTACATGGAGCGACTGCCTATCTGACCTCCACAACCCAGTTACTGGGTAATACGATACCCCTTGGTAAGACTGGTTGTCAGACTTTCGGGCTTCTGACTTACGTCAGAAGCCTCGTGCCTCGGAAAGCAGGTTAAGCCGTTGGTCCCGGCTGTCATTCGTGGATCTTTGACAGTCGTTACGTGTCGTCAGTAGCCCGAAAGTCTGACAAGGGTATCGTATTACCCAGTAACTGGGTTGTGGAGGTCAGATAGGCAGTCGCTCCATGTAAAATACTGGTATTCAGCTGCATCCGGTTAGACTGGAAGCCGACCCCAAAATAGTTGAGAAAAGGCTGATGATGATTTAATTTCCCTGACTGTACCTCCTTCATTATCTTGAATCTAAATAATAAAACAGGTAATTATTTCGTAAGGAATTATTTAAATGCCACAAACAATAGGCGCAAGTTATTTTTTATTTCCACATAAGTAATCATATTTATTAAGAAGATGACGTTAAAAAAAACTTACAGCGTCTTCTTAACCTATAAATTGTTAGCCACTGTTTCTTTTGCCTGGTTTTATCAAAAACACTTAGTGCTTGCCTATAGGAATGTAAAAAATAGATTTATTGTGGGCATTAGGAAATATGCCATGATTAACTAATATGAAAATATTGAGTAATCGATAGGTAGGTACACCTCTGCTGACTCCCTTCGGGTAAAACCGCCATCAGCATTTTATAGGCTTTGTGGCGCACCTTCCCACACTAGTGCGGGATTACATATGAGCGTGTGTAGAAAAACATCGTTACACATGCGTTAGCATTCGTCATTGTACACACGTGTACACATCCAAGCTTCATATGTCCAGTTTTAGTTGACCTCGCATTGTATAAGTTTTTCGTACAATCAGAAGTCAGCTTATACTGGTTCTGTATAGCTTGATGTGTAGCCGTGCGTACCCGAGCCGAGGCGAGATCGCAGCCCGAGCCGAAAGCGAGGGCGTAAGGGAGCCGAAAGGGCAATGACAAACTTTGCACACATGCACAAATTGGCTTTGTGATGACCACGGTGACGACAAACCTTCTAAAATATCTCTTATCATATGTAGGTAATCACAATCACCCAATCTAGCTTAGGATATATTTGTATCCACATAAGTGCCACTAATTTCTGCAATCTGTCTATCAATGAATACTACTTTATTTAAGTATCTGATGTGTTTGTGTGCGTTCTGCTGTACCACGCGCACTTAACCAGTTTTCGATATAAATACAGCGCGTTTTATAAACTTATTTAAGGATTAACATAACTTTGTGAGTAACAGTGTTCAGGCAGCGTTCAAATTGGTGCAGGCTCATTAATCGAATCCGTGTTTACGATATAACTGGACGCCCAATCTCCGCTCTCCTTCATTTATATAAATAAAATACAAGTTCAATTTTCGCAATACGGTCTTTGACAACTGGTGAGATGTTGTCAAAAATTTTATTATGCTTAACAGTGATCTTTGTCTTACTTCGATATAAAGGTGTTGTTAAAAGTGGATTTATCAAATTGAAATTCCATTTCAAGATGTCCCTATATTATGTGTTCTTGACATTAACTTCAATTATAGTTTTACCAGTTATGTTGCTTAGACCGAGACATCACAGCAGTGGATTGTAAGTACCTAGAAAACAAAGGAGTAAACTATTTGTGTAAATAAATAAATATGTATCAATTTAGAGCGATGGCCCTTCGGTAACCGCCCCGGCTTACGAATTGTACGAGTATTTTATAAATAAACTAGCGGCCCGCCCCAGCTTCGCACGGGTGCAATGTTTTTATTTTTCGAATTTCCGAAATTTTCTTTCATACAAACCATGTTGAACAAAAAAAAAAGAATTATCCAATTTGGTGCAGTCATTCGGAAGTTACGCGCGCACAGACATTTCGGTGACTTTTTTTATACTATGTAAGTAAGGATATAGTCTATACCTATGATGCTTTTAAGAAGTAAATTATTTTTTAAGAATCAATTTCTAACTCCATTACATTCAAAATTCTGGTAATAATATACGAGTGGTTCATGGATTCGAACCCAGAAAGGAGCTTTCTTTGTGTTAATATTTTTGTAAAGTTCACACTACCAATCCTCGTACCTACTGATGTTTCCAAAACTGTTAGAGTAAAATAAAATCAGTACCTAGTTAAAATTAACCTTATTTTGAAAAATAATATATTTTCTCTATGTACAGACGCTAGCACATCAAGCTACTACAATATGTCAAATTTCTTTAATAGATTTTTAACTCTATTATTAAAGCATAAGGTTCAAAGTTGATTGGGAAAATTTGACAGTTTCGGGTATTTTGATGCGCTGGCGCCTGTACTTGTGTATAATTTGTGATGTGTTTTTAGATGTTTTCGAGATAGTATAATTTGTGATATGTGTTTTCGAGGTGGTGTGTTTTGTGAATTAAGCTTAAATTGCAATGAAAAGATTACGTTTTTTTTTTACTTTATTGATTCTCTTAAGTAAAAAAAATACTTAACATTAAAGAATACGTACGGAAACATTGGTTCGGCGACTGTAACATTCACAATTTCGGTAAACGAGAGTTCAAAAGTTTTAGTTAATAATAAAAGCTTTGGGGAAATTGGAACTTGGGGAGATAGGGCACCACCCGGTGAGAAGATAGGTAGGTACTGTAGAGAATACCTAAGTGTCGTAACTAACGTCGAGTACAGCTGAGTTGTATAAATCTCACCGTGAAAACTTAGGGTAAATGAGCTTGATGTGAGCTGTCAATAGTGTTAGCCCCTAGCATCAGCAGGGTAATTGCGTAACACACTCTCAGTAGCAATGGGTTTCATTTTGACAGTTCAACGACATTCATTGCGTTATTTACGTTGTTGAGCAGACACATTTTTCGAACATATGGAGCAATGGATTAGCAATATGCTTCAAAATTATTCAAACTGAGAGTAATAGTGTGTTACGCAATTAGGGTGCTGGTGGAATGACAGCTCACTTCAAGGTCACTTCACTTATGTTATCACGGTGAAATTTTTACAGAATAGACCAGCTGGTAGCAGGTAGGCTTCACTAGTTCTAGATTTATGAACAACCGTTTTATTTATATTTCAGATTTGCTTCGCGGTTGATGAAGCACATTACGAAGATATACGGATTGGAATGGCACATACGCAATGGAGAAATATTAGCGGAGGAGCGAGGAGCTATCATCATTAGCAACCACCAGTCAGTTCTAGATATAGCAGGTCAGTTCGTAACCAAGGAAGTACTAGCTACTATACACCTAACTTTTTTTTTCGGTGTGACACCCTCAAAAGGCACCCGACCTCCGGGTAGGGAAGTTGGTGATTGTGGGTTTTTTATCTCACTAAAACCATCCCCCGCTGGTCACCGTCAGCGCATAGGGGTGGTCCCACTTCCTCTTAAAATATTGGTCTTTTAAGAGGAACCGGGACCATCCCTATGTCAACCCCCTCTGTGCAACGCCTGTAAGGCACATCCAGATAAAGATCTCTACATGAAGAGACCGTAAAGGGGTCTCGCTATGCACGGCAGCACGTGAACACTGCGCCACTGTCTTCCCTGGGGTACTTGGTGGGCGGACAGAGTCCCCACTCTGTTCGCACGCGACCCCAAAGCTAATACACCTACCTAACCCAGGACCCTACGTTCAGCAGTCGCGCTTGTGACTACGAACCAACGGGGCAGTCGGGGCAAAGTTTTATTGCGTTTTTCCATTGGGAATTTCTTAGTAACAGCCAGAAGTTTGGAAGTTGGCGGTATGATACCCTTGTGGTTTTGAAAGCACGTTAAGCCGTTGGCATTGAGTCAGCTGACCGTCCCATCAGACAATGAGAGTGAGGGAAGAGAGAGTGTACCTGTTTCTGCGCACACACAAATATGCTCCGCGCCGAAGGCTGGTCTCCGCTGAGATTGGTCGCCATGGCCGAAATTCGGTTCGGAGAACTTTTACCTACTAAAGACTGCTTTACTACATACAGTATGGAAACCACATGTCGACTGCCGCAACTGCAAATCACGTACTTCAAAGGAGAGCAATTCAAAGTTGTAATTCGATGCAAAATATTTTACTTCAGTAAAATTATATAATATAATTTTACTGAAGTATATTATATTCTATTTATATACAGCGTGTAATGGAAGGGGGGTATCAACCGTGAAGGAGGTGAATGTGCTCATGAAACTCAACAACTTTCCCCAAAGAACATAGGTCGAAATATAAAAAAAAAATTTGGCCCTCCCTTACAAAACTGACTACCAGCTGATTGATTTACTATGGGAGGGCCAAATTTTTTTTTCATATTTCGATCTATGTTCTTTGGGGAAATTTGTTGAGTTTCATGAGCACATTCACCTCCTTCAGGGTTTATACCCCCTTTCCGTTACACGCTGTATATTTTTATCTGATATTTTGCATCGAATTACAACTTTGAATTGCTCTCCTTTGAAGTACGTGATTTGCAGTTTCGATAGTGTTTGTTGCGGCAGTCGATATCTGCAATAAATTACACCACATACTTGTTATCGCCTTTTCTGATGATGTACAAAAAGTTAACGAAATCGGTAGCGAAAAAAATCAGTCGTTCTCGTTCCCTACATTTTTGTTCGCATAACTCGTCAAAATGTAGGGAGCAGTTGATTTTTTTCGCGACAGATTTCGTTCTTGTTTTGTATATCGTCAGAAAAAGCGATAAAAAGTATGTGGTATAATTTATTGCAATACAGTATAAATTTTTAACCAGTGCGCAAACTTTAACCAAGAATCCAACACATGATTCTAGAACCCCTAGCGTATAAATATTTCGTCAGTTATACAAAAAAAAACGGCCTACGCGGTCAAAATATATGGCAGAGCTTTTTTTTTAATAACCGAAAAAAAAAGAAAGAAAGAAAAAACGTTTATTCTGCACAAACAAAACGCACGCTACAAATAAAAAACAAAATAATAATAAAAAATTGTATGTAATATATAAAAAAATGTAGCCAAAAGCGCTTGATGTCAGGGCCAGGGACCAAAGACAACACATACATTAATCAAGAAAAAATCAGGGGGCTCACAATCATGGTTACAGTTTGCGCACTGGTAGAAAATTGACCCTGTATGTGGTTTCCATACTGTATAATCGAACCTAAACTAGTCAAATCAATGATGTTTTTTTAAGTAAGACGTCCGCTAAGTCAGAACATAAACATAATACGAGTAACATCATGCCTTTACTCCTCAAAAAGAAAGGCAGAAGTGCACCTATAGCACACCCACATTTCGCGAGCTATGTGTATCTGACATCTGTGTATCCCATATAATCAGTGATCGGAGTAGGTAGATTGGTTTTTGGTACTTGTATCATAAATGCCCACAGAAAGAATAACATGGATAAGCTATTTGCCCGGAAAGCAATTCCGGTATTTCCGGATCCGATTAAATATTATAAATGTTGGTAGTGATATTATTACTACTCAATTCAAAATTTAAAGGTAGGTATCAAAACTAAATTCATTTATTATTTATTTGAATAATAAAAACATCTTTTGAGCAGATTCCAGAAGTCAGTATGTACACAAGCGAGGGTCAAGTAACGTTTTAACAACACAGTAACAAACAAAGAAGCGCACTCTACGAACCGAAGTAAATGAGTGAGCTACCTGGCATGTCGTCGGTGGGCGTACGCATTGTTTTGATAACCGGTTAGTGCACCACCATTGGTCCTTTGTTCTGATTGGTCGCTGGGTTGTGTCAAATCGTGACTGTGCCGATAAAAAAAAATAATATAAAGAATATAATATTGCTCATTTTAACACAATTCCTACGTATGTTCCGGTTTTTTTTTGTTAATAATCAACCAATTCCGAAAGTACGGAGGAAAGTCCATATTAATATTATATACGTTTCGGATCAATGACCCCATTTCAATCTACCTACTACGATCACTGCATATAATAGAGAGCGAGCCTCTTGCCATCCACCGGACACTAATCCAGACTCCTGGCTGCTCCAGACAAATTCCAGATGGAAAACCCAATAACACTTTGCCCGGCCCGTGAATCGAACCCAGGACCTCGTGCTCCGCAGTAATACTTTCGACCACTAGACCAACGAATAACAGTTGAAAAATAAAATCAGTTTCAGATGTGGCCCAACCACCTCTGATGGTCATTTCAGTTGTAAGAACCCTCAATGGAGCCGATTCTCTTGTTCACAGACTAAACTAAATTTAAGTTCAGTGCATCTTTTTCTTTGTATTTCATTAAGAAAAGGACAGAAGATGAATATTAGTTTAGTCCCGTCAAATTATGACTTTCTATACCTAGACAAGTTTATACGTGATTAAAAAATTTACTAATAAAAATACGTCAATTTACGTCAGGCGCTGACTAATTTGACAGGACTGATCTAAATATCTTCTGTCCTTGTCTTAATAAAATAGAAAGAAAAAGATGCACTGAACTTAAATTTAGTTTAGTTTGTGAACAAGGGAATCGGCGCCAATATCTGAGAATGTATCAAAAATATATAAATAGAATGGCCGTCTACACTTCTCTAAGTTTGTTCTTGGTTGTTGATCAGATATAATTAATTAAGTAGGTATATGCCCGGTCAACAGCAGGTAGTTATATTCATTAATATAAACAGAACTGCAGTGCGATTCTGTAACCATCTCACCGTGAAAACTTAGGCGAAGTGAGCTGTCAGTTTCATCCCATCTGATACTAGGGATTGACCAAGCGTACATTTACAATCATAATCGAGATTTTAATACTTACTCAATATTTTTGTGCTAATTCTATTGATTATCAAATCTCGATTATGATTGTAAATGTATGCATGGTCAATCCCTAGCATCAGTGGGATGACACTGACAGCTCACTCCACGCAAGTTTTCACGGTGAGATTTTTACAGAATCGACCGGCTGCCTTCTATAATGCGAGGTAAGTGTTATGTTATCATACCTACCTACTTATTTCAGGCCTGAACAATGCGTGGTGTTTCGTACGAAAGCTGTACCTAATTGCGAAAAAAGAAGTACTTTATACTGGTCCACTAGGCCTAGTCACGTACCTCAGTGGATCGTTGTTCATTGATAGAAGTAATCCGAAAGAAGCTAACAAAATCTTGGAAAGCACGGTGCAGCTTATGACCCAAGACAAGGTTGGTAAAATATTTTTTTTTAATTTTTTTTAGTTTTAACTGAACGAAATTCATATTTTCGTTCATGTTTTCTATTTTATGAATGTCATCAGAATACCGAAATTTTTATTTCTGAAAATGTCCATCCAAGAAATTCTCATTTCAATTCAGAAAATGGAAAATTAAAAGAGATTACTTAGGTAGGTCAGGAAAAACTCGGGTGTGAACTCTTATCTCGACGGCTTTCTATGTCCCCATCAATTTCTAGTCTTCTGGTCCCTCCTGGATGTTCATTAAATATAAGCATCTATACTAATTGAGCAGTGGTGGTCCAGTGGTATCGGCCCCGACATACGAGTCCTAGGTCGTGAGTTCGAACCTTGACTTTGTGTATTTAATTTAATCACCACTGCTCTCAAAACGGTGAAGGAAAACATCTTTCTGAAGAAACCGGCATGTCTTAGAACCAAAAATTCGAAGACATGTGACATTCACTAATCCGCTCTGGGCCCGCGTGGTGGGTTATGGTCCACTCCCTCTCATAAAGTCCTCTTTACCTGTGTCCTAGAAATGGGAACATTATGGGCAGCTTATGATGATCTATACTAATGTAGTAAAGCTGAAGAGTTTGTTTTTTTTTTTTGAACCCGCTAATCTCTGGAACTACCAGTCGAATTTGAAAAAAAAATATATATATTACATTAAGGGCTGATTTTTCCAACGCCAGCTAACACTGGTCTACAAATTTTGACTTTTTAAAAATATTTCTTATGTAAAGTAGCTTTTTATTTATTTTCACGTACTGAATACAAAAATAATTTATAGGTATATTTATTAAAATTAGTTTTAATTTTTTAGAAAAAAAAACTATTTTTGCATAAATTAACAGAAATTATTATGTTTATTCAATCATCTCAATCGTCAGTAGAATTGCGACGTGGTTTTTTTGTATTCTGCACTATTTTGTAACATCTCGAAAAACAGTCCAGCAATACATATCACTTCACCACAAATGTAACAAAAATGGTCGGGATTATTCACACATTTTCGAAGAGACATTTTGCTATAAAATATAATATTTTTTTCACTTTTATCACTTAAGCCGCGTTTCCATTATGCAAGTAGCCTGTATGCAAGGTGCAAGTTGCATGCAGCTTGAGTAATGGAAACGTAAACATGCATGCAACCTGCAAGTTGCATGCGGGTAGTTTTGAACTTGTAAATAAAATGCGCAACTGACGCTTGTGTGTGCAAGTGTTATGCAAGTTGCGTGCTCAAGTGCCAGTCGCAAATTGTGAACGAGTGACGAAGGCGCATTATTGTATCGAGTTAATAGTTTTACTAGTTAGTTTTTAAAAAGTGAAAATTATAATGACTGCTAAATGGGGGAACGATAAAACAATTATCTTTATTGAGGATTATCACTTCAGAAACAACTCGGCAAGCAGCAGTGACCACAGCACGTCTCACGCCCATGATGAACACCGGCACACTTGCATGCATGCCAATCAAACCTTGCATGCGAGGTTCAAGTTCCATAAATTTTAGTTTCCAATTCAAGTAACGTGTACGCAAATGTGACGTCATACTTGCGTGCAATCACTTGCACAGTGGAAACGCGGCTTAATAAATGACTTTTACTTATCAACTTGTATTTAGCATGGGTATATAAGTAGAAATTAGTTAAAATTATTTCGTATACTTTTCCATTGCAGACCAGTGTAATTTTTTCGGAGGACTAATTTTGAATTTTTGACAGTTCTTCCATACAGAAACTGTCAGAAGTCAAATTTTATTCCATGAATAAAAATTATCGATTGAAAACTGATTTTTCAATCGACAATTTTTGAATAGCCTAATTTTTGAGGAAGGTTAAGTTAGGTTAGATTATTTAACATCACGCTACGATCGTAAGTAGCCGAGATATAGGAAAAAGTTAGAAATAACGCAAAATCGAAGTAAATTTTACGCGGACGAAATCGCGGGCAGAAGCTAGTAGAATATAAAGTTGATAAGTCTTAATAACAGTTTACGATTATGCAAAACAATATTCGAAGGGACCTCCTTGTCACGAAGTGATGATTTGGTGCTTCCTCATAGATGTACAGACGCCAGCACATCAAGCTACTACATTCTGTCAAAGGACATCATCCACATTTCATACAGTTTTGGTCCAAAAGTAAAAGTGCCGGCCAAATAAAAAAAGTGTTTTATTCTGATAGAACTCGTCCGCCTTAGAATTTCTTTATATGACACCAAAGCTGTAGCATCACTATACTTGGTATTATTTGAGTTCTAAAAATCCGTCTTTCATACATTTCGAGTAAACTACTAACTGTAACAAATGAAGTTATCTTGCCAGAACATGATGTTATAAATATTTTTTTGAACACGATATACTTATTGTCGTATACATTGCATACCCAAAAATACCAGGAGTACCTACAACCAATAGAAAAGTAATGTTGAAACTAGACGTGGGTTATTATATATACTTTTTGGAATTAAAACAATGGCCGAGCCTACAAAAGATAAGCAGGTAGATACAAGAAAAATAGCCTTTACCCTGCCGCCATACAATGCTATGTTACCCCTCCCCCAACCCTTGCACCGCTCGTTTCGCCGCCCGCTCCTGTTTATTTCCTTAGTACCGAGAGCAACGTTGCCGTCAACTGCCGTGCGTGTACGTTTGTGTGATTTTTCAGCTAGCTCCCGCTCGCTTTACGTTCTTTTGTTGTTTTTGTTATCACCTTTGTTAAGTTTTAATATTTTCTGTTACGTTTTGGAGTTTGTTATTGACTGTTACGTGTCCCTGTGGGTAATAAACACGACTCATGGAAGACTGTATCTTGTGTCGTGAACCGACAGAGAATCGGCGAAGATATGAATGGACTTCTCGAGAAAGGGATCATCTTGATATCGCCCAAATAGTGATTGAAGAATTGATAGATAGACAGGTAAGATCACAGTCATTTTACATACGATTATATGTAATGTTTTTGGATTAAGCATTTGAAAATACGTTCATTTGATAATGAAAACGATTTTTTTCTTTTCAGTTGGAACGTACTGAGTTCATTTGCCGACCGTGTTGGCAAAGAACAGAAAGAAGGTACCGGCGACGTATTCGAGATGTTGAAGAGCAAGTTGGCCAAGAAGATAATCAATCCGTAAATACAAATCCAATACCTACTTCGTTGGATTTGCCGGGTCTACTTCGCGCACCAAATACGTCAAATAGTTGTTTATTCCAACATTGTGTAAATGAATCTCGCCGTCGTATTCCCGAAAACATCACTCTTCGCATGCTGTGCCGATATAGTTATTTTGTACCCGAAAGTGCACGTGTATGCAGTGAACATTTGGAGCAAAATCTGTGGCATTTACTGCCATTGCAAGACAATGCATCTACGGAATTTACAGCTGCACAGATAAGTAGTATTGTTTCAATACTACAAAGACATATTACTCAAGATAATATTGATTTTGAACAATACGAAAATATGACACCAGACGAGTTTTATACCTGGATAGGTTTAAGTCATAACCAGTTTGCGTAATTACTGGAGGACTTACCAAGATTGAGATCAGTAAACAAAAGAAAATCAATATTGGCGGCAGTATTAGTTAATTTAAGAACAGGAGACTCAAATGCAAGGCTTGCTAATATATTCAAATGTGGCGAAACAACATTCCACAGATGGTTACAAATAGGACGGAATGCTTTTTTGAAAGATTTCGTGCACTTAAATCTTGGGTTTGATCACATGACTCGTGAAGACGTAGTACAACGGAACCTGACACTGCCCAACAATCTGTTCGGGAACCCCTCGAGTCCAGAAGCAGAAAGAAAAGCAATAACTATTGTTGATGGTACATATGTGTACTTGCAAAAAAGTGGCAATTATTTTTTTCAACGTGAGTCATATAGCCATCACAAGTACAGAAATCTCCTCAAACCGTTCCTCTTGGTTTTTTGCGATGAACATATTATCGATGTAATTGGACCATACGCTGCTGTTACATCTGACGCGGATATCATGAATGGCTTAGTAAATAATACGGACAGTGCATTCCACTGGTTTTATAGGAGTGGCGATGTTTTTATTTTAGACCGTGGATTTCGCGACTCAGTAGAAAATCTCGAGTCTTGCGGTTATGTAACACATATGCCAGAAACTAAGTATCCAAATGAGACCCAATTAACGACGGATCAGGCAAATAAATCAAGATTAATTACGATCTGCCGTTGGGTAGTAGAAGTGATCAACGGCAGATTCAAGAGAGATTTTCGACTACTACGGAACGTGTACAATAATAGAGCGCTGAGAAGCATGTTCGATTATTTTAAGATTGCAGCAGCAATATTAAATCGTTTTCATGTTTTAATTGAGGACAATCCACATATTACAAGCATGTTGGAGATTATCCATGAAAGGATAAATATGCCAAACAGATTGGCAGCACTCGTAGAACGGCACAACTACAACCGCAGACGTGCTCAATTCAGGGCGATGACAGCGGATATGGAAGAGTTCTCTGAATTCCCAAGGATGACCGAGCACGAGCTGTTTTTATTCGCGCTTGGGGTTTACCAATTAAAACAAGCGAAAAGCTATTATGGCGAACATATCCTCGAAAACGGATCTTTTACAATTGAGCTTAGCAATGATTTGCCAGGCGAGCACCTGACGGAGTTGCAGGAGCAGGGAAATGATTTGTGGATGATTCGTGGGCGATTGCAATCCCGGCATGTAAGAGCAAGACAATATTATACGTATATTGTAGTGGACAAAACGTTATCGGGAAGACAAGCCATCGCTCACTACTACTGTACGTGCGTCATAGGAAAAAGAACTATTGGGTGCTGTTCTCATATAATGTGTATTATATGGTATATGAGCTATGCTCGACATTTACAAAATATAGCTCCACCAGCTTTGGGATTAGAGAATATCATTGTTATGCCAGATGATTTTGATACAATTGTTTAATAATAATATCGATTATGTTATATTAAAATATGTTTATTGAAATAATTCAAAGCTATTATTGTAATACATTACATTAAACATATAAAAATCTAATCTTATTTTATTACAAACCCCCAAACAAACTACGGACTAAGGTCCATAACAAAATGAAATGTTCTGTTATGGACCCTAGTCCGTAGTTTGTTAGTGTGGTAATTCATTTAAGCGAAAATATTATGGTACCTCATTGTTTTCGTTAATTCATTTGATTGAAAAATCTATGAAAAATCAGGTTTTATTAACATGAATACCACCAAGTATATTGGTGCTACAGCTTTGGTGTCATATAAAAAAATGCTAAGGCGAACGAGTTCTTTCAGAATAAAGCACTTTTTTTTATTGGCCGGCACTTTGACATTTGGACCAAAATGGATGATGTCCTTTCTTTAATAGATTTTCAATTTTATCGCTAGATCATTAGGTTCAAAGTTGATTGGGAAAATTTGACAGTTTCGGATAGTTTGATGTGCTGGCGTCTGTACAGAGTTACTTTCTCAATGATAAAAATAAAATAGTTACCAATGGTCCAAGAGATAATAATAGTCTTAATAATCAAGTAATTAACATAAAATGTGCGTTATTCATAAAATAATATGTGCACACGAGTACAATGGGGTGCCTACGTATCTCAGACTTACGTGATACCTAGATAAAAATAACGACAAAAGCAGTGGTATTTTATTGTTATTTTTTTAGGTTCCGTAATCAATAAGGAAAACCTTTATGGTTTCGCCATGTCCGTCCGTCCGTCCGTTCGCAACTTAGCACGGACACTCTTAGAAAGCAATAACTTTGCATGTATATAAGTAATATACATATAAATCAACTTTTACTATGGGACAAAACCTGAAATTGCGAAAAAAAAAATCACCTGATCCCTACATGTATGTTCGCCTAAAGCCCCGGATACACTAGGGAACATTTTGTCCCGCAACATGACGCGCAACACAAAATATACGTGACGCTGCAACGTTGCATAGTGTCCCGCAACATGACCCACAACATTTTACGTGACGCGGGACATGTTTCTTGCTCCCGCTCCGAGAGCGAGCGCACGGCGCGACATTCTCTCGGGACATTCACGTAGTTGCCGAGCGCCATGTTCCGCAACATGTTGCTCCATTTGTCCCCTAGTGTATCCGTGGCTTAACTCGTCCAAATGTAGAGAACAGATGATTTTTTTTCGCGATTTCAGGTTTGTTCCCATAGTTAAAGTTGTTCATAATGATGAGTACACCTGAAATCGCGAAAAAAAAATCAGCTGTTCGGATTTGGTCCGATAGTAAAAGTTGTTTGTTATCATGAGTAGAATCATGTGTTTAAGTATCGGTCACTAATTACCAGTCACCCTATACAGCGTGTAACGGAAGGGGGGTATCAACCCTGAAGGAGGTGAATGTACTCATGAAACTCAACAACTTTCCCCAAAGAAGATAGGCCGAAATATGAAAAAAAAAAAAAAATGGCCCTCCCATAGTAAATCAATCAGCTGGTAGTCAGTTTTGTAAGGGAGGGCCAAATTTTTTTTTCATATTTCTACCTATGTTCTTTGGGGAAAGTTGTTGAGTTTCATGAGCTCATTCACCTCCTTCAGGGTTGATACCCCCCTTCCGTTACACGCTGTATAGGTCTATGAACGAACATGTGTGTTGAAGATTGAATAATTAATAATTCTTTGCATAGACCAATAAATGTTTCCCAGTTAGCAGAACCATGTATTTTATCTTCTGTCTAGATCAAGATATGGATATTCCCCGAAGGCACAAGGAACACAAAATGGGATGGGAAGTTATTACCATTCAAGAAAGGTGCTTTCAATTTAGCAGTAACTGCTCAAGTGCCGATCATACCCGTTGTGTATTCACCCTACTATTTCATAGACAAGAATAAATATGTTTTCAATAAAGGTAAGATTCAGTTCAGTTTCATTTTCATGTTCACCTACATTTCCTCATTTGTGTTTAAGCCCCATATAATAGGGCACATATCCAGACGCCGGGATTGATTCCCGGCGTTTGTATATCTGAGAAATTCCATTTGAACAAAACACAATAAAACTCAGCAGTCGCGATACGACCACTAGACCAACTAGAATGTTGTAGATTTTCTTAACCTTAATTTAAAGTCTAAAAGAACTAAATAATATGTTACAGGTCATGTCATAATGCAGTGTCTGGAGCCAGTGTCAACAGTAGGACTCACCTTGGAGGACGTGCCAGCCCTTGCCGAGCGTCTACACCGGACCATATCGCGAACTTACGAACAGCTGTCCAAAGAAGTTCAGTCTTCAGAACCGAGTGATGGCGGAATCCATACAAAGTTGATAAAATAATTACCTAGTGTTGAGTGCTAGCCTTGGTAGTTTTATTAATAAAATTATTATTTAAAGGCAGATATGTCTTCTGAGTTTGGTGTCAAAGTTATCTAATGTAATTAGGTACCTACAGTTTATTTAATAAAGACTATTTCATAGAAACCATTTTTTTCGTACGAGTACTACAGCGAACCGTTAAACGTAGTCCTGTCCAAATTTAAATTCCCATCAAAAGTCTAAAAGTCTAAAAGTCCTTCTTTTAGACTTTCCCGAATTTTCCAGGGAACTTTTGCAATGTTTCTTTACCTAAAAACCTTATAATTCGGACCATGACGAACATTAAAAATAAATAACTAAATCGGTCCAGCCGTTCTCAAACGAAAACGAAAGCTCCTAATGGAAAAACCCAAAAACACTGCCCGACGCGCGACGGCATCAAACCCAGGACCCATACTCGGGCCAGCAGTCGTGCTTGAGACGGAGACCACAAGACCAACAAGGCAGTATGCTTATTGGTTTTCGTTTTTCATTCATACGGTCAATCAGAACATGCCAGGCGGTTGCCCGCCCAGATCGCGTCAGGGCCTAATGACCCCATGTATTCGGCGTGTTGCCATGATGACGAGTATATTCACGCCAGGATAGGCGTGAATATACTCGTACTGCATTCCATGCGATGAACAGTGGATACGACCTACACACGGATTCAGATTCAAACACTAATAGCGCTGCTGCACGCTGCGCCGAGGGAGGGTGTGGCATATTACCTATTTACAGACTACCACGAGCAATTTCCGTGTAGAGTTATAACAAAGAGCTTTTCTGATAAGAGAATAAAGTGGAATAAAGTTACAAAATCTTTAAAATATTTAATTGCAAATCGATTTTGTCTTGGTCTCTTTCTAGCAATCAATGTTTGCGACGTTCCATATCCATTTAACTTGGACGTCAAACTCGCGCTCAAATACCAATAGAATTTAGTGAAGTCGCTGGAACGCTCTCTCGTAAAACAGTATTTCGTTTCTCATGATTGGTTGCGCGCTATAGGATTTCTTTCAGTTTTGTGTTTATTTTTGTTTTTAGAAGCTTGACGGTTTTATTGTTCAGTGATAGTATTTATGTTGTGTTAAAAATGTGGGACAAAATCATTTATATGATAGTGATTATCATAGTAACGTACATTTTGAAACAATTGTTCTCGGAAACACCGAATTTCGTGAAATTTAAATCGAAATTTCTTGTGTTTTACATCTGGACTTCTGTGACCGCGGTGATATTGATGCCTTTTTTTGTGTTCAACCCGAAAAATGTAAAGAATTCCCTGTAAGTATAAATTTTGTTTCCCATGTAAAAACCAATACATTAAGACTCACAGATTCAGCGCACTAACCTGTACGCGATGCCTGTAAGTTGATTCATAGAAAGATTTTACTGAAACAAACATAGAATATTCATGAATGATTACTACAACATTAAGTCAAAGCTAAGAGAAAGAGACTTCATTATTATCTCAAGTCTTTACAATTTATCTCCCATTGTTTATTGTTTACAGATTTGGATCACAAATAGTAAAACATGTCACGAAAGTAATAGAAGTTAAATGGCTATTGAGGAATGGAAGAGTATTAGCTGAAGACCGTGGAGCTGTGGTGGTGTCCAACCATCAGTCTTCAATTGACATTCTAGGTAAAATAATTTATTTTTATCTTCCGCTTACCTCATCCACTACACTCTGTTATCCTATTTATTTAAGCCCATCTTGTGGTTAATAGTATGATTTAGCTTTAAGCCAATCTCGCTCAGACTGTGTGGGTTGCTGAACTAAATCGGCATCTAATGTAATGAAGTCTATTTTATATTATTATTGTATAAAGTGACGCTGGAACCTGCCTAGTATTATTTGTACTGGTTATGTAGAATTATTATTGCTATGTTATCCCTGTTTATTGATGTCTATCCTATTAATAGTGCAACATACAATGATGTCACCTAATGATCCTGAGGTCAATTGGCAATTGTTATGCTCAGAATATCCAAGAAGACTATTCTTAAACCTAGTACACACTGCACACATCGGCACATATATCTGAAATATTTTATTTTATTGGGAGCTCCTTGTGTGCATTAAAAAAATTGTGAATTGTGTTTACTTCACAAATCTTGTCATTAAGTAGATATCAAAATAAAAAGTAATTTATACCGAAAACCGGTATGTTTTGAATATCAGATCAATTACATAAGAGAGAAAATTAAAAAACACATCTCTCACAGCTCATCTGCTTTTCACATGGCTTCAGCCATGACAATACACAATCCTAGGGCCTCAGATATTTATGAGTAGAAACTAATTAAATCAAATACACAACTTAAATCATTTTTAAATGAATTTGTTGCACTGGCAGTCTTATCAAATTTTAATGCAGATAAAAAAGATAAATTTCTGATAAATATTGATATGGATTTTATGACCATGAATCATGTAATATAAGCAATAGTAGATCTGTGTCAAGCTATGTTTTGTTAATTTTCAAGCCTATGTTACAAAAGGCATAAAAGATAAGAAGCTAGTACTAAAACAATAGCCAGAACATAACAAATTTTTGTATAATGTAGTCAGCCTTCTTGTTATAATACTGAGGATTGCGACCACATACAACGCGTCCCCAAGCTATGCTGTCTTCTGCAGTGTGGATCACTCAGTATATGCTGCCTCCAACAGCCTTCTTGTTCATGTCTGACCATGTAACCGGTGGTCTGCCTTGAACCATTTTCCTTCCACCAACAAGAGCCTCTCCAGACCAAGCATTAGGAAAACACATAATATGTCAGTATGGATACGTTCGTTCTCATGTTGATCCATGGTATACGAAGTAGCCTCCGCGAACAAGAGTGATATGAAGATTCGAATGAAAATGCCAAACAGACGAGGCTTATACCCAGCAATAATAAATATAAGTTATTGTAAAAAAGATACCTGCTATTAACTTCCAATTTTCATTAGCCGTCCCCCGACGCAAGGATGCTTAGATCAAAATATCTCTTATGACATACATTAAACTTAAGGCCCATACTAATTACATACTAATTTTTTTTTTTTTTTTAAGTTTTTGTTTGAGTCTGGTGTTTTTAAAATTTTTAATTTAACTATTTTACATATTTTTAGATTATAATATTTAAAAATATAACTTATTTGTATAAAATGAAATAAAGGAAATATTAATTCTGACTTTCTTGGTTGTGTCAATTCCAGGAATGTTCAATATTTGGCATGTAGCTGACAAAGTAGCTGCTATAGCAAGAAAAGAAATATTCTATGTATGGCCATTTGGACTGGCTGCATACCTCGCAGGAGTTGTGTTCATTGACAGAAATAATTCAAAAGATGCGTACAAGCAACTGAAAATTACGTCAGAAATCATGATTAAAAATAAGGTAGGCGATCAGTGGAATAAATTAAACAACAATATATGAAACACTCAGTATCTAAGCCCTTGAGGATTGGGCCTGATCAACGGCGTTTTGCTTTTAATTTTTATCAGACGGCAGGATCTACCTCCATTGACGATTACTATTGTGAGGAGTTGTACTCGGTTTTTTGCAGGATCCCGTTTAGTGGTGTACGTGTTTAAATATACATATTCACACAAGCATCCTGTTTTCCGGATACTGCAAACAGGATGCTTGTGTGAATGTGTATATCTAAACACGTACACTACTAAACGGGATCCTGCAAAAAACCGTACCTGCAAAAAACGGAATCTTGCCGTGGGAAAGGGCCCTGGCGGTGCTTGCGGGAGGTCTGTGTCCAGCAGTGGACATTTTTCGGCTGATATGATGTTGATGATTCTTTCAATTGAGTAGTCTCGAGTGTATGTCTTACGTAGTGGATATACATAGTTTGTTGGCCGCATACTTACCATGGTATCTTTACTTACAGACGAAGATCTGGCTGTTCCCTGAGGGAACAAGAAACAAAGATTTCACAAAACTGCTGCCATTTAAAAAGGGCGCGTTCAACATTGCGGTTGCTGCCCAAGTGCCAATCATTCCTGTTGTGTTCTCGCCCTATTATTTTATTAATCGGAAGAAATACATTTTTAATAAAGGTATGATTTTTATCCGTAATTTTTAGTTTACATCTGCAGAGTTCCAGTTATCTGAATGCATCATCCTTCAAGTATAAGAATTGAGAAAAAAAAAATTGATTTAAAAGTGTATCCGTGGAGTTCCTTTCCCTTTCTTCTCCATAGGTAATTACTACCCTTTGGAATGGGCAACTAGTTTCATCTACCTGACTGATCGACTCCTTGACAATTCAAAAGTGCCTATAATTATTTTATTTGAAAAAAAAAAACTCGTGTTTATTGTCGTGATCTCTGATTTAAAACACACTGTTTTAAAAATAAATGTACGACGTGCGTAAATACGTTTTATAATAGCTTCGAATTGTAAAGACACACATGGTGAGGAAAGGACTCACGCTCCAATAATATAGACAATATGAAGTAATAGTAACGCAGTTGAGGCAGCCGTACGAGCTCGTGCCCTGCAGTCACGAGTGTCGACACTATCGGCCAACTGTTCATCAACACTCGATAGATAAATAGAGCGCTCAGTTATGACGTTCTAAATAATCATCTATACAAATAAATAAAATTGAAGTGTCTGTTTGTAATGTCAAAATAACAGCGTTACGGTAATCTCCGAAACGGCTGGAACGGTTTTGATGAAATTTGGTATGGGGATACTTTGAACCCTGGGGAAGGATATAGGTTACTTTTTATACACGTACATATCACGCGGGTGAGGCTGCGGGCGGAAACTAGTGATAAATAAATGACAATTGACATTAGCACTATTTCGTCGAAAATTACAAAACACGTTTTAATATGATACGATGAGTTATTAATATGATATCGGTAAGCTACGTTTGCCGCGGTTGGTCTGTGGATGGGTGACCATCTTTACATACCGAGATCAGTCATTCGTAGATCTTTGACTATCGTTACGGGTAGTCAGAAACCCGAAAATCTGACAACCAGTCTTACCTAGGGGTATCGTATTACCCAGTAACTGGGTTGTGGAGGTCAGATAGTCAGTCGCTCCATACTAAAATACTGGGGCATTCAGCTGCATCCGGTTAGACTGGAAGCCGACACCAACATAGTTGAGAAAAGGCTAGGTAGATGAGATGATGAGTCATCAAAAATCTGTGTGTCTGGTACATTTTTTTATGTTTTTTTACTGTCTTGATTTTCCAGGCCATGCAGTTATCCAGTGTTTAGAGCCAGTCCCAACAGTGGGATTGACTATGGAAGATGTACCAGAATTAATAACCAAAGTGCGCAACACTATGGACGCGGCGTACAAGGAACTCTCAAAAGAGGTGCTAAGCGCCTTGCCTCCCAACTACCCGCTGGCAACCGATTGAGCTCCCAGTGTCATCGACCGACGGTACCACCTATTATGTATTAAATTTATAATCACCCTATTATTAAGCTTTTAGGTAATAATAATGCTGGTTCATGAAATGTTTGTACGATATACCTATAGCGAGCATTCCAATCACTAGAAATATGAATGTTTCCGTAATTTTATAACAAGAATTTACATCTTGTCTAAATAATCTTTACTTAATTTTTTTTTTTTCACATTTTTCTTTTGTGTTATAACGACTTACAGACCGCTACATCGACTAGCGAAGTGAACTTTTCATAGATTTCCATTTTACAAATCTAGAGAAAAATAAAATGACTGGTAAAAGGCACAAGTCACACAGCTGATAGCTGCAAGTTTTAGTTAATATTTTATTGATGTCAAACTTGTATGAAATATTATTTTTATAAAATTTATATTAGTTCTATGTTTTCTTATCTATATTGACTGATATCAACACTTATAAAGCGTTGGTCAAGTCCTTAACATGTCATAATAAGTATTTACAGTAAAAGTGACTCGAGGCTAGAAAAGGATGAAGAAATTAGTATCAAATTGTGTATTGTAGAAAGTTAAGAAACAATCTTAGGCATGTGGAGTTAATTAGCAATCAGCAGATGATTGAGTTGCGACAGGCGCGACAATGATTTGTACTTTGTTGACCCTTTTTTTGTATTCAAATCACACTGCAGTGTAGCTGTTTGTTTCTGCACCGCTGCAGTACGGAATTTTAATCACTCGTTAAGCAACATCGCACATTAAGTTGACTGAAGCTATTACCATTTCAGTATTTGAACAATGTTCTACTAAAGAACTACTTTTTTATTGTTTAGTTATTACTTTATTAGTTAATACTTACCGTAAAATTGTTGAGTTGAGAAATACTTGCTGTTTAACATTAGTCCCAAACATTAAAGCGCACAATATATTAATTACAGAATTTATTTTTATGAATGTAATAAGTTAAAGAAGATACCAAAATTCAAAACTTACTTTTTTTTTTAAACTACTGATTTGATAAAAAACATCATAAAAAAATCAATTTTGGTGCAATATTTTTTAATAATATTGAAATTGTTTTGATCTCTAATAATTATTCAAATATGACATAGTTCAATGAATAATTTTGTGCTATCCTGTTTTGTGAAAATGGCGACAAAACCGATATTCAAAATATGATTCTTACGATTAGACTAAAGCGTGTACAATGCCTTTTGCGCTATACATATGAGTTGCGTCACGTTAAAATATGATCACCTTAGCATTCATTCGCTTATACAACGTGTAACGTTAAATGCACAAAACCTCAAACACCCCAACTGATTTTTAATTCAATTGATCTTTTTCAGAGAGAAAATAAATCATTAAACAAATTGTAGAGGTTTTATGTGCTGTTTTAGTTTCACTGGCAATTCTGATCGTTTCTTGCGTCTGCGACGACACTCTATCGAAGAAGGAGTCGTCACCGGGCCGCTGCGCCGCGATGGCTTGACCTATTAATAAATACGCAACACACGGCAACGTTTTTAAAGAAGATTTTTTGAAAAATGTGACCTATATTAAAAAGTAGTTCAATGGATTCTGCTCGTTATTCTGATCAAACTATTTTCAGGTTTTGCGCATTTAACGTTACACGTTGTATAGATTTACAGTGCATGAATGAACGACGAATATTATCTAACTAGGCTTCGTGAAACAAGGTCAATGTTTTCTTCCACACTAATTTCTACGTAGGTATAAGACCAATGTGTTGTGTAAGTACTCAATAATCAACAGCTTCATAGTATATTAAACCAGTATTATTTATTTTAATATTTACTTTTTATCGCTTTGAAGGGCATTGTGAGCTTTCGACACTTTTATTTTGTCGCTACTCAATATTTAGTTAAATAGGTATATTATAGGAAATGTTCCTCTATCGTATGACGTACGTATTTTACTCTCTAGTCATGTAAACGACTAACTGTGGAGTCCACTCGATGTGCTTCGCATACTTCAACGTCACCGCAATCAGTACTATACTTGTAATAAATTACTCAAACACGGTAAGTTATTATAAATTCTGTGTACGTTGTAATCATTCTGTAATTCAATTCGTGAGAAAATTCCCAAAAAATCTACTTCGTAGGGAAACGTTCACGCCTTCGAGGCAAATTATTGCATAATATCATCATTATGTAACCAAATTCGGTTTCTAATTTATAAAATTTGCAATTCTTATTATTTTGTGTTGTTGCTCGTAAAAGTATTCACGTTAAAATCCCATCAACGTGTATCGTTATCCGCGATTAATCTTCTAGATTGTTATAAAAGTGAATAAAAATACGAGAAGTTACCAAAATTCGTTGCCGATGTTTTATCGATAATGTTTGAATTTTATTATGTAGATTACTAACTTTAGAAAAGTAGGTAATGTTTATTAAAATTACGGTGCCATTTTAAATTCTACGCTAACCTATTTCTAATTTATGGTGTCTAAATTATAATGGGACCACTTTTATACCCATTGTATATGATAATTTTCAACACATCACACGCATGCAGATCTTAATCCGGTACTAACGAGATTAGCAAAGTTACAAAACAAATATTTTTTTGATAATCGCCTGCGTGGATAACGTAATGAAATTGTTTCATTTTTCTGATAATACGAACGTATTCGTAGTCAGTTTGTGATCATTCAAAGTACTATTTATTTACTTGGGAAAATTTATTATAATAATAACCTTTTTTTTAATATGAGTGTCTGTGGAATTGGTTATATTAAGCCATTTAAGATATCCACCAAAGATATTATTTTTTTTTAAACCCTAAAAGTCTTGCATTTATTGATGTAAACTTCCTTTTGCAACTGATAAAAAAATCTGCTTTCCAGTTGCCATTTTTGTTACAATTGCCAAAGAAATTGTCAATAGCAGCACAACTCATAATACACAAGTACCTACCATAAAGAACGATGTGGCAGAAGTGCTAGTAGTCTATTCTGTAAAAATGTCAATATAAAAACTTAGATGAAGTAAACTGTCATCCTACCTGTCCCTTGGGAGGGAGTCTGGGGATTGACAGATTACTTCATACTTACTTCACCTAAGTTATCACGGTGAGATTTTTACAGAATAGTACTACTGGTCTTTTTAAAATGTATTAAGTGCTTCTTTTAACAGTGTTCTATATGCCCTTCATCTGTGTCACTCGCCCGCTCCGGGCGAGTATATACATTACCGCGTCAGAGTTAGTTTCTATAAACAAATTTACTATGACAGTGATTAACCGCCCGCTCCAGGCAGACACAGACGCGGTAATCTGTGTACCCGCCCGGAGCGGGCGAGTGACACAGATGAGCTAATACTTGCTACATTGATTTGACTGCAATAGCATGTTTTTAGTAAATGCGCTCTATTATACGCTTAGTATAACTAAAGCTCCAAAACTACGGGGGGGCAGGAACATCGACGCGCAAACCTGTTACCATGTAGTCAGTACATGATTCTGAACTGCCCTGCGTCGAAATTTTTCGTCGGTTTTTATAAAAAAAATTGTTGTCCGTACATCTTGACCGCGTAGCGGCGTGGGTTACACTTTTCTATGGAACAGCTGATTTTTATTTTTTATTATCCACGAAAAAATTCTGTTTGTCATCATGTGCTGAATTTATGATTGCAGTTTGCGCGTCGATGTCTATTTGCCTCAGTATTGTCTAAATTGACTCTACTTGTGCTCAATTTAGGGTACTTTACAGCTCAATATCGTAAATTCAAAAAAATTCCAATTATTTTTGTGTAAATGTGTAGGTCCTATGTCATTATTACTATATTATTCTGTGTAAAAGTATGTTTCTTGACATAATTATTACTATGTGTTTCATGTCATATATTTAATATTATTTAGAGATGGCATAAAAGAAGTATTTTCAGAATGACAGACCGAGATAACGCTATTTGAAAGCCAAGCGCGAAGAAGAGATAAAACGAATCTCTCCGCTCCTCATTAGTGCCATCACTAAATAATTTATAAGCAAGTATCTTAATGTAACTCAATGTAAATAAACGCTTTTATCATGCCATTCGATATTAGTGTCGGCCATAGTACCGATAATATGTATTTTAATGTATTACTATAGACGTAGAATATTTCACGCGTTTTCACTAAACTTTTGAAAATGTAGTATTTCACCAGTCTAATCATTCGTGCCGGATTTAAAATATCCACGAAATATGTAAATAAATAAAAAATATCGTGATCACT
Source organism: Eremobia ochroleuca (assembly GCA_949629135.1). Classification (NCBI taxonomy): domain Eukaryota; kingdom Metazoa; phylum Arthropoda; class Insecta; order Lepidoptera; family Noctuidae; genus Eremobia; species Eremobia ochroleuca. The sequence continues at coordinate 14,623,063 of OX451387.1, forward strand.
AAATGAGGAGGTAACATGCAAACAGGCTTAAGTCACAATAATGTAAATTTTCAGAATACTGAAAAAATCTAAAGAGATTAAGATTCTCTACAGATTTTTTCAGTATTCTGAAAATTTACATTATTGTGACTTAAGCCTGTTTGCATGTTACCTCCTCAAATACAATAGCTCTCACGTTTTAATCTACATCACAAGACAACCAGTGAGTTTCATATTATTTTTGAAGAAACAAAAAAAATGTAATGTCTATTCTCTGGTAAAACAAGTGAAAAGCTAAAGTTTAAAGCCGAAAGCTACAGTTTTCTAGAACAGCGGTTCCGTCATATAACGCCATTTTTACCATTATTTGATATTAAGGTTTTGCTCCAGCCGTTATTACGTGACCGTTCGCCGCTTTCTTAGAAAACCAAAGCTTAACTGAACAAGTATTTTTTGAAAAATCCTAATTAAGAATTAGTTTTTATGTTAGGTATTAAACTCCAGCTGCTAATCCATATTGTAATCACACGACGAAATTTTTTTAAATCTTAAAACATTTCCACCAAGTTTGTTGACCATAGCAGTAGGTATGCACTTAAATTTAGTTTATATCTTATTGTTAGTTATTTTAAGCACAGTGATCGATGCTAATCATTAGTATATATTCACTTAATTTAGTCCTGATAAACAAACAGACAAGAAAATTATAACCACCATACTAAAACTGTATCAAATTTTCTCGTTATCGTTTATAATGACCACAGATTAGCTAGCAACCTATCGTTCCAATTGTAGGAAAACCTGTTCAGGTGGAGATTCATAGACGACACCGCCTTGAACTCTAAATGTGCTGCTGTTCCACAAACGATGGGACACCCCTTCATCTGTGTCACTCGCCCGCTTCGGGCGAGTACACAGATTACCGTACGTGTCCGTGTGAGCGAGATAGATACAGTTTTTATAAACAAATTTAGTATGACAGTGATTAACCGCCCGCTCCGGGCGGGACACAGACGCGGTAATCTGTGTACCCACCCGCCCGGAGCGGGCGAGTGACAGATGAGCTAATATCATGCCCTGCGTGTCCTGTCACCAGCACGTTACAGGAACTGATGGGTAATGGCGCCCAAACAAGTAGCCGAATTCTGGGCAGAGTCGGAGAAGGAGAAGATTGTAGCCTAACTTAATGAAAGCTAGCTTTAGTCTGGGTCTTAGCTCTTAACAGAGATTAGGTATGCTTTCAAACACAATGATTATGAATTATATAATTACAATAGTATGATATTATGTCTACAAGGCAAATAGCCGGAAATAAACTAATCCTTGACATTTGAACTGTAATTTTCCATAATTTTCACTGTCTACTTCCTGCTAATTACTATGACGTTGTCTACTGTCCGACTTCCGCTCTTTCATACTTTTGAAACTACAATCAGGATTTTTTCATGATTGTCACGACGTTACCCATATGTAAGGATCGTAGAAGGTGGCTTTCTGTAGTTTCTGCCTACCCGCATGGGAAGAAGACATGTGTTTATGGATCTATGTATTTATGTTACGACCTTTCTTGCCAGGCCGTTGTGTTGGCTTGACTTACAGCATAGTGATTTTGACTACGCTGGCGTAGTAGGTACAGACGCCAGCACATCAAGCTACTACAATCTGTCAGATTTCTTTAATAGATTTTCAACTTTAGCGCTAAAGCATAAGCCTGAGGCCAAACGAGCGCAATTTTGTGAGTTGTGAGTCGCGTAATTTGAGTTGCGTAATTTCTGCTGCATTCGGTTTCATAAAAAAAGGCAGTTGGTGCCACACGACGACGCAAAATGAGTTGCCTTTTTGTATGAAACCGAACGCAGCAGAAATTACGCAACTCAAATTACGCGACTCACAACTCACAAAATTACGCTCGTTTGGCCTCAGCCTAAGGTTCAAAGTTGATTGGGAAAATCTGACAGTTTCGGGTAGCTTGATGTGCTGGCGTCTGTACCTACAGCTTGTTTGTGATACGGTCAACTGTGGAAAGTAAAGATGCCACAGTTGACGGTACTTCATTTTGAGGAAACTTACCAACCGGATTCGCAGTTTTATCAATGGGAATTTATTAATTTCCCAGGGAATATGCAATATATTTTGTCTGTTTGTTTAATTTATGCATATTTAATTTTTTGAATAATTGACATTATTATTTATAGTATTATTACTTACTCGCTGACTACTTACAGCTTCATATTATTATGATGATAATATTGTATGTGCCCCGAGTGCGGTATCCGCATAGGAGTTCTAATTATAGTCGAACCTCGTCATAGAATTAAGTTTTTGACCATTCTTTGACATTAATTATTATTATACCATAGTAAAATCCAGGCTATGCTAACGTTAACAAGAACTTACTAGTTGTTAAATCAGTATCTACTTAATACCATGGGTTTTTAACTCATTTTTAAGTGTTTTTCGTTTGGCTTCATGTTATGTCATATCGGCCAATCCAAGCAAGTTTGTGTAGCCTTTCAGAAACCGACGGTATCTATAATTGCGTAATACACTAACAGTAGGAATGCCTTTCATTTTGACAGTTCAACCACATTCATTACGTTGTTGAGAATACAATTTTTTCAAACATACTAGGTAAGCAATGGATTAGCAATATCCTTCAAAATGATTCAAATTGTTATTGATAGTGTGTTACGCAATTAGGGTGCGGGTGTAGTTATTGTACAGACGCCAGCACATCAAGCTACCCGAAACTGTCAGATGTTCCCAATCAACTTTGAACCTTATGCTTTAGCGATAAAGTTGAAAATCTATTAAAGAAATCTGACAGATTGTAGTAGCTTGATGCGCTGGCGTCTGTCCCTTGCCAATGTTTCTCTTTTAATTAATCAGGGTTGCTAGTCAGAATAAGCCAGAGAAAAGGGTATCTGACTTGTACTTAGACTGAATTACATTACTTATCACTGAGGGACACCTAACCGCCCATAGGCGTAATAACAATAAAACTTTTATTGTATCTGTGTCCTTAAACCGATTAATAAATATGGCTCATTGGTACAGTACAGCTTAAATGTTTTTATAGAAACTTTAAAACCAAATACTTATTGTGTTTCAGCTACCAACGAACATATCACAAAAAATACTCGGTTCGTGCCATTTTAACACTTCGATTGATGCTTACTTACTTACTTTTAAATTTACTTTGCCAGACAGTGTACATATTCTTAAAACTGAGTGTAAGATTTACTTTTATTTGATGACTTTAATAATTTATGAATAATTTTACAAATATTGTTGACAACGACAATTATCAAATATCTTGTAAGATATATTATATATAATATCATCAAAATTAAGATTTTGTTCCTAAAATACCAAAAGTTTACTAAATCTTTTAAACCATTTTCACCAAGGTTTATTAAGTATTAAGGCCATTTATCGCGTTTGTATCTAAATTGTATATCAGTGTACTCGTATCTGTGCAAATATTGTGATGTATCTAAAATACCTACTATTAGTTATTAAAATGTATTCGTGTGAAAATTCTGTAGAAAAAAAAACGACGATGAAATGTATATTTTTACATATTTTCGTATGTGAAATCTTTTAATAAAAAGAAATCACAGGGTAAATGCATTTTTAATGAAACATTCCTTTAATTTTTAATTAGATAGTTTTATTATATAAATATACATTTCTATAGAGAACAACAATGTAAACACCAACAATTAACTGTCAAATTATAATTTTAGTAACTATTTCTTTATACGTTTATTTATCACAGCTCTTTTTACACGTCGATATGAAATCTAATTACCTGGAAAATATTAAAAAAAAATATCACTTCAGTACCACTCGTGACTACTCCATGGTCAGAAAGAATGGATTGGATACTACAAAACCCCATGACATCGTGACATGACTGATGCTATCCAACATGTACCAGCACATAATTATAAACTTGGTAATGTACCTTATATTCCTCATCTAGTCAGCCTTGGTTCGTAGGTTGCGCCGCGCTAGCGTCTCCATCGAGACCTTTGTGAATTCCTCCTGCATATTGATTTGTGTCTTCTCTATCAGCGCTGCGATGTTCTCTTTGGTCATACCTTCCGTCTCGATCATTGGCAGGATAGATACGATGAACTCGCCTGAAATGAGGTAAAGTAACACTATTGTTAAGTGTGCCAGAATTTATTAGTTTGTCTCATAAATTCTTGCCATATTTTAATTTACTAGAATTTTCTCGTATTTAAACTAAAACGAATTCAAGAAAGTTCTAGATATTTCTAGTAAGGATGAGTATCTTTTATGGTGCGGGTATAAACAGGCGCGGACGCAACGCAATAATTAGTCTTTAGTGAAAATGGATCAGCGTCAACTGCGAGCTATTATGCTATATATGAGCATCGACTTGAAAGTCTCTTCAACAGAAACGGCTAAAAAGATTAACACTGTAATTTGGACCGGGTACTACTAGCGATCGGACTGTTCGTTTCTGGTACAAGCGTTTTGACACCGGTGATATAAGCTGCGAAGATCGACCTCGCCCAGGCCGACCCACCAGGTTCGATGAAGATGCTTTGCGTCACGAACTTGAGCTACATCCAGACTATAGTACGCGCGATTTAGAGAAGGCGCTTGGACAATCCCACGCGACTATAGATCGTTATCTCAAATCGATGGGATATCGCAAAGTGATGTCACGTTGGACACCTCATGCGTTAACGGACCATGACCGGGCCGTTCGTGTGGCCATTTGTCAAAGTTTGTTACTTCGTCCGCACAGACGAGACTTTCTCAAGGACATTATTACATGTGACGAGAGCTGGATACATTATGAAACTAACACGCGTCGTGCCTATTGGATTCCTCGCGGGTAAAACCCACCAGCCCAGCCTAAACTTAATGAACACGGTCGTAAGATTATGTTGTCTGTTTTCTGGGATTGTCAAGGAATGATTTTCTGGGAACTCCTCGAATCTCATCAGACTATTAACGCCAATCTGTATACGCAGCAGCTTCGCAAACTAGCAGAGATGTTAAAAATTAAGCGGCCAAAACGACTTGGAGTCCAACTTTTGCATGACAACGCACGACCTCATTGCGCCAAGTTAACACATAAACAGCTGGAGGAGCTAAGATGGCTGACTGTTCCACATCCACCGTATAGCCCGGATATTGCGCCTTCAGACTTTCATTTATTTCGAGCTCTTAAATTTCATTTACTAGGAAGAAAAATCGAAAATTCTGGTAGTATTAAAATTGGACTTGAAAATTTTTTCGAGTCCCAGTCTGTCTCATTTTGGGATACGGTTATTCAAATTTTGCCCAGTAGATGGCTGTTGTTGATATACTATAATAATTGATTAAATGCATTTTTTTTAATAAAAAAATATGAATAATAATTTGTTTTTTAACTGGCAATAATTTATGAGACAACATAATACAAAACCGTTGCTTACAAAACTGTGATTTTCCCTCCCGGTGAGAAAGGAAAACTATATCCTAGTTTGTTTTTTTGCGAAAAATAATGGAATACATTATACCAAAAAAAAAAAAATTGAAAAATATGTGTATTTGCAAGTCAATTTTTTGTTTAGGTACTTAGAGAAACATTCTCACTTTGGCTTTACTTATATGGTATAAAAAAATTAACTTGCAAATACACATATTTTTCAATTTTTTTTAATTTTTTTTTTTTATTAGATAACTAAATTACTCAATTATAGCGAAAACAGCAAACGTGTCTTCACAGATAGCATCCCAAGGCAAGTGAAACTAGTTCTAAACAAGTCCGTCCCGTCACTCACCCGAGCCGAATTTGTGTCGCTCCCCATCCAAGTAATGGTACTTGGAGATGACGACGGGTTGTATGGGCGCTGCCGCGTCCATGGCCACGTGGAACGCTCCCTTGCGGAACGGGAGCAGCTTGTCCCCAGAATGCCTCGTGCCCTCAGGGAATAGCAGCAGTTTTCGCTGAGGATAAGGAAAAGTAACGGTAAATAATTATATTCTATTTTGTATCTAGAGTAGACTATAGTGCAAAAACCCATTCAGCGTCAGCGTCGTCCTGTCTGCCATTTACCCATTTGTTTAGGCGCCGACGCAACATGTCTTGTTTATCCATACTCTCCGTCGTCGTATAGTCATAGTATAAAGAGGGGTCATCTCAGTAGTAGTACTTAAACACAATCGATTCCCACGCAACTTCAATGAACATTGCGTTTCAAAACGTTACTTGATTGTTTTTCTTTTTTGTTAACAAGTAAACGAGACAATATATATAAATTATTTAAGTTATTTAGTTAATAGATTCTACCTTTATTCTCAACTCCAGGCATGCAAAAAGTGTTGATAGTAGGTACCTACAGATAGTGCTATCCACGAAGACGCGCGCTACTCTCTTCCTAATCGTTAGTGGTTATAGCTAGTTAATTCCGCACATGTTTTAGTTTTGGCGATACTCACTAATTACCCACTAATAAGTAATTACTGTGTATCGACAAAACTAAAATAGTAGCGGAATTTTGCACACTTCTACCGTAAGCATTAAAAAGAAGAGTGGGGCGCGTCTTCGTGGATGGCACTATCTGTACACTATAAATATACATAGTTGCAGAAATAGATAAGTCCGCGAAGTCAATTACAATTATGTCACATTTAATTTTACCTAGCGATAGTTTATATTATTAAAAGAATACCTAGCCATTAAAGCATATTTTCCTATTAAGTATTTCCTCAGTCGTATTCCGCTAGGGAGAACCAAAATGTGGGTAGTCTTCAGTCAAGTTTTCTATGTAGGCAGATAATCTACACTAATATTATAAAGAGGAAAACTTTGTTTGTTTGATTGTAATGAATAGGCTCAAAAACTACTGGACCGTTTTTAAAAATTCTTTCACCATTCGAAAGCTACATTATTCACGAGTAACATAGGCTAAATTTTATTTTGGAAAAAAATAGGGTTCCGTAAGATATTTAGGTTTTGCGGACACAAGGTGTGAAAAATCAACCAGAAAAGTTACTTATTTTGCGTACGCTGCCTAAACTATAAAAGATAGAACCATAAAATGTTCTAATTAATTGTAGATCTTATAAATATCTACAAAAAAATCCGCGACACACTATACCTATCTATGTAGAGTGAGGCACAACAACCATTTTTTTAATTAAAAATCTTGAATTTTTTGGACTACATTTAAACGGATTTATTTTACTCATGCTATTAATCGTTATCAAAATAAATTATTTCATCACTAAGTACAGTTTATGTAAATAATATTTGGTCGTTGAATGATTAAAATTGGACGTTTTGTTTTGAAATTATGGCGAAATTAAAATATTACGATTTCTGCTGTACGGCCCGTTGCGAAGTGAGCGTCACCAAGGCGGGGGTGCGCGTGGAGGGGAGTTTAGATCTATGCTATGAGTAAGGTACCCGCGCGGCTCAGACGTGAGATCTAGGATAGATGATGCTATATACTCTGACATCGAAAACTTACATCAAAATGATTTTCGTTGGCTGTGTTGTAGAGCAATAGTTTCTCCCAGGAATGAAACAGTCAACGAAACAAACAATTTAATTATGCAGAAAGTACCGGGTGAAGTTAAGTGCTATAAATCCATAGACACGGTCACTAACATCGAGGACGCAGTGCACTACCCCCAGGAATTTTTAAATTCTCTGAACCCCGCTGGGCTACCACCTCATGAACTGTCGTTAAAAGTTGGCACGCCGATAATGCTTCTCAGAAATTTAAGTCCCCCCCAACATGTGTAATGGCACAAGACTTCTTATAAAGGAACTAAAAGATAATTTAATAGTAGCGAAGATTATCACCGGCCCTTCAACTGGTGAATTAGCTAATATAACAAGAATACCCATGATTCCTACTGATTTGCCTATAACATTCAAAAGGCTCCAATTTCCAGTAAAAATTTCTTTCGTACTAACGATAAACAAATCCCAGGGCCAAACATTCAAATTAGTAGGAATTGATTTACGAAAAGAATGTCAACTTTACGTTGCACTATCACGGGTCGGGGCTCCCGACCATCAGTATATTTTGTTACCTGAAAATAATTTAACGTCAAATGTTGTTTATAGAGAAGCTCTACAATAATAGCTTTAGTTATCTATCCTAAAACAACGGGTTGCACTCCGGGACTGCCGGCAGAAGTGAAAACTTAGTATTAATTACATTTAAATATTTTCATCATTAACAACTTTAACATCCTGACAATCTATGCAGCCTGCGGATAATGACTGCGTCGATGTTAGTGTCGGTGTCTGTGTATTGACCTGGGAATAATTTTGCTGACCGTGTCTTTCCTGGGTAGGCTTTTTGCAGCGGTAACCGACATCCACGCGGGCGGAGCCGGGGGCGACCGCTAGTTATTTATATGTAGGTAACTGAAACTGAGGTAATATGTACATACTACCGCAATGGTAACTGAACGAAATTCAAAATAAATTTGGCATAGATACAGCTAGCTTCAACTTTATCAGAACGTTTATTAGCTTCGTAATTCAATTAAAAATAAGTTCACAACCAACAATTAGATAAATGAGTAAAAGCACCAGGTTCAAAGGAGTTCTCTCGATAAATGCTATGCCTTCGTCGTTTATAAATATACAAGGCGATGACTAATTGGTGTCTAATTACCGCTAGCTATATCGCTCGGCTCAGCGGCAGCGTCGAGATGAAACTCCAATAATGCGCTTTTCGTGTCGGAGAGAAGGTATTAATATTATTGTTTTAATTATTTTATTTTAATTTAAGTTCATTTGATCCTATTTGGCTTTATCTGATTTTATTTGATTTCTATTAATTTATGTTTGGCAAAAAATACATTTATTTCAGGTAAATAGACTCATTTACCTGAAATAAATTTATTTATTAGGCAATACATGTAGGTGTCGTTTAGTGAGAACCGGCATAGGAAGGTAGGAACTATATTTCCATAATATTTTTGATGTAAACATTTGCCTATCTATGCGATTTTACCTTGAAAAGTTCGCAAGATATTACGAATTGACTACCAAGGTTAATTACAATACCCAACCTATTTCGACTTTAATTCATTTGTTTATAGTGCTAACGAAATCGAGTTATGATACCTTTTCAAATATAATTAATGTTGTCTGTAATGTAACGTTAACGACCGCTGAAACTCATATGCAAGCAATCTATTTGTAATTGCGTACCTGCCTACATAAAACTGTGGATAATTTTCTTTGTCATAAAGAACCATTTGCATTGTTAATAGGTAATTAAGTACCTCGGTTTTATAAGTAAAATGAAAAATGAACAGGAAATTTGCGCAATACCTTACCAGTCGGTCGATTCGGTAAAAATCTCACCGTGAAATCATAAGTGAAGTGAGCAGTCTCAATAGTGTAAATCCCTAACGACGGCTCACTTCCCGCTCACTTCACCTAAGTTCTCACTTTGAGATTTTTACAGAATAGCACTGCCGGTACTCGTATGTTCTCCAAAATCAGCTTATTTGGTTGACCAGCACTCTGGTGCTTTTTAAGCGGCGAAAAAAAAGGAGGTGGTTCTCAAGTCGTCGCGTACGTTTTTTTTTTTTTTAATATTATATATTATTGGTGTTCCACATTTTGTTTCGACAAGGATGTGTCTAAGTAAGCCTATTTTTTTAGAGTTCCGTACCAAAATGGTAAAAATGAACCCCTAAGGTGCGACTCAGTCTGTCTCTCTGTCCGTCTGTCACAGCTGGATATCTCAAGAACTAAAAAAAAGAAATAAAAATATTTTTTTTCTTGCAACAGGGACTGAAAGGGGTCTTAAAAATTCGAATTGGGACTACTAGGGCATGTGGGGTATCATATGAAAGAGCGCGGTTTGCACATTCTCAAACATGTTTTCTTTTTATTTTTTAGGTTGCATAGTTTTCGACTTTTGATGAAAAATGTAAAAAAAAATACCATTCTCCCTTATCTCCGAAGTTTGCATAAAGAAAAATCCGAAATTATTCTATGTGATAGAAGTTTATGTAAAGATTGCAGGAAAAATAAAACGATGTCTCTAAATAGCACCCTTTTTCAGAAATCACCGGCAAAAATTACACTAGTTCCACTATCGGTCAATAGATGGCGCTGACTTAAAACCACAATATTCTACATCGCAGTGTTAAAATTCTCTGACGAATATACTGCCGTACTAAGCTCAAAAGCGGTATCTCAAAAAAATTCGTGACTTTGATTTTTATGGCATTGGATAGCTTAAAAAAATACGCATCCAACAAGCTAAGCCAAATAGCGGTATCTTATTTAAAACATATAAAAAAAAACCCTTAAAAAAGTTTTCCCTATCACAGTTTTACCTCAAAGCACTAAGAGTATAAGAGCAAAACTTCAATTTTCTCAAATGTAGCTTTTCCTGAGATACCGCTTTTGCGTTTAGCACGGCAGTATAGGCCTCACCGATGGAAATTTAATATATGATGTACGGAACCCTCGGTGCGCGAGTCTGATTCGCTCTTAACCGGTTTTTATTTTGTAGAATCAGATACCTACCGTAATTTTTGTCGCTGTACAAAGTCGCAAGAAAATTAATGGGGTCCTTTTTTGTTTTACCAAAAAAACATATTATTAGTACTGAGTGAATATGCAGCTAAAACTGTGTCTTTGTAAGCTCTGCAATTAACTACAGAGATTATAATCCTAAGATTCGTAACTATTTTTAACTCTTAAGTATATTTTTATTTTAAGTAACTTCATTTTTAATCTTCATTATGTACAGACGCCAGCACATCAAGCTACTACAATCTGTCAGATTTCTTTAATAGATTTTCAGCTTTATCGCTAAAGAATAAGGTTCAAAGTTGATTGGGAAAATCTGACAGTTTCGGGAAGCTTGATGTGCTGGCGTCTGTACATGATTTTTATTTCTCACAAGCAGGAAATCCTTTTTTCAGCAACGGGAATAACTGTCATTGTAACAATGATAGACAAATCAGCTGTAGCCTCATAGGTGTGTTCCAAGCTTGCCTAGTTCTTCCGAACAAACCTTGGGTTTTGTCATCATCAGACATTGATATCTACCCGTCAAGTCTGCGAAATTTTGCAAATTAATTCAATTGATCTTGAATTTGTAGTATGTAGTTATAAAGCAAACCTTTAGTGCAAGGTCCATCGCCACCACCATAGAACCTTATCCACCGCTTTCCATCAGACGTGATCAAGGTCAAGAACAGGCCGATTCAACAATAAAAACAACAACAAAAAATGTGTGATGTGTGTTTGACCCACGGAACAGAAAAAACTGTTTTTTCTGTTCCGTGGTTTGACCGATGAACCTACGGCCAATGAACGAACCTACAATTGACTTTTGGACTATGCCCAATATTATGATATACCATTAGCGTACAAACTATGACTTTTTGCTATAGGTAGGTATTATACCGTACGTAACCGGAAAATATATGCAAAGCAAATATTTTGCTTCCATTTAGGTACGTAATTTCATAGTCATTTATTTTTGCTTATGTACGTAACATTTGATTTAGATTACGCTGCCTGGGACAATGAACTCTTGTTTCGAATACGACATCAATAAAACTGGGTCTGCTTTAACGTCGGTATCGATAGGTATAATTTTATTATGTATGTAGTGTAAGCATGACCGTATTGCACACCTAAACTATTGTTTCGAGATTGCAACATCGATAACCAAAATAGAAACTAGAAAGCCCAATAAAGTGATATTTTAATAGTTGCTCAGAAAGTGAGCAAAGGTTATTGCTTCGTAAAATCGTTTCGATTTCCGACGAGAACGAATATGATTCAGCTGTTTCAAGAAAATATTACAATTCCTACTTAGAAACCTTACTTTCGATGGAAATATGAAAATACATAAAGCATTTAACATGTCTAACCTTCATTGCGTTTTCGCATTAAGTTGTTACCTATACAGGTTCATTGTACTCATCATTATGAACAACTTTTACTATGGGACCAAATCTGAAATTAGCGTGGATCTTCCCTACATTTTGACGAGTTATGTGAACATAAATGCAAGGAACAGCTACTTTATTTCTAGTAGAGCCTAGAGGTATGGTACATACCTAACCCTTTGGGGTGATTGCATAACACATTAACAGTAGTAATGGCTTTCATTTTGACAGTTCAACAACATTCATTGCGTTATTTACGTTGCTGGGCAGACAAATTTTTCGAAAATATGAAGCAGTCGAGAAGCAATACAGTGGACCCCCAGTAATCCGGACCCTGTCTGATCCGGCACCCCCTGTAATCGGACATATCGACATGTCTTCGCTAATGTAGATCTTCGCTAAATTCCGGACTATAGGGGGTCTTACAGGCAGTACTATATAATCCGACAAATTCGATAGTTCGACACTGCCCTGCAAAACGTTTGTCGGATTACCGGGGGTCCACTGTATTGTGTACTCTACAATCCGACAAATTCGATAGTTCGACACTGCCCTGCAAAACGTTTGTCGGATTACCGGGGGTCCACTGTATCCTGCAAAATGATTCAAATTGTGACTGATAGCGTGTTACGCAATTAGGGTGCTGGAAACAAAGTAAAAACTAGTAAAGAACTAGTATTGAAAGAACTATTGTGGTTGCGGAAAACTCATTGGTGTCGTCCGGTACCGACCAACCCAGGATATTTACTTAGGCAAATCAAATATTAGCTAAGAAATGTACACGCTCGTAAAATTTAACGGGAAGGTAGATAAGTACCATGCCAGCCCATTCCTAGCGATTACATCATGCAGTATGAAGAAATGCGACGTAAAACAAGGCAAGTACAAGGTCTCGTTGTTTGCAGGACTAATGTACGTACCTGCTCGTATATTTACTAGCAGGAAAACGCGTACGCTGAATACAATCATAATATTGACTGACTGTGGCATGACTCGACTTTGATACTATTGATGAGAAGATAGCTCTATCTATAGATAGTATAAACAAATTCTGATACAAATAGGTACTACCCTTCTGCCGTCCTTACGAAAAGTGCAATAACTAGGTTCAAGCTAATTTCGAGAAAAACGCGGTTAAAGATTTTATTTTTGATTTGTTTGTACGAGGGCGGGTCAATAAGTCCGTGACTTTTTGAATTTCTGACCTCTTTACTGAAAAAGCAACACTACTCCTGTCAACAGGCATCTGTCAGTTGACTCCTATCAAAATTTGAACTTACTGCGTCAGTTAGTTTGTGTTTGACAGCTATCTTTATCAGACTACCCAGTAATTTGAGGAAAAAATGGAAAAAAGTGAATTTCGTGTGCTTATTAAGCATTATTTTTTGCGAAAAAAAACCATTACCGAGACCAAGGCTAAGCTTGATAAATATTATGGGGACTCTGCACCATCGATTTCAATGGTAAAAAAGTGGTTTACTGAATTTCGTTGTGGCCGTACAAGCACTGAAGATGCCGAACGTCCTGGACGCCCAGTTGAGGTCTCTATACCCGAAACAATCGAAAAAATTCACGATATGGTGTTGGCCGACCGAAGATTGAAAGTGCAAGAGATTGTGGAAGCCGTAGGGATCTCGCATGGCTCAGTCGTTTCAATTTTGAATGATCACTTGGGCATGAGAAAGCTTTCCGCAAGATGGGTGCCGCGTTTGCTCACAGTCGACCACAAACGCAATCGTGTAACAACTTCACAGGAAGGTTTGGCGTTGTTTAATCGCAATATGGAGGAGTTTTTGCGCCGTTTTGTAACCGTGGACGAAACATGGATCCATCACAACACACCAGAGACCAAACAACAGTCAAAACAGTGGGTTTCTAAGGGTGAATCGGCGCCAAAGAAGGCCAAGGTGGGTTTGTCAGCCAATAAAGTTATGGCGACTGTTTTTTGGGATGCACGTGGGATAATCCACATTGACTACCTTCAAAAGGGAAGAACAATCAATGGGGAATATTATGCCAACTTATTGGACCGCTTCAATGACGATTTGAAAAAAAACCGACCTCATTTGGCCAAGAAAAAAGTTCTTTTCCACCAAGACAATGCAAGGGTGCACACATGTGCAGTTGCCATGGCAAAAATCCATGAATTGGGCTATGAATTGCTCCCTCATCCACCCTATTCTCCAGATTTGGCTCCGAGTGACTACTTCTTGTTCCCAAACCTGAAGAAATGGCTTGGTGGAAAAAGATTTGACTCCAATGATGAAGTCATCTCGCAAACAAAGGCAAATTTTGAGGACCTCGACAAATCATATTTTTTGGAAGGGATAAAAAAATTGGAGAAGCGTTGGACAAAGTGTATAGAGCTCAAGGGAGACTACGTTGAAAAATAAAATTATTTATTTATCAAAAAATCTGTGTTTTATTCCAAAAGTCACGGACTTATTGACCCGCCCTCGTATCTTCATTACTATACATGTTATTGATTCGTGATAGATACGTAAAACTGTCCAAGAAGAAAATGTAGAACTCGTTTTGCTGATTGAGGATATGTATATAACCCTGAGAGGCCAAAATCCGAGTTATTGCACTTTTCGTAAGGACGGCAGCCTTGTAGTCTACTTGTGGATTACGTACCTACACTAAAAATATCCCGGTGAAAGGCACACCTACCCATGCTAATTACCAAACGATAGCTATATGAACTCCTCAGACCTACATCTCATAGGTACATTATTTAAAAGTCATTGAGCGGGTAATTACTGCCGTTAATTAGATTTACGATTGAAAAATTAGCCAGATTAAAAAGTTGTGTCAAATGTTCTAACAAGTAACATTTTAATGCAACTTTACCTTTTCATTCTTAATAGCATCGACTTGCTTGTTGAGGGCATCGCGTGCAGTTTGTGCGCCCCTGTCTATGAAAACGGTGCCCCACAGCCACGTCGCAGTGCCGAATGGTACAAGGTACTGCAGTGATCGCTTCGAAACCACCGTACACCGAGACATGAGCGGCCATATTATTGCCAGCGCTAAAAACAAAAATATTTGGGTCAGTACAGCCTTATTGGAGGTGAAAATTTAACCCCGCCTAGGTGGATAACGAATCCGAAATTGTGGTAGGTTGGCAAGTCATCGAGAAACCCCGCATTGCATAAGCCCACAAATTTTCTCTTACGAGTTCCAATCGAAAATAAATATTGATTTTCGATTGGAACTCGTATCGTATTTTTTTCTTATAAGAAGCGCTCGAAGCTTCAATGATGTTCAGACGCCAGCACATCAAGCTACCCGAAACAGTCAAATTTGTCCAATCAACTTTGAACCTAATATTTTGGCGATAAAGTTGAATATATATTAAAGAAATTTGACAGAATCGCCGCCGGCTAGTGGTTCTTAAACTCATAATTATATAGCAAAATAAATAAAATTAACCTAACCCACTTACTTATGTACACAATGTATGTACTATTGTTCGGCTTTAAGTAATCGATATGTTATACCTATATCTGTGGAGGCTTGTTATTAGCAACATGATAATGTGTTGTTGTTACCTATTATTTGTAATTAGTCTGTAAGCCTTCTTAAACGTAATAAATAAATATAAATATATTTCCTATAGCAAAAATTACTCATTTAAAGGTAAGTTGGTAATGTTTACGTCATTATTTTGTTTCTAGTTAAACAGGCTTGAACGGTTGTAAAATAAATATGATTCAGTGTTGGACACGGCAATATCTCGCTGATGATTGCCGCTTTCATAGAAATAATAACAGTTAGTAAAGGGTTACACGATAATTTAAAAACGTATAGCAAGGCCGTTCAAGTAAAACATTCGCTTTCTTTCCCTGAGTCTGTGAACGATTAGAAAAAAGTGCCATGAAGGTGACCTAACTCCTTACGAGTTACTTCTCATGTGGTGCGGACGGCGGAGCATGTAGGAGCCCGCGGTCTCGATTCAGAAGGAACACCGAACAACTTGAAGTTTTAGTTAGTAGGAGACTGACATGCCCACCAGTTCTCATCGGGTAGGGCGCAGGTACCAATATATGAGGATACTCCAACAAGGAAAACAATAATGAGCAATTTTCTCGTCTCTTACGTTTCTCTATCACACTAATATTATAAAGGCGAAAGTTTGTGTGTGTGTTTGTATGTTTGTTACTTCTTCACGCTCAAACGGCTGAACGGATTTGCATGAAATTTGGTACACAAATAGTATACAACCGGGATTAACACATAGGATACTTCTTATGCCGATATTCCCCCGGGATCGACAGCTATGCGGGTGAAACCGCAGGGCGCAGCTAGTTGTTAATAGTGCAGGAATTGGACTCATCATACACAGGCTAGGTATCAAAAAATCTATGTTCCTCTCAATGTCGAAAATAGTCGAAATGAAAAGACGTTTTCAACGACCCCGCTTCTTTTTCGTGAAAAGTTAGGTACGTAAGCGCGTAATTTATTAAGCCAACAGTTTTTTCTAATTGCTTTTACGATAAAAATTCATTAACATTTTTCTCGAAAAACGTATCATCATCGCAAATAATGAAGGTGACCGGTTCACGAACGAAATCAACTATCTTTCTAATATAAATTTCCACCCGCTTTCTCCTATCAGGGATTAACATAGACATAGCGGAGTGATTACAGCCGGTCGATTCTGTAATGTAAATCTCACCGTGAATTCATAAGTGAAGTGAGCAGTGTCAATAGTGTTAATCCCTAATGACAGCTCACTCCACTCTCACTTCACCCAAGTTTTCAAGGTGAGATGGTTGCAAAATCGCACGGCTGCTCGTAAGTAAAAGATAATACCTAGTACGTAAAAGAGGGATTAGTTGACATGATGTAAGTTAACATTATTTGTACCTAATTAACCTTGTACTCAGTTCAAAACAGCATGACTCGTGCGAATATTATCTCTTTTAATCGCTTACGAAATAAAAAGAAAATTATAAACAAAAATTGTAAGATAAATTAAACTGTTTACCTACATACAAGATTTTAAATCTACACTGAAATCTTGTTTGCTTAAAAATATTTTGAAATTGTTACATTAAGGCTATTTTATGCGTGATCAAATTAGCACTTACGTACGTACGCATGTATACGTAAAGACGTAAGTAAGTACTTAACATTTTTTTATATCATTCAATTTTCCTGTATTTATTAAAGTGTCTTGTGGGATATCAACTTTTTGCGTTAAAATCTGATATACTTCACCATTGTAACACTAGATTAAAAAAAAATTAACGACGCCAAAATCATAATTCCTGGAAAAAACAAAGTTAAAATTATAAACAAAGTTAATATTATAATTATAAACTCATACACCATTTATGTTAGCAACTATTGCAAAACAAAAAAAAGTAAATCCAGGCGCGACATCGTTTTCGAAATGGCTGATGCTCTTATGGAATCTCACCTAAAAGAAAGAATAAATCCTCCAACATTGCGACGAGATACCAAACAGCTCATAACAGGTATCTTAGGTATTGAAGCTATTCCTGAAGCGACAATTATGCAAGAATCAAATTCTATAAAATCATGTGCCTTGTGTCCGTCTAAGGCTAGAAAAATGACAACTAACTTTTGCATGAAATGTAAAAGAGCCATATGTAGGGCGCACAACATGAATGTGTTCATCTGTGAAGATTAAAAAAAAATAAACTATTTTCATTATTATGTGATCTCTTAAACCCAAAGAATAAGTAATTGTAATTTCTAAAATAATTAAAATTTATGATTCGTATTTTTAAAATTTAATCTGTTTTATTTTCCTGTCGTATTTTTTACGAATGTTTAGTAACAACGTCACTTGTAGGATTGTTTAGTAATCTAGGGTTAACTTATCTAGATAGTACCTTATCATCAACAGTGCTTCCTGTGCAATATTATTTTTGCGATATTATGATATTATTTCTTAGGTATCGTATCTCTCAAAGCCTAGTACCTATAATACTGCATTATGTGTCCCAGTTTCATTTCAGTAGGTATGTACTGCAAAGCCGCCACGTCCGTTAAACATTAGGTACAAATCTTACCTAACTGGTGCCCTAATTACAAATAAGTCAGTAGGTAGTACCTAACATGGCAACAGTCCCCCAACGACCCCTAGTAGTCTACAAGACAGACGGTCATTTTGATAAATGGTTGTTCCACTAATCAACATTGGCCATTATACTGGCTGGAAATCAATTATGTTGTGAAGAAATCTCGAGGCCATTTCAAGAAAACATAGCATTCAGTTATGTTTATGTAGGTACTCATTAGGTACCTACCTTAAAAGTCATAAACAATGCGTCGTAAATATTGAGAATAGCAGTGAAATATGTTCGTAGTCCGATCAATGAAACCCGCTGTTCGTATTCAATGTACCTAAATCATATTTATTTCATCGAGCATTGTATAAGTAATATGTTCCCTATATCAACTTCATATCAAATAAATTGTATCATTTATTTTGTAAACATGCGGAACGTCGGTCGTCACGTGTAGAGTACGTACCTACTTGTTTATGTAGGAGGGTGACATATCGGTATATTAATAATGATGGACATAATCACAAAACTGTCAATGCATACAAATTATGCATCCATGGACGAAATACATGTAGTATTTATACTGGGTGTTCGAAAAGTCATGGATTACCTTATACCTGCTGATGGGCCAAATTGGGATCTACCAATAAAAAAATTACCATAGTAAAAGTCTTTGACGTCTGATGCCGTTTTTGATGTTTAATGAAATTTTGGAAAATGATCAGTTTTTTCCATTCCATTTCTACGAATGAAAACTTTTTCGAGTACAGGTTTTTTTTTTTTATTTTCATCTTGAATCATCCTACTATCGATTGAATACAAGAAAGTTACAGATATCATCTTTTAAATACCTAAAATTTAGGTTCAAACATAAAATTTTCACCAAAAAAAAATTTTACCTTATTTTTGATCGGCCCTGGAAAAAAAAATTATTGGTATGTCATTTTTTTTTTATTGGTTGATCTCAATGTGGCCCATCAGCAAGTCAAAGGTAATCCATGACTTTTCGGACACCCAGTACCTATGTATACAACGTGTAACGTTACCGTAAAACGGGGTGAATAGGAACGCAGGGGTGAATCGGAACGAAACTTTAAAATGGATTTTAACGTTGATGTAATATAGTTTGTAGCCAACAATTACACTTAATCGTCAACTATAATATAATATACACATTAAGAGACCTTTTGTCAAAAAACGATATTATTTCAATGTTAAAATCCATTTTGAAGTTTCGTTCCGATTCACCCCTGCGTTCCTATTCACCCCGTTTTACTGTAACCCTTAAATGCATAATGTTGCCATATGGCAACAAAGTACGTCATTTCATTTTTTTAAGAAATTGATAGCTGTGAGTTTCTGAACGCGCCTCTTTTTGTCAAAACAATATATATACTCTATGAATATTAATATTATTGTATAATTATTATATATTTATTATCTAAATTCTATAGATAAATACCTATACAATAGCATTTTTTGCAATACGATAAAATAAATAATGCATTTAAGGGTTAAATACGCAAAACCTCAGACACTCCAACTCATTTTTAATTCAATTGACCTATTTCAGAGAGAAAATAAATCATTAAAAAAATTGTAAAGGTTTTATGTGCTATTTTAGTTTTACTGGCCATTCTGATCGTTTCTTGCGTCTGCGACGACGCTTTACCGAGGGAGGAGTCGTCACTGGGCCGCTGCGCCGCGCTGACATTGGCTTGCTTGACCTATTAATAAATAGACACTTCAACGTTTTTAATAAAGATTTTTTGAAAAATGACCTATATTAAAAAGTGGTTCAATTAATTCTGCTCGTTATTCTGATCAAACTATTTTCAGGTTTTGCGCATTTAACGTTACACGTTGTATATTAACAATTAGGTCAAATAGTAACTATGCTCTGATACTCAAATATTATGATCGACTTTCTCAGGCATTGTTTGCCTACATAGGTGGTTACAAAGGTAGGTATTCTACTACTACACAAGAGCACCCTAATTGCGTAACACACTATTACTCTCAATTTGAATAATTTTGAAGCACATTGCTAATCCATTGCTCCATGTGTTCGAAAAATGTGTCTGCTCAAAAACGTAAATAACGCAATTAATGTTGATGAACTGTCAATATGAAACCCATTGCTACTGATAGTGTGTTACGCAATTACCCTGCAGATAGTAGGCAGGTACATACGATACCCATCTCGGATTTCTGTACCTGCTACCTACAGTTAATAGAGGTACAGGAAACATTACAATAATAGTTTCTGATGCGGTCATTGAGATAATCGCAATAATGTAAATTACTATACTTATAAATGCACCTAATTTGCCATTGTTCAAACAGTTTTCAAAATAACTGGTAAATATACGAAATTGCTATAGATAACGACCGGAAAATTACAATATTTATATAGGCACGTATTATGGCTAAAATCACATCAATAAAGAATCAATGATGATTTTTTTTAGTTTTCTTTCGATCCTGCTTACCAAGTCATAATATTTATACGTACCTACCTAAATCGAAGCGAAAAATAAGTGCCAGCTTTTATGAAACTGTTTTACATTGTCAATGGAGAAGTCGTATCACAGACAATTTTACGGGCTTTACAATTTATTTTTACTGTCACAACTGGCAAGAGATAATCAAATAGATATACAAAATTTCAAGACTGTATCATGAAAAATCACGAAGTTATAAGCTTGTTATGTTACCTGATTGTCCGTACAAAAAGTTGGTTACCACTTAACACGCGCCGCCAGCCGACCGGCTGTGACCTATGCTTTGCGCATATGATTGCGGAAATGTACTTAGTGTCGCTCGGTGTCCAACTCGTTACCATTTTAAAATATTTTTGGGACAAAATATAACATGGTGTTAAAACTATTGGAATCGATGCAGTTACTTATTCTGAACAAACTATATTCAGGTTTGCAGTATGCTAAAAATAATGTTGTATATAATTGGCACAATAGGTAAATAGACATACCGTATAGATCCAGGCAACTCTGATGATTTAGTAGTACTACCGCTCCCCGGCTATTATCCACATTCTCCAGTCCTCTTACTTCCCACCGAAGACCGAGTAACTTCGCGAAACATCTCAAGAAAAATGCTGGTATTCTGGAAAACAAACAAATATACTTTAAACTATATACTTTAAAGAAAAGCAATTCAAATTTACAACACGGTGGAGAGTCTTCGATTTTTGCCCGGTTGGTGACAATAGACTCGCCCCTCTATTACATGGGACTTGAATCATTACTTGCGAAATGTGGGTGTACTATAGGTACACGTCTGGCCAACCCCTCGGGGATTACACAGGCGTTACGTTATGTTGTGTAACACTGGGCAATTACTCTGTTTGTTCTATCAAAATTCGATTATTCGGTACTAAGTAATCGGTTACCTACACAGAACAATAAATTGTGAAAAGGTAAGTTCTTTTACAATCAATGAAATGCTTGGCTTGCAGGTCCCATATTACATGTTAAGTACACGTAATATGGGACCTGCAAGCCAAGCATTTCATTGATTGTGGTCGCTTGACTCACGAAGATATCGCTCGAATACATTGAAGAAGTCGCTCAAAAATATACTCCTGTCTTAGACGAGAAACATAACCCATGTTTTTCAATAAACGGTTTCAAACGAAGGCACACTGTGATAAACTAATTAGGTACGACATGCACTCTTATCTCATTACCATTTGCTGTCACTGTCTTCACGTTTGTTTTGCTTCACTTTGTATATCAGCTGGTCGATTCTGTAAAAATCTCACCGTGAAATCATAAGTGAAGTAAGCAGTGTCAATAGTGTTTATCCCTAATGACAGCTCACTTCCCGCTCACCTCACCTAAGTTCTAACGGTGAGATTTTTACAGAATAGCACTGCTGTTCCGGTTTACAATAATTGCCTACGTTAGCTTACAAGCATTGCTAGTGCTATGGGTAGTTATTTATTTATTTATTTAAACTTTTCGCACAGAAAAAAGATACAAAGGCGGACTTAATGCTATGCTTTATGCTTAATGCTTATCTAATTTACTATAATTACGTAATTAGTTCAGGTAGAGCTCTCAAAACGGTGAAGGAAAACATCGTAAGGAAACCTGCACGTCCTAGAACCTAAAACTCGAAGAACTTTGTGACATTTACCAACTCGCGGGGTAATTGCGTAACACAATATCAGTAGCAATGGCTTTCATTTAGACAGTTCAACAAAATTCATTGCGTTATTTACGTTGTTGAGCAGACACATTTTTCGAATATACAACATTATTTTTAGTATACTGCAAACCTAAATATAGTTTGTTCAGAATAAGTAACTGAATCGCTTCCAATCATTTTTACACCATGCTATATTTTGTCCCAAAAATATTTAAAAAAGGTAACAAGTTGGACACCGAGCGACACTAAGTACATATGCGCACAACACAGGTCACAGCCGGTCGGCCGGCGGCGCGTGTTTTTGTGCGGACAATAAGGTAACATAACAAGCTTATAACTTGGTGAGTTTTCATGATACAGTTTTGAAATGTTGTGTATGGATTGTTTACATATAAATACTAGACACGTGTTTCGGGTTCACCATATACTAAAAATAATGTTGTATAAACGCAATAGATCAGCAATATCATTCAAAATGATTCAGATTATGATTGATAGTATGTTACGCAATTAAGGTGCAGCAGGGTAATTGCGTAACACACTATCAGTAACAATGGGTTTCATTTTGACAGTACAACAACATTCATTGCGTTATTTACGTTGTTGAGCAGACACATTTTTTGAACATATGGAGCAATGGATTAGCAATATGCGTCAAAATGATTCAAATTGAAAGTAATAGTAATAGTGTGTTACGCAATTAGGGTGCTGCACTGGGCCCGTATGGTAGATTACAGCTCACTCAGTCTCACATAAAGGAGGCCTGTGTTAGCAGTGGAAACGTTACAGGCTTATTATGTAAGCTAGGTACCTAAGTAATTCGTGTACAAGGTACAAGTCGGTATCTTTAGTCTTATCTTACCTTTTATAAAAAAAAACAATTCGGTGCACTCAAAATACCTCCAAGATATTTTTATCAAAACATCATCAACATTACTAAAAAAAAAAATCCCGAATTTTGTTTTTAGCTTATTGTAATCAATTTTTGTATAATCTGACAAATAAGCTGATGATGGTTTGATAATAAGCAGATATTGTCATTTCCCGGAGGTATTTTAAGTGCACCGAATTGCACTTTTCATAATAGTAAGATGAAGGCCAAGATACAGACTTGTACCTTGTACTCGTACCTACACGAAGTAATTAAGTACCTACTCGTGAATATATTTTTGTAAAGACAACTGTTGCAGTCATACCATATATTTGTCATACCTCGATTATGATTGTAAATGTATGCTTGGTCAATCCCTAGCATCAGTGGGATGACACTGACAGCTCACTCCACGCAAGTTTTCAGGGTGAGATTTTTACAGAATCGACCAGCTGTCATAAATATAATGTACAAGCTACTACCTAATTATGTATATTTACCTATTTACAAACTCTCTGACGTTAATTAGGTTAGTTTCACAACTTCCTTTATTTCCTTTATTTATCATAAAACGTTATCTTAACAAAAACAACAATATGTTAAATCAAATATTATCCTTTGTACTCAAATTATAATTATGTCATATCCATATATTTTTACTGTGTGTACATAAATAATAACATAAATAAATATATAAATATTAGAAAATACAAAAACCAATAGAAACCTCGTGATAAGCGATAAATCATACAAACGTATCTACGTTTGTAAGTGTTTGTGTAGTAAGTATCTACTTAATAATTATTTGGACAACATTATCCGAAATAAAAATAGCCCGATTACATTCATTTGAATTTGGATACCGGTATTTAATTTGAATATTTTAACGATTAAAATAAAGCATAAACATAGGTACATGACACACGAGAAGGCCGGAAAGTCGATAACACAGTCCTAAACTTATTCAGTTTCTAGGTATGAAGTGTGTTTTTCTATTTAGATATCGATATGATCATATTATTATGTGTTATCGGCACCCTAATTGCGTAAAACACTATCCATCACAATCTGAATCATTTTGAAGGTTACTGCTAATCCATTGTTTCATATGTTCGAATAATTTGCCTGCTCAACAAAGTAAATAACACAATAAGTGTTGTTGAACTGTCAAAATGAAAGCCATTCCTACTGTAGTGTTACGCAATTACTCCGCTGCTAGCAATGATACTCACATCCATAGGATAACCTTTTAGAATTCGAGTGGTCTAGACGGTTTTCGCATTGGGCGTTTGTTGTGAGTAAGCCAAGCATTCAAGCCGTTCGGTGTAGCGCCTACGCCGCGTAGACGCAGCGACTACGCAGGCCTACGAAGCGCCTACGGAACCGCTACGCGGTGTCAATGCCTACGCAGAATGAAAGAGACTCTTAACAGTACCTGCTTCCCTGGTACTTAAATATTATAATCTGTTGGAGAAACTCATGTCAGCTTAAATAATAGGTCGATGTTACTTTGGTCTTAGATAATCACGATAACCAACATATTATTATTACAAGTAAGTATAGGATTTAATCAGAGAGTTTCTCTCCAGAAACCGGAAAATATACGATACAATTACACGCAATACTAAGCCAATAATATTGAAAATAATTATAATTAAATATGAGGATTGTTATTTGTTTTTATACGTAATTAAACTTTAACCTATTAGATCTTCTCATAACTTGTAATAGGGTCTATAGTTCATCATCATAAGAGAAAACATCCTCGTTTTAATCTTCATCTCCATCTCCATAAAGACATTGACTCAATGAACTTGTATTAATTACCTAGGTGTTATTCATACAGTAGAAACTCGATTATCCGGCCCTCAGTTATACAGATTCGAGTTATACCGATTCGCGATTATCCGGACTATCAATAAGTGATGAAAAATGCATCTCTGAATAATTTCTTAGTAAACATTAATTTTCGTTGATATGTATTTGTTGTTTTTAATAAACACAACATTATGTATGTACTACATATGCACAAAACCCGCTTTTCTTCATACATTCAATTATGAAGAAAAGCGGGTTTCCGGATCCCTAACGACAGCAATTAGTCCGGTTAATCGAATTTTCACTGTATTATTATTTTTTAATGCAAACTTTTTAACACAATTTCACTGTACGGTCACGAGCAAAAAATACCATAAATTAAAAAAATTGCCAAGATTTAAAAGCGTTTTTCACGTGGAACAAAAATTGCAACTTTGAGAAAGGACTATAACTAGACCTGCTGGCAAATTCCGTAACACACTGTCAGTAGCAATGGGTTTCATTTTGACAGTTCAACAACATTCATTGCGTTATTTAAGTTGTTGAGCAGACACATTTTTCGAATATATGGAGCAATGGATTAGCAATATGCTTCAAAATTATTCAAATTGAGATTAATAGTGTGTTACGCAATTAGGGTGCTGGATGGGAGATCTAGTATAGTTTCGATAATACTATGTTTGTAACGGCATAAACTAATTAAATATCAATACTTTAGGAGAAAATCGCTTTTGGATCTTCGTAAGTGTGTAAGATTTATGCTTGAAAATATATTAAAAAAAAAATGTTTATTTTGCAAGGATCTGAGATAGAATCTCTAAAAAACTGTGAAGGATATAATCATGTCCTCGAAAAAAAAAAATCGAATACATGTGACATCTACCAACCCGAACTGGGCCTGCGCGGTAGATTAAGGCCCACTCCCTCTTGAAGAGAGGAGGCCTGTGTCCCAGCAGTGGAATCATCCGATTATGCTATGAGGTACTAATCTTAACCGACGAGCGTAAGGTTGGGTATAATACACCCAAACCCTAATAAATCGCTCGATATTTTATGACATATCGCTACCTTTGTACCCCCAGGTAGCGATATACATATTTTTTTGAGGTATTATATGTTAAATCTTATCCTCTGTTTCAGTTTCCTATCTATTATAATGACAATAATTTAAGAAAAGAATTTAAAATCAATATTAAACCGTAAAAATGTCCACCTTATGCTCCGTGTTACAAATTGTTACCTTACGCACGCGCGGGTTAAGGACAACTTAACGATGATAGGTGATGATGTAAATTGTCACAGCGTATACTGCAGAAGTCTTAGTAGGAAGATGACGTATTTATGTTGAAGACGATTACCGTTCTCACAAGAGTTATATTTAGAGCAGCCGGTCGATTCTGTAAAAATCTCACCGTGAAATCATAAGTGAAGTGAGCACTTAATAGTGTGTTAATCCCTAGCGAATGACAGCTCACTCCACGCTCACTTCATCCAAGGTTTCACGGTGAGATGGTTACAGAATCGCACGGCAGTAGTGCTATTCTGTAAAAATCTCACCGTGATAACTCGGCTGAAGTGAGCTTAAAGTGAGCAGTCATTAGCATCACATGGAATGACAGCTCATTTCACCTAACTTCTCACGGTGAGATTCTAACAGAATCCACCGGCAATTTATCAGGTCAAAGATTACTGGGTAAGAAATACAAATAGGTACCTATGTTAATAAATTCTTTTAAAATGAAATTATGTCTTGAACTTTGAAGACCTCGATTGTCAAGTCGTATAATACCAGTAAATAAATGTTGCCTACTGAAAGAATTTTGAAATTTGAATTTTGAAACGCTGTATTTGACTTGTTTAATGTTACCTACCTAAACGGCTCACTCACGAAATACTAACAATGAAAAAGCGGTCAAGTGCGAGTCGGAATAGCGCGAGGGTTCCATACAAATTTGTAGGTATGTAACTATAACTTTTTCCTTTACTTGTGCTACATGACATTGTTTTTTGCCAAATTTCATGATTCTAGGTCAACGAGAAGTACTCTATAAGTTTTGATTCTCTTGAGAATGTCGTAATATGTATACGTTTGTTGCGGCATAAACGGCCGTATCTTTTTTTCACGTTAACTTAGAAGTTTCATGTTTTCACTGCTTCAAGGGACTGTAGACTTGAGTACATGGTTTAATTTCAACTCGGTACATCAACACGCTCCCGAGATAAAGAGTCAAATAAAAGGGTAAAGTAATCCTATAAGAATCCCGTTTCTTCCTTTTGAAGTACGGAACCATAAAAAATGAAATCTTATCAAAATCCGTTTACGTAAGACTTCTATAGATACCTTTTGTTGTACTGCAAGTATATATACTTCTTGCGTAAAATAGGAATGATGACACACATTTTGAAGGTCTTTGATGTTTTTATATTATATATATTTTGACGGCACGGTTGGCGCAGTGGTTAAGCGATTGACTGCTGCGCTGCGTGTCGCGGGTTCGATTCCCGCACGGAACAAATATTTGTACGACCTACATGTATTTGTTCCGAGTCTGGGTGTTTTTCTATCTATAATATGTATGTATTTACAAAAAAAAAAATGTATATAAGTAGTTTATCAGCCATCTTGTTACCATAACACAAGCATTAGGTTGCTTAGCTTGGGACAAATGGTGCTGTGTGAAATGTCCAGGGATTTATTTATTTATTTATTTATATCTAGACTATGACTGGATGAATTTTCTACTACAGAAGCGAAAGTACAGTCACGGGCACTGATATGTATACAACGTGTAACGTTAAATGCGCAAAACCTCAGACACCCCAACTGATTTTTAATTCAATTGACCTATTTCAGAGAGAAAATAAGTCATTAAAAAAATTGTAAAGGTTTTATGTGCTGTGTTAGTTTTACTGGCCATTCTGATCGTTTCTTGCGTCTGCGACGACGCTTTACCGAGGGAGGAGTCGTCACCGGGCCGCTGCGCCGCGCTGACATTGGTTTGCTTGACAAATATAAATAAATAGACACGGCAACGTTTTTAGTGAAGATTTTTTTTTTTAAATATGGCCTATATTAAAAAGTGGTTCAATTAATTCTGCTCGTTATTCTGATCAAACTATTTTCAGGTTTTGCGCATTTAACGTTACACGTTGTAGATACACTGAGCAACTTTAACTTGTGATTTTCTCATACTGTCATCATCATCATCATCATCATCATCATCATCAGACGAAAGACGTCCACTACTGGACATAGGCCTCCCCTATGCACCTCCACTTCGGCCGGTTCTATGCTTCCCGCATCCAGCGGGTTCCTGCGGCCTTCACAATCATCTTCATCTTCTCATACTGTATTCATTGTAAATTAATATGGTGTTGCAAACATAGTAGGTATTTCGGAACCATGCATACTACATTACGAAATAAGTCTTGTCTCAAAGTTGCAATCGTTATTCAACGAGACAATCGCTTTTGAATTTAGCAAAGTGTATACGTTCATATTTTGTGCTCGTGACTGTACATACTTATTATAATTTTGACACTTTCTCTGACCAGTTAGGTAATTACGTACATAATTATTATTATACACGGCGGTTGTTTAACTACTGTGTCTGCTTCCGGACAGTGAAAGTGTTAACGTACCTGCACACATTTTATTTTTCAGAATTTCGAGACGTCCATAGATTAAAATTCAAGAACTACGAATAATTAAATTTAAAGAACCAAGAATAAATAGTTTGATTCATCTTAAGTTAACATAGATATAAATAGGAACCAGCATAATTGCGTAACACACTATTGCACTCAATTTGAATCATTTTGAAGCATATTGCTAATCCATTACTCTGTATGTTCGAAAAATGTGTCTGCTCAATAACGTAAATAACGCAATGAATGATGTTGAACTGCCAAAATGAAACCGATTGCTACTGATAGTGTATTACGTAATTACACTGCTGTTTAAACACATAACATATCATCACGCCTATGACCCTCGAAGAGTTAGGCAGGCTGTTTGAAATAAATCTATACTTAATACTTAAAATATTATAAAGAGAGCGTTCTAGAGAAGAGAGAGTTTTTTTGTATGTAGGGGGGTAATCTCTGGAACTACCAGTCGGAATTGAAAAATCTTTTTGCATTTGCTAGCCCAATTCTAGAGGAAGGCTATACTTAGGCTATTTTTAACATCACGCTGTGACACTTAAGAGCAGAGCACAATTAAAAAAGTCAGAAAGAACGCTGAAAACGAAGTGAAAGGGCGGGCAGGTAATGCGATGCGTCGGGGTAGGTCGAGAGAACAAGAAAGCAGACGTTTCATTTTTGTATGGAACTTTGGCTAGGACGTGTGCATTTCAGAAAATCAACTAAATATACCTATAATCATACAATAGGCAATGATTTATAGAAATAATTTGTATTTATTTAGTACAATATTAAAATTGAAAATGTTTAACATTTGTTGTGAGAAAAATGGAGACATAATAACAGTTCCATGACAGTGACAGACAGTGTATGTCAAAATAAAACGTCGGAACTACACTGGCCAAGTAGATGATTAATCGAACTAGGATATTATTATCAAAATATTATATTGATATTATTTTTTACATGTTTCCATTAATAACACTTTAGAAATTGGTGTAATAGATGGATACCTTTTTATTATTATATTTTTGTATTTACGGTTTCACACTCATTTCAGATCCATTCTAGTTCCAGAACGCATGTTTGTTGTCAGGACGCCGCCATATTGGCCATAAAGATAACAAATGACAATAATTGAAAAACTTTAATTTGTTTGTACACAAAGGGTTATTCTCAAATTCACAGATTTTTTCCTAAATTCAGGGTATTTTTGCCCGTTTTTTGATATATTGTACAAGTGCTAGCCAAAAATGAAACATCTCCTTTCAAGCGGACCAAGTAGTGGCCACAAGGTATAGTACATAACTATGCAAATAAGTACTTACAATGCATTTCTTGGGTCGAATGGTTTGATCAACATAAGTGGTACTGGGGCTGTGGCGAATATTAACGACATAACCACGAACAGTGTGAACTGAAAATAAAATAACAAATTAAACCAACCATAGACAGTATTTTAATAGTAATGGTGAGTACACACGACGAAATATATTTAGCTGAGCTATACATTTCCATTGTTAGCTGACCTCGCATTGTATAGGATTTTCGTACAATGAGAAGTCAGGTTATACTAGAAATGGCGGTTATACTGGATATGTCGTGCGTACACGGAGAGAAAAATCTTAGAAAAATTACTGTGCTGTTTCATAATCTGAGTGCATTTGAGTGATAATGGAAAAATGACCATGCTAGCAAGGTAAAAATTCCTATGCTGCATAATAAAATTTATTGGCCTAATAGTGATTTTTTCCCAATCTCACTCAGAAATTTTTTTGTAGATCTCACTTGAATTTTCTCTTCGTGTACCTTTATATTGGTCTTAGGCTCGTTTTCTATCGGAACTGTTATTTATACCTATTGAATACCACTTTCTCGATGGTCTTGCTCAGGGCTCGGAAACCGGTTGAAATTCTTAACCGGTTACGGTCATTGACCCCAAACCGAAATCGATTTAGGTTAAGGTTTGCTCAGGGCTCGGAAACCGGTTGAAATTCTTAACCGGTTACGGTCATTGACCCCAAACCGAAATCGATTTAGGTTAAGGTTTGCACTTTACCGGTTTTTACCGGTTTTTGCGGGAAACCGGTTTTTCATGAATTTTGGTTTTGAAAGTGAAAATTAACCGGTTAAACACCCCCCGCCCCCTAACTAAGCAAGTCGCAACATGAATCTACCCGCACCATTTAAGTTCTCCGGTTGTATTTGACGTCCTCAGATCAAACATTTTTTTTCCTAATGTTTTCTGGGGTACTAAATGTACTAATGTCACTATAACTTGTTGGAAGTGTTAAAAAGTAGACGAAAAATATTTACGACTTACGGAATTAACCGGTTAATTTGGGTGTCAAAACCGTTTGTGCTTATGTAACCGGTAACCTTTGTCATTTGGGTTACATATGAACAGTTCACTTGTTTAACCGGTTAATGAGGGAACGATATATTTACCGGTATTTCATCGAAATTAACCGCTCTTTTTAAACCGGTTCAGAGCCCTGGTCTTGCTAGCCTCAATCAGGGCTCTGAACCGGTTTAAAAAGAGCGGTTAATATCGATGAAATACCGGTAAATATATCGTTCCCTCATTAACCGGTTAAACAAGTGAACTGTTCATATGTAACCCAAATGACAAAGGTTACCGGTTACATAAGCACAAACGGTTTTGACACCCAAATTAACCGGTTAATTCCGTAAGTCGTAAATATTTTTCGTCTACTTTTTAACACTTCCAAGAAGTTATAGTGACATTAGTACATTTAGTACCCCAGAAAACATTAGGAAAAAAAATGTTTGATCTGAGGACGTCAAATACAACCGGAGAACTTAAATGGTGCGGGTAGATTCATGTTGCGACTTGCTTAGTTAGGGGGCGGGGGGTGTTTAACCGGTTAATTTTCACTTTCAAAACCAAAATTCATGAAAAACCGGTTTCCCGCAAAAGCCGGTAAAAACCGGTAAAGTGCAAACCTTAACCTAAATCGATTTCGGTTTGGGGTCAATGACCGTAACCGGTTAAGAATTTCAACCGGTTTCCGAGCCCTGGCCTCAATAGCCGTATTTATTGACACCTTCGACATATCTTGTGTTGTCTGTCATCACATTTAAATGGTTTCCTGGTCTTCCCTTCTTAAATACAGGATGGTTGGGACATCAAAGCGCAAACTGCCGGTCGATTCTTTAAAAATCTCAGTGTGAAATCATAAGTGAAGTGAGCACTTAATAGTGTTAATCCCTAGCGAATGACAGCTCACTCCACGCTCACTTCACCCAATCTTTCACGGTGAGATGGTTACAGAATCGCACAGCTGTAACCATGAATTCAGCACATGTTTTTAGACCCCGTAGTATATTTTGTCCGGTTATCAAAAAAAACGGTCAAGTGCGAATCGGATTCGCGCATCAAGAGCTAAGTACAAATTTGTACGTATGTAAATAATTTCAATTTTTTTTTTTTTATGTAACTTCAAACTTACGTAGGTATTTCGGATTTTTCGTTTACTTGTGCTACATGACATTGCTTCTTGACAAATTTCATGATTCTAGGTCAACGGGAAGTACCCTATAGGTTTTAATTTCGGAACATAAATGCCCGTATCTTTTGATTACGTTGACTTAAAAGTTTGATTTTATTCACTGCTTCAAGGAATTGCAGCTCTTGAGTATTTGATACTAATTTCAACTTGATAACTCCACGCGTTCCTGAGAAAAAGGGTCTTGACTGACAGACAGACCGAACGGACAGAAGGACAACGAATTAGTGATCTTATTTAAGGTACGAAACCCTAAAATCAGCTATTTCATAGAAAAGTGCAATACCTACGCGGTCAAAATGTATGGAACAACTAATAATGTTTTTAATAACCGAAGAATAATTTACATGCCGGGGTTCAGAATCATTACGTGTGTGTGGCTGACATATAACAAGCAATTTTATTTAGTGTTCTGTGTAATGTTAATTACTTTGCATACCTTGTATTGTATTCAAAAAAGTATTTCCAACTGAACAGACAGCTGTGCTGCTGGGGAGTCTGTTGCGCCACTTCTTCTCCCCAGCGAAAGCACTAGGAACTGGTGAAGGGTGGGCGTTTTGGGGGACTTTCTTTTGTAATTTTGACGTTCGAAAAATGCCGATTCTCAGCCTAGTTTGAATAAATGACTTTTGATTTTGATTTTGTATTGAATCCATGGTAATAGGCTACACTACACGTCGATATCCCTGCTACTCTCTATAACATAGCTAAGTGCTTCAAATCAGAAAATAAGACATAAAACGGTTTTACCTACCACAGAAATCCTACCTATGTATCCACTGTTCAAAGTTCCTGGTGGTCCAAACTTCAAACTCCACAGATATAATATTTCACCAGATAATATTGCGGATCCATAATTAATCATTATTATCATCATTCCATATTTAATACGGGTAGATAAACCTATCAGATAATCCATCTTTTAATTTCATATTTCTATAAATTAATAATATTCACGGTCTGCTTATATCATTTATCAGTAAGAAGTATACTTAGGTACAATACATATACACACAGAATATATTCATATACAATACAGATAGGTTTCTAGACCACATACTACACAAACTATAGTATAGAATGAAGTTCTTCTAACTTAACAGACCGCTGGGGAGTTTGTTGCGCCATTTCTTCCCAGCCAAAGCATTATTGGAACGGTCTTCTGTAGGTAATTTTGATTTTCAGAAACTGCTAGTTCTCACCTTAATTTGAATAAGTGTCTTTTGATTTAGATTTTTGATTTTGAAAATAACAGAATATAAAAATAACAGTTAGGTACCTTAATGTAATATCGGGCAATGGAACTGATGGTGAAGAGTATTACGAGCAGCGCCATCACGCACCCCAACACTACGTTGGCCGTCATTGTAGAAGCTGGTGCCTCTGTGTATTCCTAAAAAAAAAACACACACTATAATAACATAGATTATTTTTCCCGCCACTGATTATACACAACAAAATATTATGCTCTTGTTATATCGGCAGCACAGTGCCACCCCGCTGCGATAAGACTCTGGAACAACTGAGCTCTTAATTGATAACAAACAGCGATATGGTCATAGCCCACTCCGTAATGACGCAAAAATTGTCCTTATTTTGCATATACTGAGACAAATACGAGAAATGATATGTTATTCGCAATCCTATTTGGTTCTACAAGTGAATGTAAGTGCATTCATTGTGTAACACAGTGATCAAGCACAAGATAATGAAACAAGTTACAAGTAAATCTGAGCTAACAGTTACGACAAAGAAAAAGCAAAATGCATTAAGTCTGCCTTTGTACCTTTTGTGCGGAAAGTTTAAATAAATAAATAAATAAAAACATACTGGCAAAATCATTTGCAAATGTTCCTACTACTCCTCCAGAAATTGACCTTCCATCAGCCACCAGCAACCAAGGAAAAACTCTGTACAAAATAGACACACTGAGGCACTTCAATCCCCAGAAACAGAACTGTCTATCGAGCCTAAAAACACCAAACATAAGCTATGTATTGTGAGTGCTAATAATAATAACAAGATTTTGTCTATAGCTGAGAATACATGTCAAAACTGTGAATTTTGTCATTATATTTCCCCGAAATCACGGCAATCAAGGCACGGATCTGCTTATCAACAACTTGGCGAAGAAATTAATAGAATATACAATGAAAGATTTCTGCATTATTTTAATTGGAGAAAAGGACTTACAAGAACATAAAGGACCATAAAACTGAAAACTATGTGGATATAATTATAAAAATGAGAGAAAAGTTGCAGAAAATACAGCACACGAATATTATAATTATGTGTTCCTACTTTCAAATTAAGTGATCATTCAACATTGTTTAACTGGCACATAGAAACCTTTAATACATAGAGACCTTGGTTGACTGGTAGAGAATGCCTAAGGCATTAAGTCCGCCTTTGTACCTTTTTGTGTGCGAAAAGATTAAATAAATATTATTCTACTTCATTTATACTTGCAGGCGTACAGACGCCAGCACATCAAGCTACCCAAAACTGTCAAATTTTCCCAAACAACTTTGAACTTAAGGTGTGTAGAGGGCTCACTGGCCTTGAGCATGTGGGCGGAGCTAAACGCCCTACTCCCGAATACGTAAAACGCGTGCGGTGGCGCCCTACACTAAAACGACGATCAAAGAATATGCAGAGGCGTAGACATGCTGCACGTCGGTCGCCATTTTTGCCTACGTTTCCAGAAGGGAATGGGGGATGCGCGGCTGATATATTTTGTATAGATAGATGTTACGTATATTTTAAGTTTGTACTGGACAATTTTTTTGCATTTATGTGGAAGAAAATACATTTATTTGCTCAATCATGTGTACACAAACCATAGTAAATTTTTCGTCACGGGTGTTTTTTTTCATAGTTTTCGATTGTGTTAAACCTGATGGTGAAGTCAAAATGAAAATCCAAGATGGTGGCTGCGGAAATATTGGAATTTTTCGTCATGGGTGTCGTTTTCATAGTTTTCGATGGTGCTAAGCCCGATGGTGAAGACAAAATAAAAATTTAAGATGGCGGCTGCGAAAATATTCGAATTTTTCGTCATGGGTGTCGTTTTCATAGTTTTCGAGGGTGCTAAGCCCGATGGTGAAGTCAAAATAAAAATTCAAGATGGCGGCTACGGAAATATTCGAATTTTTCGTCATGGGTGTCGTTTTCATAGTTTTCGATGGTGCTAAGTCCGATGGTGAAGTCAAAATAAAAATTCAAGATGGCGACTGCGGAAATATTCGAATTATTCGTCATGGGTGTCGTTTTCATAGTTTTCGATGGTGCTAAGCCCGATGGTGAAGTCAAAATAAAAATTCAAGATGGCGGCTGCGGAAATATTCGGATTTTTCGTCATGGGTGTCGTTTTCATAGTTTTCGATGGTGCTAAGTCCGATGGTGAAGTCAAAATAAAAATTCAAGATGGCGGCTGCGAAAATATTCGAATTTTTCGTCATGGGTGTCGTTTTCATAGTTTTCGATGGTGCTAAGCCCGATGGTGAAGTCAAAATAAAAATTCAAGATGGCAGCTGCGAAAATATTCGAATTTTTCGTCATGGGTATCGTTTTCATAGTTTTCGAGGGTGCTAAAGTCGATAGTGAGGTCAAAATGTAAATCCAAGATAGCTGCTGCGGAAATTTTGTTTTAGTTTAAAACATAAGTGAGTGAGTGTGTGTGAACAAACTTAGTTGAAACTAAGTTTAAAAATGATTTCAAGTATTTTCGTAAGAATAGAATAACATTTCATTTGCGTAGACTGTAGGTAGGAGGAATTACATAAAAATGAGATCTTATAAAAAAAATGTTTCACCAATTTTTATTATAAATCAGTAATAAACCTACCTAACTAGCACTGTACAGACGCCAGCACATCAAGGTACCCGAAACTGTCAGATTTTTCCAATCAACTTTAAACCTTATGCTTTAGCACTAAAGTTTAAAATCTATTAAAGAAATCCGACAGTTTGTAGTAGCTTGATGTGCTGGCGTCTGTACCTAAATAGCAATTTTAGGGTTCCGTAGCCAATTGGATGATATTGTAATCACTTCCCGTCAGGGAAGTTATATATAAATTATTTACACAGCAGGTAGTGGTATTCTAATTTGTGTGGGGTAGCCGCCACAACTAAAAATTGAAAAATAAAATACAAAAAAAAACAAGAACCGACTTCAGTAAAAAAAACACTGCAAAGTGAAAAATAACCTTATTTCGAAGTCGGTGGCAAAAAACGAAAATTCAAATCCAAAGACACCGACTTCCGAATTAAAGTTATTTTTCACATTCTAGAGTTTTTTTTTGGAAGCTGGTTTTTTTTTTGGAAAAAAATTTTATTACTATTAATCGTACGTAAAAGTAACACCGAAACGACGCGCTTCGAAATCTTATTGTATTATTATTCGAAACGCGTCGTTTCGGCCATTTTCTATGAAGACAATACTGCTGGTCGATTCTGTAATCTGACCCACTTGCCGTTCTCCAACACTACCAACGGATTCTAATCCACAGTCTATAACTCCGTGCTTGGCGATTTTCTTGTTCTGAATAAAAGTAAGCAATATTAATTATACGTCGCCCTTCGATGAAACAGCTTGGGACTTGTTGAGATTCAGGCGATGTTTTGACCTAAAAAAGATAATATATAAATTTAAATTAACCCTAACAACATTGAAGATGACATGTTGAAGATTTTTGTCAAGGAATCAATAGGCGGGCTAGAGAGTTGGATAAACCAGAAGGCCAATGCCCGTGTGTAAAGCGTTCAATTGGTTTCA
The DNA here is from genome assembly GCA_949629135.1 of Eremobia ochroleuca. Taxonomy (NCBI): domain Eukaryota; kingdom Metazoa; phylum Arthropoda; class Insecta; order Lepidoptera; family Noctuidae; genus Eremobia; species Eremobia ochroleuca. The sequence continues at coordinate 14,659,822 of OX451387.1, forward strand.
TAGCAAAAATTTAAGTATTGATTATTTGAAGTCAATAAACTTTGCAGGTACAAGAAAAAAAAATCGAGGTAAGACGTTTTTTTACCTGAATCGGATTTTCTTTTAACTTTTGTAATGTGGTTGAAATATCGTTATTTTCTTCAAGACTTTCCAATAGCAAGTCTGATCTGGAATGGTGCGGTCCACTAGATGTTGCAATATGCACGTATAAGATATATTTGTAAAATAAATATAGGTTGTAGGACTTGTAGGCATAATTTTACCTGAATTGGAACTTCCATCGTTTTTTGTGCAGACAGAGATATAATATTGTGGTCTTGTCGACATTCTATATACAGGGTGAAATTGAAAACATGCGACAAATCAAAATGAGAGATTGTACTCATCATTGTGAACAACTTTTACTATGAGATAAAACCTGAAATCGCGAAAAAAAATCAGCTGTTCCCTACATTTATGTTCGCATAACTCGTCAAAATGTAGGGAACAGCTGAATTTTTTTTCCCAATTTCAGGTTTGGTCCCATGGTAAAAGTTGTTCATAATGATGAGTACAATCTCCCATTTCGATTTGTCGCATGTTTTCAATTTCACCCCGTATAAGTCTGGCCTGGAATGCTCTGCGCCAGTGGATGTTTCAACCTAAAAAGTAATTTAAAGTTTAAGTTTCAAACATACATGGTAATAAATAAATTTAATTGTGATTAAATTTTTTTTTTACATTAATTGTGTTAAAAAACATTTAATTATGTTTAAACATTAAAAACAAAAACAAATTTTCGCAGCCATCTTGGATTTACATTTTGAGCTCGCTATCGCCTGTAGTGCCCTCGAAAACTATGAAAACGACACCAATGACGAAAAAATTGAAAATTTTCGCAGCCGCCACCTTGGATTTTCATTTTGACTTTACTATCTGCTTTAGCACCCTCTAAAACTATGAAAACGACACCCATGACGAAAAATAAGATTTTCGCAGCCGCCATCTCTGATTTTCATTTTGACTCCACTATCGACTTATGCAACCTCGAAAATAATGAAAACGACACGCATGACAAAAAATTCGAATATTTTCGCAGCCGCCATCTTTAATTTTTATTTTGACCTCACATTCGGCTTTATCACCCTCAAAAACTATGAAAACGACACCCATGACGAAAATTTTGAAAATTTTCGCAGCCGCCATCTTGGACTTTCAGTTTGACTTCACTATCGGCTTAAGCAACCTCGAAAACTATGAAAACGACACCCATGACGAAAATTTTGAAAATTTTCGCAGCCGCCATCTTGGATTTTCATTTTGACTTCACTATCGGCTTAAGCAACCTCGAAAGCTATGAAAACGACACCCATGACGAAAATTTTGAAAATTTTCGCAGTCGCCATCTTGGATTTTCATTTTGACTTCACTATCGGCTTAAGCAACCTCGAAAACTATGAAAACGACACCCATGACGAAAGTTTTGAAAATTTTCGCAGCCGCCATCTTGGATTTTCATTTTGACTTCACTATCGGCTTAAGCAACCCCGAAAACTATGAAAACGACACCCATGACGAAAATTTTGAAAATTTTCGCAGCCGCCATCTTGGATTTTCATTTTGACTTCACTATCGGCTTAAGCAACCTCGAAAGCTATGAAAACGACACCCATGACGAAAATTTTGAAAATTTTCGCAGTCGCCATCTTGGATTTTCATTTTGACTTCACTATCGGCTTAAGCAACCTCGAAAACTATGAAAACGACACCCATGACGAAAGTTTTGAAAATTTTCGCAGCCGCCATCTTGGATTTTCATTTTGACTTCACTATCGGCTTAAGCAACCTCGAAAACTATGAAAACGACACCCATGACGAAAATTTTGAAAATTTTCGCAGCCGCCATCTTGGATTCTTGGACTTTCAGTTTGACTTCACTATCGGCTTAAGCAACCTCGAAAACTATGAAAACGACACCCATGACGAAAATTTTGAAAATATTCGCAGCCGCCATCTTGGATTTTCATTTTGACTTCACTATCGGCTTAAGCAACCTCGAAAACTATGAAAACGACACCCATGACGAAAGTTTTGAAAATTTTCGCAGCCGCCATCTTGGATTTTCATTTTGACTTCACTATCGGCTTAAGCAACCTCGAAAACTATGAAAACGACACCCATGACGAAAATTTTGAAAATTTTCGCAGCCGCCATCTTGGACTTTCAGTTTGACTTCACTATCGGCTTAAGCAACCTCGAAAACTATGAAAACGACACCCATGACGAAAATTTTGAAAATTTTCGCAGCCGCCATCTTGGATTTTCATTTTGACTTCACTATCGGCTTAAGCAACCTCGAAAGCTATGAAAACGACACCCATGACGAAAATTTTGAAAATTTTCGCAGTCGCCATCTTGGATTTTCATTTTGACTTCACTATCGGCTTAAGCAACCTCGAAAGCTATGAAAACGACACCCATGACGAAAATTTTGAAAATTTTCGCAGTCGCCATCTTGGATTTTCATTTTGACTTCACTATCGGCTTAAGCAACCTCGAAGACTATGAAAACGACACCCATGTCGAAAATTTTGAAAATTTTCGCAGCCGCCAATTTGGATTTTCATTTTGACCAAATTCACTCTCTCTCCCTCTCTTTCTCTCGCTCTCTCTCTTTGACGTCTGACATTACCATATCTATCAAAATTGAAAACTAAAACTAATTCAATCGTCAATCGTTAAACTATTTTTTTTTCTTTTTATAGTATTATTTACCTGAATAGAGTCTTCTATATTATCAGCAGATGTACTCGGATTATTCGATTCTGATGATTTCTTTCTAGATTTCCTGGAACAATTCGTAATTATTTAACTTCAATTATGAAAAAATGAATAAACAATCGCTCACCAGATGATTACAAAAACTAATATTAAGCATAAAGTTAAATACAGTAATATGTATATAGGTAGGTAGGTACTTACGTCATCAGATGCATTTTCATAGCCTTTTGAACTCTTTTTTTCTTGACTTGCTTTGCCTTGGCATTTTTATTTATTTACAAATTATCTTATATTTACACAATATACAATATAAACAAAAACAGTATTTAGAAATAGCACCAATAATAAAGCGTCCACGCGCACAATAGAAATGGGCCCTTTGCAGCGAGCTTAGTCTATAAACGCACACTGACACAATTCGTTTGTAAATATTTGCACTAATACAATCAAACGCGCGTAGTCGGTCGATAGCCGGAGCGGAGCAGCGAGCGACACAGCCCTCCCGTCCCAGTGCTACCGCACGACTGCCGCCCGCGCCCGCGCAGAGCACCTCTGAACCTCTATATGAAAGTGGGGATATTTTCTATGCAAATGTTGATTGATTTAAAAAAGCTGTTTCAAATCTGTAGTACCTTTAACCAGCTATTTTTCAGTGTAAAAATATTTCCAAACATCAAAGCCGTTTGGAAGTAGTAGGGAATATTAGCCAAAAATAGCGTATTGGTAAATATTTTTTTCTGGCAAAAGTATTAGCCTTAGAAAAAAATCCTGCTTCAAAAATGTTGTTCATGAATCTATGGCAAACATATATTTTTTTCAGATCTTCTAACCAAGCCGTTAATGAGGAGTAGGCTTCATAAAGTGACCGTGTTACGGTACTAAACGAGAGTAAGGCCCTTATAGCGATAAAGTTGAAAATGTATTAAAGAAATTTGACAGATTGTAGTAGCTTGATGTGCTGGCGACTGTACAACTTTGCAACGGCGTTTGATTCTAATTTAGACTTGTGTTTTGATTTTACAATGTTCTCTAAGTTCGGTAGGAAAATAAACGATCGTGCGAAATGTGTTTTATAATCTGTCTGCTATAGTTACCACTATAGCTGCCGTGGGATTCTGTAACCATCTCACCGTGAAAACTTGGGTGATCGTTCATTAGGGATTAACACTATTGACACTGCTCACTTCAAGCTCACTTCACTTATGATTTCACCGTGAGATTTTTACAGAATCGACTGGCTGATTATAATTCATTTTCTCAACAAGCAAATGTAGCTGACAACCAAACAAGCATATCGTCTCCACGATGCGATTTTTTTCTTTAATCATGTAAATATAATGCATCAAAATTTTGCCGGTCTCTTAAGCAAGTCCGACTCTCTGGTTATTTATGTACAGGAATTGTTAAGTAAACAAATTAATTTAAATGTTATATGTATAACCGAACATTTCATAATATCTGGCCAAGAGAAACTAATACATGTAGGTACCAAATTATAAGCTAGTGCAATGTGTAATGTTGCGCGGTGGAGCCTGTATCTTAGTTAAAAAAGGCATCGAATCGAAGAACTGCCTGACATTGTGAGGCATTCGGTAACAGGATTACAGAATGTTGCGCAATTGAATTACCTTCAAAAAAACCTATGTGTGTGTAGACCACCAAAAATCACTAATCTACACCAATTCTATGAAAACCTAGATATTATACTTAAGAAGATTTCCAAACCAAACAAAAAAAGTAGTATAAGCGGAGATTTTAATATAGATATTCTGAAAAAGAACAGAATTATCATGGATTTTGGATATTTTCTGATGAACTACGATTTGAAGCTAGAAATAAATAAACCGACCCGACCTCATAGAAAAACTTGCTTTATCGCAAACGCAAACTTGCTTATTTGAATGGCGCTAGATAATTATCTCGCATGTGATTCGAAATAATTACAGTCAACAGGCTGCAAATTTTATTTGGATTATAATATTTATAATACAGGGTGGCAGGATCTTCGACGGAAACCTGTTACCATGGATTCAGTACTTACATGATTTGCGTTGAAATTATTAGTAGGTTATTTAAAAAAAAAAAATAGCTGTTCCATATACTTCGATCGCGTACGTATTGCACGTTTCTATAAAACAGCAGATTTTATATTATAACCGACGAAAAATGTTTATGCTGGGGGGTCTAGAATCGTTTGTGCTGAATTCATGGTTACCGTTTACACTTCGATGTTCCTGCCAGCCATCCTGCAGTGCGATTCTGTAACCAACTCACCGTGAAAACTTAGGCGAAATGAGCGTGGAGTGAAATGTCAGTGTCATCCCACCAAAACAAACTACGTGGGATTAAATTCTATGGTCAGTCAGCCAGGCACTCACAAAATAGTAAGGTTTTCACAGCTAAAATACTAGCTTTGGAATTATATAAAATTATCAATAGTATTAGCATAAAAAATATTAGGTATTAAAATCTCGATTGTGATTGGTAAATGTATGCTTAGTCAATCCCTAGCATCAGTGGGATGACCCTGACAGCTCACTCCACGCAAGTTTTCATGGTGAGATTTTTACAGAATCGACCGGCTGTATATGAAAGTGATATCAAACCTGTTTCGTAGGTCACAAAATTCAACTGAAAAGCATTTATTTTAATTAAAGCATTTAGGTACAGGCAGTTTTAAATTGTCAAGGTGTCAAACAGTCAGAAAGATAAAGCTAGTTGTCCATACCAAAGCGTGTAGGTAGATTCCGCAAACGCCGCCAACCTTTGCCTGTAATGGAACAACCTCGCAACCTCCATATAGGTTCAGCAGCCGCAAGCGCGGCTGTCAACCATGGGTCACGTTTGGTTCAAATTGAGAATCGTATAGTAGTTGTTTCGAAACGATAGTTAGCATGATTTTTCGGGGTTACAAGGTGCAGCGGTTTGTATTAAACAAGCTCATGTACTTCCACAAAAGTAGTTTAGGTAGGTCGCGTCTAGGAAAAAAAGAAAAAAAAAACAAAGTTGATATTCTGACTAAGTTTCTGTTTTGCTATTATATTTTAAAATCCCACGAAATAGCGTCTAGGAAAAAAAGAAAAAAAAAAGTTGATATTCTGACTAAGTTTCTGTTTTGCTATTATATTTTAAAATCCCACGAAATATTAATATTTTGACAATTAAAATACTAGTTTTAAAATTATATAAAATGATCAATAGAATTAGCATAAAAATATTATTAAAATCACGATTATGATTGTAAATGTTTTCTTAGTTAATCCCTAGCATCAGTGGGATGACACTGACCGCTCACTCCACGCAAGTTTTCACGGTGAGATTTTTACAGAATCGACATGCTGAACTTAAATTTAGTTTAGTTTGTGAACAATGTAATCGGCGCCATTGAGTAACTATTACTTTTCTAGTAAGATAGTTGGATATCGGTTTACTAAATGGAGCTGATTGGAAATAATTATTTACAGTTTCGTTATCGCTGCACGTGAGATCCGATAACCTACTGACCAAGTCACGCAGCGATCATACAGCACCACTGATTAACTGACCACTTTTTCCAAAGGCATGGATTACTGTAATCTTTCCGATAGAATTGTCATCATCATCATTTAACATTTAAAAAGGTAAAAATGTATTTCAAACATAGTAAATTGTTACTAGATAACAATCTACTCTGTCCGAAACACATCTCTGCGATCTCTTTCTCGAACACGCAAGCCGATAGATTTTATCAGTTTACCTGATCAAAAAACAAATCACAAAGATTCCTGCGGCTTTCACCAGGTCATAGATACACCTTGTGGTAGGCCTTCCAAAGCTACGTCTTTCAGTAAGTGCCACTCCAGAAGCTTTCGGCCCCTACGGCCATCCGATAGATGTCACTATAATAAAAATAATAGTTAAAGAATTCTATTACTAATCCGATATAATATACCTTTAGATACAAGCATAGAATAGCTCAGTAGGTATATAATTGCCATGTTCAAAGTCCCTTCATAAATGTCGACGTTGCAACTTATCGGTGTGATAGCAGTATTTTGTTTGTTCATTGATTAGTTTGCGTTTGCAAGCAATAAGTGCCTAAACTCATCGCTTGCATCGCATGCAGCAACCCCATGGGAACTCATAAAAACATAGAGATAGTCCTCAAATAAACAACTTTATCTAAGTACTCTTATCTATAGTACCTACCTACAGCAGCCGGCCACTATAGGATTTAGAAAATATTGAAATGGGCAGATATTATTTATTTATTTATGTAATACTTCGGACTTAATGCCATAGGCATTTTCTACACGGAGAAAAAAATCTTAGAAAAATTATTGTGCTGTCTCATAATCTGAGTGCATTTGAGTGATAATGGAAAAATTACCATGCTAGCACAAGTAGCACAGTAAAAATTCTTAGGCTGTACAGTAAAATTTATTGAACAAATAGTGAATTTTCCCAATCTCACTCAGAACTGTAGATGTCACTTGCCACTTTACAGTGACGAGCACAGTAATTTTTCTAAGAATTTTCTCTCCGTGTACCAGTCAACCTTTTGGTGAATCAGAGACAAACAGTAGTAGGTGCAATCATGAAAATTGAGGAATAAATATTTTAAATATAATATGTATACATAATTACATATAAAGAAAAAAATATACATAAATACATGAATATACTAAAAAGAAATAAGACAACCAATGAGAAAATATTAGCGTTGTGATGACCCAAGGGTAAAAGAAAATGATTACCTACTTAAATAAATAAAATATTTAAAAAAATAGAACCTTAGTTTTATACATTTATCGTTTATTATAAGGAGAGGCCTATGTCCAGCAGTGAACTGCGACAGGCAGAGTTGATTGATTAATTGATTGATACATTTATCAAAAGTGGAGAACTATATGTAAATATATGAATGAAATTTTGGACGTACTTAATCAAATTTAACGTTATACTTATACATTTTAAAATCCTAATACCAGTTTATAATAACTGTGGATCGAAGTCTGGCATTTCTTTTTGCCAGTTTACCTACCAAATTATCCATGCCCATAGTGATAAGACACCCTCACCCTCACTGGACACCCCTAAATAATGAGTTCGCTAGGAACTTATCAGAGACTTAGCAGATAGAAAACATCTATGGCCTTAATCAAATCGCGTGCATGCAGTGAAAGATCGGTAATCATGAAGATTATGCCAGCTCTTTGAAATGTTATGAATACCTAATCAAATTAGGGATTTTAGTTTTATAGATATTTATGTACAGGACCTCAGATCATCTTGTGTCTATGATCTATGTACCTAAATAGGTACTTATAGGACCTCGGTATTGGTCGCCCTGACCCTGACTTATGCAAATTACCATGGTGTGGGGTATCGGATAGGTATTTCAAAAATATTGCGGGTTTGTGAAAACAATTTTTCGATACAGGGATCCGTTTGTGACATATTAAGCTTTAGTATAGCATAGCATATTATTCTTGTTAGTCAAGTGACCCCCCGCCAGCTAAATGGTTGTTTTTCGATATGGGAAAAAATTCACGGCGGTAGTAATCAATTAAAAGGAAAACTATCACCTAAGTAGTCTTTACAAGTTTACGTGTAATAGTCGACCAACTTAAATTTGCAGTTGCAATGTATGGGAGAACATGGTTTTTAACTACAATGTTAAGTTTGTTCTTGGGATAAATTCATTCCAACTACGGAACCCGTCATTGTGCGTGGTCCGACAAGCCGGTTTTTTATCCGCTGTCTACTTTAGGATTTACTTTACAATTATTTTGAGGGTGGTATTTTAGGGTTTTCCTAACCATGACCATGCAGCACCACCTAAACCAAACAACGCGACATAATTATATTGAACAAACAACTAAAGCCTATTCTGTAAATTTTAACATGCATGCTGCACCTACCTAACATCGTTTTCTAACAAATAAAAACAAAAATTCATAACTTACTTAACTATCCTACTTACTTTATAACCCTTTGATGAATTTCACAATACCGCTTCAAACTCAGTGAAACAATAACAACTTTTGTTTAAAAAAAAAACTATATTCACGAGAAATAATTTTGTATTTTGTGTTAGAATGTTAAGAGATCGCGATGTATTCGGAGCCGCTACATTAGTCGCGCGACCTCTCCGCGTCGGTACTACGACAACACTGGATGGACTTGTCAACTTGTGTTACTCTGAATTGAACTTCGACTAACATCAACATTCGGCCTTTCTCGGCCTCTCTACTTAGAGCTAGGCGCGTCACTCACTCACTCGTCAGTCGTCAGCGTCACGTCACGTCGTACGATAACACGTACGCGGGGATGAGTAATATCGATGCCTCCTAAGTATAATGAGTCAACTGACATTATAGTTATTTTATAGGAGAGCGATTTGAAGGCAAATCGTTTATATTTTAATGAAATCAAATTAATTCGAAATAAAGTAAATGTTTTTTTAATAAAAATTGTAAGCTCTTCCTTTGGTATAAAATGATTTTGCTGATTTTTGTTTTTAAATGACATTTTATGTACATGACTGGGTATACGCCGGCGGGACTCAATAGTGAAATGGTTTAACTACCAGTTATATTCATGTACGTTGTCCATCAAAATCCATCGTTTACATCAAAATCACATGAAATATGATTGTCATTTTATTAATATAATTTTACTTTTGTTTGTTTTCGGGGTTTTCTATCTCACTTAATAATAAAATGTTGAAATTATATCACTTGACTCATTATACTAGGAAAGTACTTAGCAATGTTAACATTTGAAACCTCAACGTATACTGGACCAATGTAATTTACCGAGGTTTTTTATTAGTATTTTTTTTTGTAATACCTTACGATATGTGGGATTAATAAAAGCTAGGAAGAAGAACAAGAATCATTAACCAAAAACAACTCATTTTGAAGAATCACAATGTATTTTTCGCCATAATTAAGTAGGAATTTCTTTTTAACATAATAGCTTTACTAAAAGCTACAACGTAAACAAATCACTATTAAAAACTAAAACGGGTACTTCTCCAGTACGTCAATAAAAGTAATAAGAACTAAAAATGGTAACTTACGTTAAACAATATTAATAAAAATAATAGAAATTAATAACACAACAGTCTAGGCATTTCTAATGCTCAAAAGATATAAGGTTTAACAAATTAGAGATCAGTCAGAATCGCTGTTGTTAGCTGCATTAGAGTTCGTTGAAATCAAATTATTAAAAAATAAATGATACTCCCACGGACTAGAAAAAAACTAGTCCGTGGATACTCCTTAGGAATTACCAGTGTCTTACAAAGATCCATCAAGTCTTTGTGCTTATTTTGGTCAATAGGAATGGGTGACTGATAAGCTAAAGAAATATTACAATATCTATATCAATATTTAACTCTCTTCGATTTCGTGTAGCTTTAGGTTTCTTTACACAATCTATCCACTTGTAAGCATCATCTTGGTAACTCGTTTTATAAAACAGCCTAAATGGATATTCCGCTTTAACTGGTACTTCCGTTACTTTATTCCAAGGCATTTTTTTTTTATCCATCGTTGGTAGTTGTCCAGTTGTTTATAAGTTTTAGCTTTGATTTAAAGTCTTTAATTAATTTATCCTGAATTCCTGAGACACTTCAGTAACTTTGTATGGCTTTTCATCGGATTTGGCAAATCTAAAAGCTGTATACCATTGATCAGGCGTATAAAGCATCTTATCTTTCGTCTGTCTTTCAATTAAAGCGTGCATACTGTCGCCTTCATTTTGAGTGTGACCCACTACTAGAAAGCGATGACTAATATCTATAACAAACTGCGAACTAGCTAACATATACATCAAATAAATTTAAAATTTTTCGCGCCCTGTTTGACTGCATTCTGTTACTAATAAGTATTAATTTAACATGTACAACTATATTATCAGACACACTAGCGACCCGCCCCGGCTTCGCACGGGTGCAATGCTGATCACTATCACTACATAGTATAAAACAAAGTCGCTTCCCGCTGTCTGTCTGTCTTTATGTATGCTTAGAACTTTAAAAATAAGCAACGGATTTTGATGCTGTTTTTTTTTTAATAGATAGAGTGATTCAAGAGGAAGGTTTATATGCATATAATACATGCATAATATAGTAGAGAAACACTGATAATTTTAGAGCCATTATTTCTCTTAAAAAGTATAGGATAAAAAATGGTTATTGTGGGTTATCCCTAAGAGATAGACATATGCCATCGTGGACTTTTTTATAGACCTTTTTATGGTGTACAATACTGTAGTACATTATTTTGATCTATCGCGTAGGGTTAAGCCAGCGTTTGCAATGTAAGCGCAAAAAAATGTGTTTATTTACGACATCACATTAGAAACCTCTAAAATGTACCGTGTTTCTCTACTATATTATGCATGTATTATACATATAAACCTTCCTCTTGAATTACTCTATCTATTAAAAAAAACCGCATCAAAATCCGTTGCGTACTTTTAAAGATCTAAGCATACATAGGGACAGACAGCGGGAAGCGACTTTGTTTTAAACTATGTAGTGATGATACATCCACGATATATTATATACGAATAATAGTAACTTTACGAAACAGAATTATTACCTAAAATTGCGTGCGCACTCGCCGCCATTCATCGTATACTGAGCCGCGCAATAAACTTGTATCAATGCGTCCCCCCTCACGCCCCGCGTACACTGGTACGATGTTATTTAGATCAGTTTACAATGTACGATTTTTACTGATGTTGAAATTGATTTTGTATACGTGAAATTATCTCGGTAATTATTGTTCTTTTTTATTTTTTTTTAACACAAACGTTAAGATCACGATTTATCATGTACGTTTATATAAAAATATAAAAATACCTAAATTTGTTAGTTGACTCAGTATACTTAGGAGGTATCGATATAGTATGTAACAATGTTTAGGGTGCGTTTCCACAGAAGCGGAGCAGAGACGTGCAGGAATCGACTAATCACAATGGTTGAAATCCTCATCGCGTCACTCGTCTCGTCTGTGATTGGACGATTCCTACACGTCTCCGCTCCGCTCCGCCCAGCTCCGCTTCTGTGGAAACGCACCCTCAGGTTCCTCTGTGAACTTCGACACAACACTCCCCTCCGTCCAAGAGTACTTTTGGTAAATTAGTCGTTACGATCTTTATTATTTACTTATAGGTAAGCATTGTGACAAGTTTCAAGTTTCTAAATCGTAAAAAGGAGGAGGTTCTAAAGTAGATGCATATTTTTTTTTTTTTGTCTTATTGTCTACAGTCCGTCGCGCTATACACCTACTACTATGTATGTACAGACGCCAGCACATCAAGCTACTACAATCTGTGAGATTTATTTAATAGATTTTCAACTTTATCGCTAAAGTATAAGGTTCAAAGTTGATTGGGAAAATCTGACAGTTTCAGGTAGCTTGATGTGCTGGCGTCTGTACATACTGTACTATACATTGACGCTCAGATTACCTTTGACCGTTGAGGTCAGCGGTCAAAGGTCGTCTTACTATTACTGGTTTCCACTGCTTCAGATTTTGCCTTATTACATGTTTGCGTCTAGTTAGGGCCCTTTCCCACGGCAAGATCCCGTTTTTGCAGGTGCGGTTTTTTGCAGGATCCCGTTTAGTAGTGTACCTACGTGTTTAAATGTATATTCACACAAGCATCCTGTTTGCAGTGTCCGGAAAACAGGATGCTTGTGTGAATATGTCTCCGTGCGGCCCCACATCGCTGTCAATGCGATGAAGCTATCGGCTGCCTCAGACACCGTGGCTTGTCCTAAGCGCAGGTCGAACAGCACGGCACGTCAGCATTAGACAAAAGAAAAAGATAAAGATATAAAGACATCATGCGTCATCTTGTCACTAAATTGGGGTGTCAGCTATACTACAAATATGGAATGGCAAGCAACGATAGGAAGAGACCAGACGTTCATAATGTCTTGGAGGTGTGAGGATGCGAAACGTGTCGACACTTGCTCCATCCATGTTGTTTAGAGCGATGGAAATATAAATTATTGATCATCTTCGAGCCTTTTGGGACGGCCATGTGGTCCGATTGCCTGGCTTGCCTACTTGTTTGGGACATCGACCAGTGAACTGGCTTTTTATAGAAGAATCAGCATTAGTATACAATGTAGCAATACTGCCAGCGCTTTGGGCACTTTTTTTTGACAACTGGGGAGTGATGTGGTTTTATTTACTTATTTCCTTTTTTTATGCATACTGTATATTATTTTTTTATTTAAAATTAGTTCATATTATTATGCATTTACAAAATCAGTATATTATACACTAGCATCCGCCCGCAACTTCGTTTGCGTAGAATTCGGAATTCCCGCCATTTAAACCCGTTTTCCCGTAGGAATGAAGCATCATCCCGCAGTAAAAAGTAGCCTATGTTCATCAGGGGATAATGTCGGCTTCTAATGGTAAAACAATTTTTCAAACCGGTCCAGGAGTTTGGGATCCTATTCAATACAAACAAACAATCAAATCTTTCCTCTTTGTAATATTAGTGTAGATTCGTAAAGTCAGTATAGGTGTTAAAAACAAGTGGAGTTTTCATGCAGCCCCTTTAAAGTTGTATTTTGGAACACACTGCATATCTGGAATTGTATGCATGTGAGTTTTGCTATATTGTACATGACTGCAGACTGCTGCACAATGTTCATAAAAAACCAGTGACAAAAGTAAAACAAAAAACAGATAGATATTAGAGTAATATGTTATATTATAATTATTATAATCTAATCACCGAACAAGTATAACTAAGTAATAATAAACACTAAAAGTAAGTTAACTAGATTTGGTGTAAATTTATTACAAGAATAGGTACTGTGTCCTTATAAGCATATTAACATAAAACTTAGTTTTGCAAGACTTTTCTATAATTTTGTATTTGTTTCATGAGTTCCAAAAACAATATGAAAATCCGTCAAAACATTTTCTTCTTCATAGCAGTGTATCTCTCAGTATACTCATTGTATCCTTCAACAGACACCAGCTCTTTTGGTTCAAACAAGTTACCATCCAAGTTAATTGTGTGCATTTTAGAGTCTCTAAGTAAACTTGGTCTGATGGAATCCAAACTTAAACAATTTTCTTCCAGTCTCAAAATTTTAAGTCTCGGAGCCTGATGCATGTCTTCACTAATGACTGATATTTCATTTTGACTCAAATTTAGTTCAGCTGCATATAGCTCTGACATTCCTTTAGGCACCTCTGTTATCTTATTGTGTGACAGCTCTACAACATCCAAGCTATGTAGTCCCAACAGCTGTTTTGGAAATTCTTTTAGCCTGTTGTTATTCAGATAGACTTGTTTCAAATTACTCAGTTTAGCAAAAGATTCTGGCAGGAATGTAACTAAATTATTAGATATATTGAACAACTCGAGTTTCTTCATATTACCTATGAATTCTGGAATGGTATCTATTTTATTTGTGTCTAGGTTGAGCTGTTTCAAGAGCTTAAATTTACAAATATCATCTGGCAATGATGTCAATCTATTCTTGGATAGGTCTAAGTTTCTTAAAATATCACTCAGATTAAGAGCTTCAATTGGTATTTCTTTCAGCTTGCAATCAGATAATTGTAATACACCTGTTTTCGATGCAGTTTCATAATGTTGTTTAATACCAGAATTGCCCATTTCAATTAATTCGATTGTAATTTATAATGTTATATGAATGTAAAACAGCTGAAGAATGGTAAATTCCATGAGAAAAGGCTGTAGTGACTTGAATAAATTTTTTGGTATTGTGTGCGGTTTTTATAAACCTGACGTTCACTTTTTCACTCAACTTCGCCTTTACGAATGACGTTTTGTTTGAGATACATCTGACATTGACAACAGATCAAAGACAGTCGCTCCAGGTATAACACTGGCACTCTGTCTGCTGCATCCGGTTAGACTGGAAGCTGACCCCAACATAACAGTTCGGAAAATGCTAGACAGATAATGATGAATAGATCAAAGACATCAATGAGATTCGTTCATAACCTTTTTACATAATTCTTTACTTTTTTGATAAAAAAGACGTAATAACATTAATTCGATTCGACAAATAAATCTCACGTCCACACAGAGATTGTAAGATCGTTAAGCTACGGTTTCCTAGAAGAGCGATTGCTGCCACATTGTGTCCGCAATTTACGGGCGAATGACGTCACTGAAACGAAATTTATGAAAGTAGTTGGTGTGACTGCCTAGAGAGCATTCTTGACACAGCAAAGTCAAACCCCGCTGGACAAAGTTTTAAATCGCCAGTTTTGCCCTCAATGTACAGACGCCAGCACATCAAGCTACCCGAAACTGTCAAACTTTTTCAATCAACTTTGAACCTAATACTTTAGTAATAAAGTTGATATTAAAGAAATTTGACAGATTGTAGTAGCTTGATGTGCTGGCGTCTGTACATACTTAGTCACGTGAAAAAGTGTCCTTAATGAGAAGAGTGAGCTCACATATTATTAAATAGCGTTTCCATGACAATTGAAGTCAAGTCACTGCGTCATTGTGAGTCAGAGGTGTCAAAACGAAACAGAAACGTGACTATCTTTTGACACGATATAGGGCGAATATAAATATTTAAATCTTTGCCGCTGTCAACATATTGATGATCAAAATTGCTGCGTGTGTACCTAGCATAAGTGAGTTATTTGATTGGTGTATCCCGCATCACAACACGACACAAGTGTTAGACCATAATGCGTTGTTCAGACATAAGCGGTGGCGGTTGCAGTGGAGTGATGATAATCGCGCGGTTAAATGAATATACTCATAGAAAAAAATGTGCCATTACGGGACAACTGGCAGATATTCAACATTGGATCTATTTTGCATAAAAAATAAGCTATAGGTGTACGAGCTAAGGGCGGTGTCAGAGAGAACACTGAGCCGAGTGGAAAGAGAGTCTCAGAGTTACGAGCACGTTATATGGTGGACACACATTTATTCGTGCTGAACGAGCCGAATTTTAAGTATTCAATAATCTCTTTAGTGATAATTCATTTTGCGCGAATTGCCACCTCTGTGGCAGCCATTTTTCGTGAATCGGCACATCTGTGGCGGTACTTCCGGGTGTTAGTTCCGGCATCGGCGCGTGTGATTAAAATGAAGATATCTTTAAATTTTTGTATGGGAGCTGTATATAAAAGTAATGTCGTTGGAACCTTTATGAAACAAGCTAACATTAAAAAAAATGTAACGTAGTGTTATGTATTATTTATTCTAATTGGAATCTAATTGGAAATCAGGATGAGCGACTTTTTTTCCATTTTATTGTAGAAAAGTCGTTATAATTTAAAAAATATAAAAAAAAGGTCAAAAAGTTTTTGTTTATTTACATAAATATACATAATTTCACATTAATCAATAAGAAGAACACACCTCCAAATACAATTTTTCACCCCACAAGTTTTACAAAAACATGGTACATTAAGGCGACCCGAGCGAACGGACAAAAATTAGGGTAAGTTTATATTTCAATTCCGAGATCACTGTAGGCTGAGAGGCTAAATGACATGAAACCTCGGACACCAATTCGAACCGAATCATTTGAATGCCTAGAAGAATTCGGAAAATACACAAATCTCAACGATGACATGTCATCAGATTCGGCGTGAACGAAGCGCCCGCATTCTTCGGGCAACGCGCGTTACGTATCTACCATATGCTTGGTACACAAGCAGCGACTTTTAATATCAAACTGATCGCCAAAGATCGTGCAAAACACAAATTCACATTTCATACGAAAAACGTAAGAAAATTTTTATTTCGCGGCGATACTTACCTGGATGATGCTCGTTAGTTGCGGTTTGAAAATCAGTCGCGGCAAAAAACCGCCAGTCGTGCTCTTGCATTAATTTTTCATATCTGATCTGTTCTTAATAAAATAAATGTTATTCTTTCTTTTAAAGTGAAAACTTCTTTAGCATCGTCGTGATTTGAAACACAATGAAACGAAAAAGCGACAGTAAAAAGAGATAAACACATACATCTATAGGAATTAACGAGCGAGAGAATGAGATAGACACGGTTCCGTAGCCAAAAGGTAAAAAGAAACCCTATTACTCCCGCTCCGCTGTCCGTCCGCCCGTCCGTCTATCACCAGGCTGTATCTCATGAACCGTGATAGTTAGACCGTTAAATTGTTCACAGATGATGTATTTCTATTGCCGCTATAACAACAAATATTAAAAAACAGAATAAAATAAATTTTAATAAATATTTAAGGGGGCTCCAATACAACAGATATGATTTTTTTGCCGTTTTTGTAGGCAGTCGCTCCATGTAAAATATTGGTATTCAGCTGCATCCGGTTAGACTTAAAGCTGACCCCAACATAGTTGGGAAAAGGCTAGGCAGATGATGATGGTACGGAACCCTTCGTGCGCGAATCTGACTCGCGCTTGGCCGGTTTTTCAAGTATGCCGATTATCGGAGAAAAAACAATTAAAATAATTTTTAAACTTGGTATCAATATAAATATAATTAAACCCTACCAGTATCCTACTCCAGAAATTTTACATTCATCTCATTATCTTGAAGTTAACATTTTTAATGTTTCACTTCTATCGCGTGTGAACTGCACACGTTTTTAACACGCTTTTATTAGTTTCACCTGTATGTTTGTTTGTTTGTTTGTATGTAACTGACTCGTTTGGGCTCGATTTTGCCCCACTTTAAGCGATCAGATTTACTTTAAACGTTGTAGACTTATCAACGACCGACGACAATACAATATTTTGATAAAAAAAAGTTGAAAAAAAAATAGTATTAAAAAATTAAAAATTAAATAAAACATAGTTTTAGAAAACTAAAAAAACACGCTTTAATAGCAAATCGAACTAAAAATCAGAAAATAACTTTTAATTTAAAATTCTAAAATAAAAATAAAGTTATGAAAAGAAAATTAATTTAATTGTAAAAAAAAGCGTGGGGTGCTCGATATTGATTGTTATAAATATATAATTAGTAGTTATTTGTAAACGTAGAGATAGTATAGAAATATGATTAAAAGCACCCCACGCTTTTTTACAATGAAATTAATTTTCTTTTCATTTCTTTATTTTTATTTTAGAATTTTTGAAAAATAAAGAAACATATTGAGTTAGTATATTTTTTATAACAGTTGAATAAAATATAAATTAAAAGTTATTTTCTGATTTTTAGTTCGATTTGCTATTAAAGCGTAAAAAAACATGCTTTAATAGGAAATAACAACTATATTTTATTTTCTTTATGCCTCAAAATCTTGCAGCTAAAAACCGCTTGTATCTGCTGCACAGTGTAGCCTAGCCCTAAACCATAGAGAAAATATTGAGTTATAAAGGTTCTTACAGGCTAGCATGAATTAAATTGAAATGTTTAAAATTAATCAGTGATAGTAGTAATAATTTTCTGAAGCGGATTCTATTTACAAATTGTGAAGATAAACTATAAAAATAAAAATACTTTGCAAAAACCGGTGATTATGAGCAAATATGCTAGGTGATTACGGACAGATAGATTCATTCAAAACAGTACTTCCAACATTCAACAATAGTGACGTGCATAGAGGGATTGATATCCGATAGAAGAAATTCGAAAGGTTATTTTGTTTAATTTATAATGGAATTTAGTATGAATTTAGCAATAAAAGTGTTTATTTAGAAGCAACGAAAGTGTAGTCAATTAAGAAAATCGTTATCAATCAAGTTTACCCATGATTTTTATCTTAGATTTTGTTACCGCGGGAAAACTGTGAAACGTTTGACTAGTATAATGGCCGCAAAAGCGCCAATGCTTTACGTGTTTGCTCATATAGTATGAAATTTGAGTCCAAATTATGCTTCTCCAATGCTTTATATGAGTTAAAAAAATCATAATTGAGATGGACATCAACGCTGGTAAGTAGCAATTAATTGTTACAAGAAGATTTTAGCTTATTTTTTCAAATGCTTTGATAAATTGTGATGATAGCTTTACTCGTAACTTTTCTCAGCGTGCGCCTTCATTAACAGCCCTATTTAATTGTTTATAGAATACAATTACACTAAAATCGGTGTCCGAACAATATGTACACCGCTTTAAGAAAAAGTATCTGGTAAAATATACGTAGGCACGCTCGACGAGTATTAACTGAGACAAACGATAAATCTAATTGTAAGTAACACAGAAACCTAAACTTACCATATTCTGTGATTCTGGATAAAATTATAATAATTTTGGTCCCATTTACAATTGTTGTCATTTTGAATGACTTACGCCCATAAATACAAACAAAGCAAGAAGTTTTTAATATAAACTTGTTGGTACTTATTTGCAGAAAGAAAAGTTTACAACTTACACTTTGCATGGTAAGCATTCATTATGGACAAAGTTTCAGAACAATACAAAAATTGTTTACAAAAGGTTTTAAAGAGTAAATTCTAACCTGAACTTAAGTCATTGCCAAAGAACCATCTTTACTATTAATTACAACTGACTATGTGAGTTTTTTAATATTCTTATCACATTATTATTAAACTGGTTGTACCCTTTTCCATTCCAGCAAGCTCCAACATGCCTCTAAAATAGTATAGGGAAAATATGTTGAAGTAACATAAAATGACCCAAATAAATCTGTCTCTACCTTCATTTGCTGAAGTCCAGTTACAGTTGTGATACAATTTGTGCTCTCTTTGATAATTGTTTTTAAAACACATTCAATGAGTTTGTTTCTGTTATGGAAAGCAATATTTGGGTTGAGTTGAACATGACAATTTATACTTAACAAAACATGTAATATCAACACAATTTCTGTGAGAATGCTTTAATAGCTTTTTCTGCTTGCATAGTTGTTATGGGCTTTGTACAAGGCATATGTCTGTCCAAAAATGTTTGTTTATTCACTTTATACAAAATTTCCTTGCTTTTTTTTATTGGAAACATCTACTGTATTTTTATGTCATGTAAACATTCACTGATTCTGTTATTTTTGCTTACCATGTTGGACCCATAATATAATTAAAGTGTAAGTATTCCCCTATTTCTGTAGTTCTTGGATCAAGAAAATCACCTATAACTGTAGGGTCGAAAATCTAAGGGGGGGTGTGATGTCAATTAGTTGTTTGCAGGTTTGTAGAAATGAACTACATCAATCTCCATATTTATCAAAGTGTATTAAACACAACCCTTCCCCCGGTGGGTGGTAAACAAATATATTTCAACCCATTAAGCATTGCATACAGATTTTCAACCCTTCAGCATGTTTCCTTAAAAATAACTTCATATTTCCCTTAGTTGCTGTGTTTTGTCTATTGCATTGTAGAACTACCTCAAGTCAGTATGTATCACTATGAAAGTTAGGATTTAAATTAGAAATCAACAAAGAATTCAAGCGAAGTTATAACAAGACTTAATCCATTGCTGAATGTGTAGGAGAATCCATATATTTTAGATGTCCCAATTCTCAAATACATAGGTGCAGATTATTAGGGTAATTCTCACCCAATTGGAAAGTCAAATGCAATGCACCCCACTTAGTATGAATTAATATTATGGAAAAGGTGTTGCAAAAGGCTTTTATATATTTCGAGACATGGATGAATTATAAATAAAATCTTTGACATATTTTCCAGGGAACTATTTATTGGAATGTAAAACATCTTTTACCATAATTAAACCAATCAGTATTATATTTCTCAATTATTATACCTCTAACAGAACTTATCACACACAATATAAGCTCAATGAACGAAAGATTTGATTTGAAGATATTTCGACATGCAGTTCCTAGGTTATTGACTCACTACTAACAGTATATTGTCAGTGCCAGAAATCGGAAATAACTTATATCAGTCAGGGTTAGGAAATTAAACTGCCCCTTGTGCATTTTCCACACAAAATAATAAGGAGACTGAACCTGGGGGAATGTTGTTTTAATGAAGAAAAAATCATAGCTTGGAATTATTTTTAGATTTATAATCAAAACTCAAGAAGGATAATTAATGAAGGAATGATACAATTATTATCATTAAAACATTTAAAATAATAGGGGCAATTCTGGTAATTTTAAGAATAGTTACAGTCTGGTCTCAGTCTGTCTATGATAACTCTAATTTCCCCATATTTTTGAAAAAATTTTGACATTGATTGTCGCTGAGATGAGATTTTAAACATTTTTAATTATGAGATTTGAGCTTCAGACAAAATCCACCTATCAAAGGACTGTAAAATGTGCCAGTCAAGGCAAGCCAGGGTCATCATTGAAGTGGCATATTTTCATATCAGTATTCAATTTAAAATTATGGTTGTTATTTAGAACCAAGCTTACTATATTCTAGTTTTACTTGAGAATGTTTAAATTAGGTAATATTAATACTGAAAAAAAATATTTGTCAGGTTACTCATAATTGTGGAAATAGGACACATCAGGCAAACGCAGTCCGCATTTTGGGGTTGAGAAGTATGATAAAATTGAGAATATTTTTATCAAAATATCTAGTTGGTCCAGGCTAGATAGGTATCCGCTTGGGAGGAGCCGCGCCGTGTCCTCGTCTCAGGAGTAGGCAGTGACCTGTCGCTGCCGGACGTAGTCAAGTCTATGGTCGGCAGCGAGGAGTCCTGGGACGCGGTGGTTTCCTTCTGCGAAACGGTCGTCTCGCAGAAGGAGGCTGCGGAAAGGGAGAGGGAGATCACGACCACTCACCCGGCTCGCAGCAGGCGCATCGGGCGTTGGTGGAGGGCGGGCAACGCCCTCTACCTCCCTAAATGAGTCCAGGGGCGACGGACTCCCCCACACATTAGGACCCGAGGTGGCGGCGCATAGTGTTCCACGCGCGACCCTCTTAGACGTCGCGGGGGGAGTCAAACACCTCATTCCCCCCTAACCCGAGGAGGCCCGCAGTGGCGGGCCGGCACCAGTCGGAGGTTGCGGAAGGATCGTACGTTGCCGCGACCCCCGGCGTAAGTGTGGTGAGATGGAACACGGGGTGGTTTTTAGTCAGTTACAGTCTGACAGACCCCCTGCGCCCGCCTAACTTAGTAATTAATCATGATTTATGCAAGAAAAGTGCCGGGGACAACGATTTTCCAATTTGGTGAGAATTGGCCTTTTAATGTTTCCAAATAAATCATATTTTGCAGTTCTTACCCTGAGTGCTATATTATACATATTATAATTTGAACATAGGTTCCCTTGGTAAATGCTGTATCTAAGTAATCTATTCAGACCCTCAAAACTTAAACGAAAGACATAGCTAAGTTTAATTACGTTGGGTTACGATTTTGTTTCTGATCTTATTCTTAATAAAATTCTATTTGTATTTTTCTTATTCAATTGGTTCCTTATTATAGTCTGGTGTATATATCTTGCTTATTATAAGTTAGTTTTGTGTATCCTTTTATTTTGACTTATTGATGGATAAGTAGCTTTTCACTAAACTTTTATGTTAAATAATCAACACTACACATGACGTTTAGCAGAGATAATATTTATTTTCAGCATATAAATATCACTGAGATGTAGTAAGATTCCAAAAATGTCATTGATTTACTTTGTTGTTTTGTTTCAAAGAGGTCTCAACGCAATTGTCTCTGATCGATGCCCTCCTGAGCGACCTTGACAAAACGATCACACCATGTGCTAGCAAAAAGAATGAAAAAAAAGAAGAAGAAACACAGGATGCCATGCCAGACTCTACAACCAACACGGAAAAAACTAATTATAATCCATTCCACTGTGGGGATGATGTTCTTGTACCAAACAAAGATGGGCGATATTATTTAGGTGTGTATTTATTTGTAATTGTTTGTATATTACATTAGCCCCTACATTGCAATCACACCCTATCTGAGGTACAGGTGATTTTAGCAGAAACTCAAACAATTTAAAACTTTGGAGAATGAACGTGTTTGCTAACCTACACTGTATTGACCTTCTAGTTTAATAATTATAAAGCTTTATTTTTGCCTAACTATCCTCTTGAATCGATTCCTTATCTTCGCAATGATTCCTAGTTACTGCAAAAGTAATAAGCTAGTGCAGAATATTCATGCAGCGTTTCCCTCAAACTAGGAACAATAGTAGAGTTGAGTACCAGCAATGATAACGACTCGTGCGAGGTGGGAACGGGGACGGCGCGGTGCCTGGTGAAGTTCGGGGATGGCACGCAGGCGTGGGCGCCGGTGGCGTCGCTGAAGCTGCTGAGCGCCCCACCTGCGGACGACGGGCGCATCATGTGCGTGGTGTGCAAGCGGCGCGAGGGCCCGGCCGCCGGCCCCGCCACCAACGCAATCATCGCCTGTGACATGTGCGGCAGAGGCTACCACGCCAAGTGTCACTCACCGCCAGTCGACGCGTGGATAAGTGGTATGTAGTTTTATAAACATCAGCGGCAAGCGACATCTATTTCTTTTTTTGGGCCCCTGCCTTATCGCAAGAAACCAGTGAATTTGTTTACAACTGGTTGACAACTAACTATTTTACTACTATGTCAAGAAAGTACCGGGAAAAGATCAATAATACACAAAATGTTAGTTATTCATCCAAATTTATTTTATCACCTTCAAAGTATGTTCCTTCAGAAACGATACACTTACGCCAACGAATAATCCAATCATCAAAACATTTTTTAAACGCTTTTTCCGGAATTGAGTTAAGTTCTCGCCGCGAATTCTCCTTTATGTCTTCTACCGAATGAAAACAGGTGCCACGAAGTGGTAATTTGAGTTTAGGAAAAAGGAAGAAGTCGGCTGGAGTCATATCTGGTGAATAAGGTGGTTGCTCGATGGTACCTAGTTGAGTTTTTGGTCAAAAATTCGTTCACAATGATGGCCTTGTGCGAAGGCGCATTATAGTGGTGCAAAATCCAAGAATTTTCTTTCCACAAATCTGACCTTTTTCGTCTAATTGGCTCTCTTAAACGCAGCGATTGAGGTCTTTGAGAAAATTCAGGTCTTGGGCCTAGCCGAGCGGCAACTTTTTGTCTGATTGTCTTTTTCTTGTACCCGCACTAGGAACATATTACTAATATTTGTCATTGTTCTCATGTAAGACACTGGGAATATAACTTCTAAAACCGAAACAAGTAAAGGGCTGCTGAACACCGAAACAATCGTAGCGTGAAACGTGATATTGTTGTGTTCCCATCAATGTATTTAAAGCAGATTGTGTGCACAAATCAAGGTACACACTCCGTAGGGTTCACTGACCAAATTCGTAGAGATTTAGTCAAATTCTCATGTTAACTATTGTTCTGCAGAAAATCAATTAAGAGTCTCACTTCATCATATTTAAGTTAAACGTGAATATATTAAAAAAATAATTTCCTTTAAACTATGTGGGTGTAGATCATGATGTCTGAACTCCATTGTATTGATAACTTCTGTATACAGCCAGTGCCAACTGGACCGTACACTAGATAATTATTAGAAGCAAACACCAAGCTAGCGTGGTTGTGTACGTGCAAACAAACTCGCATCTAGCAAACAGCCGCGCAATCTCTCGCAAAATCTGATGAATACCTACTTCAATGTGACCTACTTCAATAGTTATTAAAAGAAACAGAAGTACTGGTTTCGTTGAAAAACGTACCAATCCATACCACGATCTTTATATTCTTTTTCTCATAAGCTGCAGAAGTACATTTTATCTGCACATTTTCAAGGTAGTATCAAAAAGTCATTAGATAAAAGTGTGTACTTTAACTGAACATCAGCTATCTTCAGATTGATTTGTAGATGTGCGCCCTATCTGCTTCCTCACTGTAACGGTAGCATTACAAAATGCGCGTATAAATGCTTAAAGTTATGTGGGTTCTTTTTAAATTCAAAATCTTGGTAAACGCTTCACGTACCTATCGTATTTAGAACACTGACATCACCCCAACTATACTGTTACCAACATGGCACCTAATTAAAATTATTACAATCTAAGTCAAGCTGGCAAAATGCGTCATTTATTCTTAACTTTGTTAATAATTCCTTTATGGTATTGGATTGTTTTTAACATTCAGCACCCCTGCAAATTTATTTTTGACTGAATAATTTTTCGACGACTTATCATTCTTTTCTAAATTTCAAAATTTGTAACAGGTGCATCATGGCACTGCAAAAGATGC
This sequence comes from Eremobia ochroleuca, assembly GCA_949629135.1. NCBI lineage: Eukaryota > Metazoa > Arthropoda > Insecta > Lepidoptera > Noctuidae > Eremobia > Eremobia ochroleuca. The sequence continues at coordinate 14,684,670 of OX451387.1, forward strand.
GTGGACCAAAGATATAGAGTGGCCGCGGCGGAGAACAGGGCGCTCAAGCGATCAGACATGTTTAGATTTAAGGGCGGACAGCAACGGCGGCAACAACAGGAACTCACCCCACCCTGCGATGTAGGTTTATTACCATTCCGAAGTACCTTACCTGATTGTGTTCAATTATTAGATATTATTAAATGACGTATGTTTTCAGACTGCTTCTACGACATCGTCGGCTTCGGTATCCGATGCTGGTAAAGATCAGACTGAAACACATTGTTACTGCGGCGAAAAAAGCGATTGGCTTGCACAGGTATTTTCAACTTACTGCGTGCAAACGCAACCTTAATAATTGTATGAAGATGTGTAGCGAAACATTTTCAGCTATTCGTAATCTACAGGCGCTCGCGTCAGCGGTGTTGAGTTCTGGGCCAAACTGGAAGTTTACGTAACTTAATATTTTCTATTGACAAGAAATAAGGCCCCAATGCTCATTCAATAATCCTATTCCGCATAATATGTAAAGCGGAAAATCCCGAAAGGTTCCTTGCAAAGTTGACCTCTATTAACTTTCTCGATAATAAATTCATAAACATACACACAATCTGCACTAAACTTGCAGATATGATATTAATCTTCCGTAAGTCGTCGCTATGTGATTACAAACCTCACCCTTACGAGTTGTCATTATTTGATTTTTTTTTTTTGTTTACAGATGTTACTATGTTGTCGGTGTTCTCGTTGGTTTCACCAAAGATGCGTATCAAGTTTACAATATCCGTTGTATGCTGGCGATAAGTAAGTATGGGTGTAAAATCCATTTAAGCTGATTAAGCATCTGTAGGCAGTCCAAGGAAGCCATGCCAGCATTAGATGGCAAACTAGCCAGATGCTTGCTACGCCTGGACAGGAAAGGCCTGCGCCTGGTTACGGAGACCATCAATGGACACTGCTCACTAAACAAACACTTCCACACGATAGGCATAATGGACAGTCCCCTGTGCAGAGCTTGCATGGAGGCTGGTGAAACCGCTGTGCGTGTGCTCTTTGAATGCACAGGCGTCACCCAGATTAGGTCAGAGACCCTCGGGACACCCAGATCTTACACAGATCTTTTCAACAGACCAGGAGACTTAAACAGCTTCTGGAGGGAGGTGGGCTGGTTGGAATAACCACCGACGGCCGTCATGGCCCACGCACAGTGGTCCACTTGAAGGACTAAGTGCGGAAATCAAACCCGTAACATAGAACATAGATAGGATCTAGCGCATTACACATCCATAAGTACGGCTGTCCGCATAGTGCACGAAGCGTATTGGGTTACGATCTGAATATTACGATACTTTACTTGGACGCCGCGGCACACAGCCCGTGGATCGTAGTCTCTGCAGATTTGCTCGATATTTGACGATCATTAGCGACGCTCGATATACTACGTTTTGACGAACAACACCCGTCACCTTACAGATTTGCTCGATTTTAATTATTTATAAATAAAAAGGTTAAAGTCGAGACAGACTTAGACATCACTGATTTATTGATCGACTAAAACGTAACCAGAATTGTGTCTGAGATCGGATCCAAAATATGAGAGATTCTGGTGGCCCATGTATTTTTAACTATCCATTTGTTTTATTTGTTGTTTGATTTTATTAAATACATTTTAATTTCAGATTGTACATATTTGCGTGCGCTCACTGCAACGGAGGTGCGGAATATCTGCGCCGACTGGAGCTTTGTTGGCTGGACTTGGCGCATCTCGCTCTGTATAATCTTACTGCATACAATGCGCCGAATTATTTCGACCTAGATAGTGTTATTATGCCCTACATTATGGACAATTGGCATGCTTTGCAATTACCTGAGAAGGTTAGTTTATTAATAAAAAAGTTAATAAACAACACAACAACATTTTTCTGTGCCCAAACATTGTTCGCCCTGGAACCAAGAGCGTCGGAAAATTATGTGTTGTATTATCGATCATTAGTAAACTCCTATAAGATCTTATTTTTATAGCGAACTAGCTGTAGAATAGATATATTTAAAAAAAGTATCAGATTTTGAGGTTACAATCGAACCATAAGGTACAGTTTTTCATATCTCCGAGACTGACAGTGACAAGTGACCATTTAGTGATGATACTTATAAAAATATGAATACATAATAACATCTGTATCTAGTCTGCAATATTGTTTTATTAAAGAAAACATTTACAATGTATTCAGTAACGATAATTATTTTTCACCCCACTGCGGCGAAGCCCAAAAGGAGGGTTATTTTTATCGTAAATAATCATTCAGTTAAAGTAAACCACACACTTTTCTAAACGTTCATTAGAAAACCCTGAATAATAATCATGATGAAATATGTAGATTTTGTTCACTTCAGCATTATTCTAACTACCAATTTGAAATCGAGGATGACCTCATTCATAAAGTATACCTACTTAGTAGGTTTTATAAATTATAGTTTTAGGGAATAATAATATATGGAATGGTGATTGAATGTTTTTATTGTAGCTTCTATTTGAATTTTATCCGAAATAAATTCAAAATGTGATTTAGATTAAAAAATATGCAACAGTTCATCAAAAATTCAATCGATTGGGCATCCCTAATTTTTTTTGGCACATGACGTTTGGCAAAGATGGCGGCGATTAATGTTATTAGTCGCGTAAAATACTTTATAATATCGTGTTGGCATGCAGCTAGTCCGTGTTACAAAAGTATTTGCAACTAATATAATAAAATAGACAATTAATTATCGTGTATGTCCGATACTTGTGTTGGTGTTGCACAGGGCGATTCTGGACATTGTCCTTTCTAGAAATTCCACTTAATTATTTTTCTCTTTGTTCCTAGATGTGGCGAACCCCAGTAAAAGAACGCCGAGAAAAAATCCTAACAGCGTTGACGTCTTCTCGTAAGCGATTTAAATGTGGTCGCGAAATGAAGAAACGTGCGACCATCTGGGGACTGCGCTTGCGACGGCCGCCGCCGCCTCCACTGCAGCTTTCTGCTTTGGAACAGGTTCGTAGGCTGGTTTTTAATTGATTTCTGTAGCCACTGTATTATTCGATCATTATATTTATGTTTTTTTACCAACAGATCAGGAAAGGGGAACCACTGTCAGATGAATTAGTGAGAGAATATGCACCGCGACTTAGGTTTCTGCCGCGGGCGCCGTCGCCGCAGACAGTGCCAGCTGTTGAAGACAGGTATTGTTTCAGGAGTTCTATTCATACTGAAAGATGTTGCCATGAAGCACAATTTTAATTGTATTATTTGTTTGTTTCAGTTCTCAACCTTCTAGTAGTAACAATGATAAAAGTTCCTATAAAAATCACACTCAACGTATGATTGTGCCAGTAGATGGTCATTGGTTAAACTTAATGATGGGCAAGCGGTTCCATGAAAATCTCAACTGTAACTCAAATTCAGAAAACGATTCTACTAGTTCATATGAGTCTGTTAAACCTTCTGAAATCGACGAACAACCTTCACCCTCCATTTGCACCTCTACTGCTACAAATTCTGATGCCAAAGCCGATAACATAGAGAAAATATCAGAGCTAATCGATAACACTACGAATGAAGCAAAGTCGATCTGTGAAGAAAGTCCTCCAGTGCCATCTCTCAACACTTCTTTAGTTCCATGTTCTGTAAAGTTAGATAAAATATCCAAAGAGAAAATAGTTGATATTAATGTGAGCAAGACTGACATCACTAATGTCAGCATTAACACGCACACGACAAGAATAGCTACAATGAACTTAGAAGTATCTAAGTTGTCTACTAAAAACATTATCGAACATTCCAAAATAATGTCTCTGCAGCACATGGATAGCATACCTCCGTACACTAGCAACTTCAGCCATGACATGGAGTCGTCGGGCGACGAGACCTCCAGCAGGGGCACCCTAGACGTTATTATACCACCGCTGAAAGATTTCCAGGGAAAGAATAATCCATTTTTGATGTCTTACCCATCTAAGAAACCATTCTCATCAACACACATATACAATAAACAAAATGGAAAGCAAAACCATCACCATTCACGATTCTCGTTACCGGTGAACTTGAATCCAGCAATGGGTCCTCTAGTGAGGCCACTGAAAAGAAAGCTTTGCGAAAAGGACATCGTGATCGGGCCAAATGGGGAGGTAAAAAGAAGGAAATTCAGGAGACCGCGGAAATATCTGCAGGCGCAGGTACATACGTCAATACATATATTTAAGGGTCATTTGTAATAATTATCTATAAAATAAAAATTTGGTACAGACGCCAGCACATCAAGCTACTACAATCTGTCTGATTTCTTTAATAGATTTTCAACTTTATTGCTATAGCATAAGGTTCAAAGTTGATTGGGAAAATCTGACAATTTCGGGTAGCTTGATGTGCTGGCGTCTGTACATTTTATTCCCCGATTTATAATAGCATTCCTTTTTACAGTTGAACAAGTCATGTCCTCTGCCTGATGACAACAACAAACCTGCTCAAATTCCGAACGAAAACGGTGAAGTCACTCCAAACGGCGGGGGGCACATCAATAACGTGAAATTTCACGGTAGAAGACTGAGACAGAGACAAGAAAAGAATTATTATGAGAATGCAAGAAGAAATACGAATAACAACACTAGTAGTAATAACAGCGTGAAGAGTTTACAGCTAAGTCCTCACAAAGCTAACATTACTGCCGCGGAGGTGGACGCGGAGCAGCTGTCTGCGTTGAAGTCGAGCGTGCAGTCGTACTTCCGTGCCGGACAGACGTGCCACGTGCACGCGCGGCGCTTGGAACCCGGCGTGCCGCCCGCATACCTAATTGAGTGGGACACTAACGCCTCCTAATGAATACCGTCAAATAGGGTAAATAAAGGGTAAACCTCGGAATGGAAGACTGCAAGACGAGTTTTTTTCCTTCGTTCTTGTGTTCTAAGAACTTGCATAAAGAGCAACCATTGGGTCTCGTGGCAGCAAGCCAAAATTCGAAGGTCAATAAAGTGTTTAGGATCTCGAAGCAACATGTGTGCAAAATATACAGCTGCTTGCTGACTTTCATTCCAAGGTTTAATCCTTATTTGACTGGTCTAGATGTTTGGCAAACATGAATTTATTTAAATATCTATACATATTATTATTGTAATAATATATAAGTGCTTGTCTGTAGTCTAGTTGTACAGTAAGATCAAGGAATGTGATATATTATTATTCCAATTGGATTTCGATGTTTTATTTTAAATACTATAATAACTTACATGGTCCTTTATTACATACATACTTAAACCCACGCCTTTTTCTCATGGTGGTAGGCAGTAATTACGCCGCTACGATCCTTATATTATTATACTTCTTTTTTTTTTAATTTTCACAAAATATTACTAACATTGATAGTGATTGTGAGAAAATTTCTGCATAAAGCTCCAACCTTACAACTGTCTAACCAAAGCCCCTTCCTTCAGTAGGTTATGGCTCATTGCTAGACGAACCCTTACAACTTCAGCTTAATGACATTCTCACGCCGCGTTCGAAGTCGCTCGGATGTTGTCGTATTTCTTTAACCCTTAATCGGGCCGAACAAAAAAAAAACAACTTTTCATGGTTTAAGTGTAAGTTCTTGTATCATGTTAGATTGCAGTGTACAGCCCGCTTCAGAGAAAACGAACCCCCCAAGACTTAAAGAATAATCGCTCAAGCGACGGCGGCCGCGTCACGTGACTGGCCCCGAGCAGCTCCCTCCCCGCCGCCCGCGCCGCACCCATCTCTGCCCGAGCATCCACCGTTCCGACTCAAACATTATTTGCATGTTTTTAATAATTAGGTATTGTGGTATTTTTTTCGGCTAGACCAACCACTAGACCAACACGCCATTTACGTTACTTTACGAAAAACTTAAGCGTATGATATCACTACCTAAGGGGGGTCCGGTTTCTCTGAAGCTTACTGTACATAAAATACAATATAAATTACTGAAACTGAAAAAAAGGTTACTTTCGTGTGGGAAATTATTTCCCTTTGCCTGATCACTTGTATAAATTTTAATAGACTAGTAACTTACCCTGACTACTTTTGAAATTATGTTCCTCAACCCTCAAATAAATGTGCACAGAGTTGTTTACTTGGAATTGAGGTGGAGGATCAGTGTGAAAGAGAGATTCAATAAAAAATAAAAAAAAAATGTGAAAAAAATTTAGTCAGCCAAATGAAATTGTTTGAAACAATCAAAACCAATAAAACAGGTTAAATACATAACCCTCTTTTATGGCTTCACCGGAGTCGGGTGATAAACAAAATTACAAAAATAAAAAAGTCGACGGAAATAAATTCCTACATTTTATATACAGCGTGTAACGGAAGGGGGGTATCAACCCTGAAGGAGGTGAATGTGCTCATGAAACTCAACAACTTTCCCCAAAGAACATAGGTCGAAATATGAAAAAAAAAATTGGCCCCCCTTACAAAACTGACTACCAGCTGATTGATTTACTATGAGGGCCAAATTTTTTTTTTCATATTTCGACCTATGTTCTTTGGGGAAAGTTGTTGAGTTTCATGAGCACATTCAACTCCTTCAGGGTTGATACCCCCTTTCCGTTACACGCTGTATATTGACGCAACATGGAGTTCAGGAACGGGCAATCGCAACTATTTTCCCACTTGCAAGACAATATTTCAAATGAATACAATCCACATAAATATTACATTTTTGAACTGAATATCATAACAATTTTACACAGAATATAATATATTAGTCAATAACGGATCAAATATCTACTTACCAGAATCTTTCTTGAAGAAACTTAACAGAATTATATCTCCACTACATGAAAAACGCGCCGTTTTTACAAAAGTGACGTTAATTTGATTCTGACGTTGACATTTGAAAGAGCGGTTGTGTGCGTTCGCGCAGCGGAATGTTGTTGAATTTAAAGATTTTAATTATGCAGATATTTAGTGTATGACGTCGTATAATTGTGTATGGTAAAAAAAAATTTGTGCACGCAGCCATTGTGGAGAAATTCACCAAAAACTGATTCCGCTGGGCGAACGTTGTCCTGGCGGAACTTTTTTTAATCCATAGACTTTAGAAGAAAAGAGATGTATCCAAAAATTAGTGTGTATTTGTGTGTAATTGTATATGTATGAATAAAATTAGTGCATGCATAAACTTCGGAGAAATTCAAGTTTCCGCTGCGCGAACGTTTGGCCATTAGCTAGTTTTCATATAAAGCGCTTACATAGAGAGCTGTAGATTTTTACATACGTCGTTTTGAATTTGTTTATATTTGTTTAAAAAACAGATTTAGAAAAAATCGTAGGGCTTAAAAGATAAAAATATAAACGTAAAATACGCTTATTAGGTCTTAGTTCTTAAAGTATGCACTTTGGGGTCTAGATTTTCACGTTTATACAAACCTTGTAAGTGTCTGCAACATGTTGCCAAGTATCAATGATGTTCCGTTAGTAATTAAAGAGTTATAGGACAATTTACCATGAACAGATCACTGTTTACAAAGCAGTCAAATATCACGACGTTCTAAAGGAATTGCATGGTAAAATGTATGCTAATAATTAGTGTATTCATTCAACTATTCACATGCAAAATTTCATGTCATTAAATTCAGTAATTAAAGAAAAACAATTATAATACTGACGAAGCATCGAAAACCTACATAACCCGACCAAGTTCGGATGGCTACAAAAAAGCGGCCGTGCAATATATTTAGGTAACATCCCAAAATTTACAGTATAATACCGGTCTTGAATTGGTATAGGTAATAACACAATTGTTGTTTCGATATAATTTATAGGTCATTTATTTTTGTACAGCTACTGTTTTAAATGTATTTGACTATGACATAAAGTAGGTACTATTTACGTAGGTACTTTATTTAAGTATGCGCTTGAGACTTGAGATATAATCTAGATATATTATTTAAGACAAATAAAATTCATACAGCTAATTTCTATTGAAGATTTCACGGATCAGGATTCTAACTATAGGGAAGTTAAATAATTACCACATGTAAGTACTACTGTTTAGGTAAATATTTATCATATTGTAGCTTATTACACTATTTAACCAATGGACTAGGTATGCACGAGCGTTCCCCTTTGCAACTTTAGTGGATCAAACAATCTAATAACTTAAAAAAAACTACTTCTTGAATCCATTTTTTAATTGATGTAAGCCGTTGTACTGGTAGTGACTTATGTATGTGAGCGTGTTCCCCCGCACCCCACCAAAATATGCAGAATTATTTTGTTCGAAGCGATACGCTTAAGGCTAGTCCTTTGGTTAAATAGTCTAAGTATTGTAGTTATGAATTGATCAAAAATATTCTAGTATGAAAAAATAGACAACGCGCTGCGCGCAACGAGTGATAGGCGGCTTCCCGCTTGAAACGGTACTTCCATCCTTGAAGAAAAGAGAGGGCAATATGTTTTCATTAGCCGCGGCCCGCGCGTATTCGTTTGCTGTTGAACTTGAACCTGATTTTGTTTTATTCCCAGTCACAAACAAATGTGCAGTCAAGGAAAATGTGCGTATGCGCTGTTGTTTTGCTATGCATCGCCAATTCTCTGTAATAATAATATTGACAAAGTGTGTTATTAATGTTATAGTGTAACAGTGAAGCTTAACATAATTATGTAGTAGGTATATTGAGTGAGTCATAGTGAGAAGCTGATAACAGATATAATAATAATAATAATAATATTCCACAACTTTCACACAACGCCATCTAGTCCCAAACTAAGCAGAGCTTGTGTTATGTGTACTAGACAACTGATATAAGGTAAGATTTTATAATAAATTAATAGCTATTTAACACTTATTCATTTACGTAGTTTATTAGGCAGATAAATTATAATAATTATGTTAACATTGGACAGACACCATAAACCCAAGTTAATATCTACGGATTGATCTAATCCTAATTCGTAATAATAAATTATTATACTAGACATATATTATAATAAAATCGTAACAAAGTAGATGTTTTTCCTGGTTAAAGACAAACTACTGAATAGAAAATTACAGAATAACTACTGAATTAACTAAACGACCGACCAGATTGTAACGAAATGTTGAAAAGAAATATTGTTATTAAATAATCACCTTATATTTATTACCTATATGTAATGATATACGTATAAGGCAGATTTTTATTAGCTACTTTCTTTTTGTGGGATTATGTGTAGAGATGGCAATAACGGCTGTTTTTCAATAATTAATTATGCATATGATTCTATATCACTAAAACATACTCCCCTTAAAAGGAAAGCAACTAATAAAGTAAAGTAAAGTAAGTTATTATTAAAAAAATATTTTTCATTCAAGAAATGCAATTGTTTTCTTTTTTCCTGACGCTTGTGTACGCAACTGTACCATATTAATAAATACTATATTGGAAGGTTAAGAACGTTTCTTAGATATATGGCACGGCCGCTTTTTTGTAGCCATCCGAACTTGGTCGGGTTATGTAGGTTTTCGATGCTTCGTCAGTATTATAATTGTTTTTCTTTAATTACTGAATTTAATGACATGAAATTTTGCATGTGAATAGTTGAATGAATACACTAATTATTAGCATACATTTTACCATGCAATTCCTTTAGAACGTCGTGATATTTGACTGCTTTGTAAACAGTGATCTATTCATGGTAAATTGTCCTATAACTCTTTAATTACTAACGGAACATCATTGATACTTGGCAACATGTTGCAGACACTTACAAGGTTTGTATAAACGTGAAAATCTAGACCCCAAAGTGCATACTTTAAGAACTAAGACCTAATAAGCCTATTTTACGTTTATATTTTTATCTTTTAAGCCCTACGATTTTTTCTAAATCTGTTTTTTAAACAAATTCAAAACAACGTATGTAAAAATCTACAGCTCTCTATGTAAGCGCTTTATATGAAAACTAGCTAATGGCCAAACGTTCGCGCAGCGGAAACTTGAATTTCTCCGAAGTTTATGCATGCACTAATTTTATTCATACATACACAATTACACACAAATACACACTAATTTTTGGATACATCTCTTTTCTTCTAAAGTCTATGGATTAAAAAAAGTTCCGCCAGGACAACGTTCGCCCAGCGGAATCAGTTTTTGGTGAATTTCTCCACAATGGCTGCGTGCACAAATTTTTTTTTACCATACACAATTATACGACGTCATACACTAAATATCTGCATAATTAAAATCTTTAAATTCAACAACATTCCGCTGCGCGAACGCACACAGAGCGGTTGTCAATAAAATAAATCAGTAACTAATCAAGAATATACAACGTGTAACGTTAAATGCGCAAAACCTCAGACACCCCAACTGATTTTTAACTCAATTGACCTATTTCAGAGAGAAAATAAATCATTAAAAAATGTTTAAAGGTTTTATGTGCTGTTTTAGTTTTACTGGCCATTCTGATCGTTTCTTGCGTCTGCGACGATGCTTTACCGTGGGAGGAGTCGTCACCGGGCCACTGCGCTGCGCTGACATTGGATTCCTTGACCTATTAATAAATAGATACGGCAACGTTTTTAAAGAAGATTTTTTGAAAAATGTGACCTATACCTGTAGCATAGCTACTTCTTTAATATATTATTTATTCCAAAAATAGGGAATGTTTAGTAAATGAAATCAATATTGTATCTAACAAACAAACAAAAAGCAGTATGTACACATGATTATTTAACTATAAGTTCATCATCACATTATATAACTATAAGTTATACGCATTTAAATCTAATACTTATTTAACTAAAAACTTAATTATAACCTAATATTATATAACTTTATTTGTAGCACCTATTAAAAATTAAGACGTCAGTACAAACATACATTTTTGTTATTAGATATTTTTTATGTAGTTTTGTGGAATGTGGACCGGTTACTTGAGCGACCGTTCGCGAATTGTATGTCTATCTCTTTCCAACACGCGGCGCTCGCAGGCATCAGTCGAGAATCGTGACTGTTCGTAAGCGCATGCCGCTCGCGCTCGTAACTGATGGATGTTCGATAATAGTATCTAGTGTGCTTTTTCAAGTCTTGTACCTAAAGACGTGCTACTTAGTGTTGACTGTTAACTGTGCCTATCGCTTTCTTTCTGTGCTCTTCATTTCGCCTTCTATCGCATTATCTGTGTCCTGTGAACTTTGTAAACTTTCGGACAATATAATTCTTCCTTTCCGTAAGCTGTTGTGTTTGCTTATTTACTGCAACCCCCTACTGCTTCATTGGTGACCCCGACGAACACGAAACATGACGACCGAGCCGAAAGACACACAAAATGGCGGCGTCAACGAGCCACCTAGCACATCGCATGACATCCAGCGAGTTGGCATACGAGTACCTCCTTTTTACCCGGAGAAACCGGCCTTGTGGTTTTACCAGCTGGAAAGTCAATTTTTTTTGGCCAATATAACTGCCGATACCACCAAGTTCCATTATGCTATGGGGCAGTTGGATCCCATTTACGCATCGGAGGTGGAGGACATCATAGCTGGCCCCCCGGCACCCAATAAGTATGAGCGACTCAAGTCGGAACTCATAAGGCGACTCTCTGCATCCAAGGAGAAGAAGATCCTGCAGCTAGTCACGCGGGAGGAACTGGGCGACCGGAAGCCCTCCCAATTCTTGCGCCATATCCAGCATCTTGCAGGTCCAAATGTCCCGGAGGATTTTCTGCGCACCATGTGGTCCAGCCGCCTGCCGAATAATATCCAGACCATTGTAGCCTCGCAGTCGAGGGCTACTCTGGATGAGGTCGCAGAGCTGGCTGACCGCATCCACGACATCGCAGCCCCCAGCCCGCACGTAGCGGCAGCCACAACATCAGGTGTTTCCCCAGAGTTAAGCTGCCAAGTAGCGGAACTCACACGCCAGGTGCAGAAGCTGACGACCAAGTTAGACAGGATGTCACGGTCGAAGTCACGGAGATTCAGTTCCAACGGTCGTGATCGCAGCAATTCCCGTTCGAGCCGCTCCCAGTCCAACTACCGGAAATACCCATTGTGTTGGTACCACGCAAAGTTTGGTGAGAAGGCAAGTAGCTGTGCAAAACC